>JAQOTM010000034.1:67191-192115 GCA_029168755.2 Tillandsia fasciculata | reverse complement strand
GGATTCCGATGCACCATTCAAAAGCAAAGCTTTGACCCCCATTCCGGGAGGTTTCCTTAAATCGGAATCCGAATCCGTTTGCTTTTGGCCCGCCCTCCTTTTTTCGAGTAAATCGGGAAGAATACTCGCGGGTCACAGGCCAGCCCATTGCATGAACCACGTTAAGCGTTTTCCCCCCCACACAGTCCCTCAAATAAACAGGGGGTTGGGGGTTATACAGTGCAAGGAACGCCAGGACTCTACATCACTCACCACTAAAAAATTTTCGTCCTCGAAACTTAATCCTAGTCCACAACGCATAAAATGAGTAGCACTCCTCCATCTTTGACTCCCGTTCCTAAGTCGCTTCATCGTTCTTCTTGGTTGCTCCACAGCACCTTCCCATAGGGGATCGCCCTTTTGCGCAATCCTTCTTGTCCTCTCGTGCTAAAGGTCCGCACCGGTGTTTTCCGTCGAAGCTCAGGTCCTCTCTAAGCTCAAAGGCAGATGACCATCCGTCACCCACAATCAAGTAAGCAGGTTCAAGCACATCTTCGAGAATCCGGCTCATTCGCTCGGGCTGTCCGCCGGTCTGGGGGTGAAACGCCGTGCTGAAGTGTGGTTTAGTCCCTAGAGCTCGCTGTAGACTCTACCAAAGGTTTGACACCAGCCAAGTGTCTCTAGTCCACGTCGCATGGATGGGTGGGAAAGAGCCGACTTCGTCAATCGATCCGCTGTACACTCAAACCGCATCGTGTCCTTGATGCGATGCGGAAAACTCGTGACGAAATCTTTGGTGATTCGCTCCCATTTCCATTCTGGCACGGGTAGAGATTGCAGTTTTCCCGCCGGCGCATTGATGTTCGGCCTTTACTTGTTAAACACCCAAACAGCGAACAGCGAGAAGTGTTACATCCCTTTTCAGTTTAGTCCACCAGAATTCTGCTTGAGGTCCTCGTACATCTTCGTGTCACCTGGATGCGCCGCAAAGGAAGCGCCGTGCGCCTCTGGCGGTAACTCCTTCTTCAATACTAGCAGTTCGAGCACGCAAGTCGGCCCTCGAAAACGGATTGCGTTGTTCGCACTCGCCGAAAAGTCGCTTGCGTGGTTCGGGGGGGGGGTCTTGTCTCGAATAAGCTGTATCCGTGCGCGCCCATCTTCTGACCTTCTAGGGTTTCTCTAAAAGGGTTGGTTTGACCATCAAGGACAAAAGTCGCGCGACAGCACCGGTCCTGCTGAGTACTTGCGCTCATCGGTTCCCCCCCCCCGATTTGACCCTTCCTGCTTAAAACATCCGCTGCTACACTTGCTTTTCCCGGGGTGGTACTGAATGGACAAGCCGAGTCCTTCAGTAACTCCAACCAATGTTTCTGCCGGCAAAAAAAAAAAAAAAAAAAAAAAAAAAATCAAACCCTTCTATGTGAACAAAACTAAGACTCTGGCGGTCCGAAAACACATCACGATGAACTCCAAAGGGTGGTGTCTCCAGAGCTTTAAAACGAAAACGACTGTTGCCCGTTCCGGATCGTATGTCGGGCAGTTCCGCTCACCTTCTCTGTGATTCCCGTTGCCGACCCAATGTGCCCCAAAAAGTCCACTTCGCGAAGTCAGAGCTCACATTCTTAAACTTAGCAAACAGCTTCTGGTCCCTGAGATTCCGGAGAAAAGTCCGTGAGTGCTCCTCGCAGTTGATTGGAGAGGTCATCAATCCCGGACTTGTTCTTCACTGTAGCATTGTTTATCTCCCTATAGTCGATGCGTAGGCGTAGGCTTCCGTTCTTCTTTTGCACGAAACGCACGGGTGCTCCCCAAGGCGACACACTTGGTCTGATGAACCCTTTATTCAGAAAAACTCCTTGTTGTGCCTTAGATTCCCTCAGTTCCGCGAAAGCCATTCCGCAAGGCGCCTAAATGATGGTTGCGTGTCTGGTAGAAGCTCGAAAGATAGGATGACCTCTCGCCCGGGGGTATTCCCGATAATTCAGTCAGGAGGATGGCAGAAGAAACCCCTACCATGGGCGTGTCAGTGAACGACGAAAAGGGTCGAGTCGCTAGGCTCACTGAAACCAAGTAGCTATACATCCGCCGGATACCTCGTGAACCAGTCCCTGCCCAGCACCTCGTCGTATTCCTGCCTCCCGACTCGAAATTCCCAGTCACGACGACACCGGTCCGCACGCCACCCCAGCCGGCGCGCTGAGCAGTCAGCAACAAAGTCTCGCGATGCGTCGAGGTGCCCTAGTCATACCGCCCAACCCATACCAATGATTTTTAAAAGTCCAAAACATCCAACCCGACGACGAGGGAAAACAAGCCACACAACGCCCTCACAAGGCTCCGAGAGGTGCCACCAAACAGGCTGGGTTACTAACTACCATAACTTCCCCCCCTGAAAACAAGAACTCACATGTTACCGACACGGACCGCTCCCCTCCGTCCCCAACACGGGACACCTCCACCCGTCACCAACGCGGGCCACAAGCTCGGAGCATAACCACCAACCCGGACCACCCACTCCGACTGTCCATCCTACCGAGGCGACGGTCAAGACTAACGTTAGGTTTCAGCTCTAAGACCTACCACAAGGTCTACCCCACAGAAAGGGCTGCGTACAGGGCCTCCTAACCGAAGGTGACCAGTACCAAAACTCCGAGTAGTCGCCAGATCCCCCCCTTGACTCACACCAGCCCCAAAAGATCACAATCCACAACGCTCCCAACCAAGCCTCAAGGCTATGCGTTAGTCATGGGAAGCTGGCGACACAACCCACAAGGTAAGGTCCTACTTCCGTCTGGCACCGACGGGGTGCGACGCTCCGACTTGCCACTAGCTCTCGGTCCCAAACCGTTGCCCCACCAAGCACCGGGCATCTAATCGAGCGGTAAACTTCTAGACCAACAGTGACACTCCCAACTAGAAGAAAATCTAAGCTCTAGGTCCGTTCAGCAAAGACCTCCAGGTACTGAAGACTATCCATCTGAAATCTAAGGGTCGGAAGAAGACAAGCAACGAAAACAGCGAGAAGAACCGTGTCAAAAGTTGCCTAGGTTTACTAAACGCACTCGAGGGATCACACGCCAACCCACCAGCAGGACAACCGAACCGACGCGCTTGTGTAGAAAACAGAAACCCAACCCAAAGCTTTACCACCACAACCCACACCAAAAGGAGCCACCCGTGAACCCATCACGACGATCTCTACAACGTCGCAGTGTCTACAGTGAAAGGCCGAACAATGGGTAACAATTATAGGGAAAAAAAAAAAATCCTCACTCCCACCCGTACCTTGCCCATGGTGCAAAAGGAATCGACCGACTACCCGCTGTAACTTAACACCAGAAAACCCAGAAGGTACATGTTTGGACAAACGGCTATCCAGTTACTCATGACCGACAGACGGCCGACAAACCAACAACCCCCGGTGGGTTGTGCTACCACCCGAGCCATATCGGGAAAAGAAACTCAATAGTCCCCGCACTCTCGCATCTGTTGCCGCAGGAGCTAGTTTTCCGCGGCCGTCGACGTCGTCGTATCTGCCTCCGTGTCCTCGGCCGATGATCTGGTATGGGCCATATCTGTACACACACAACAAGAGTCAGCTCTAGACTTCACTTACAAAACAACGAACCACCTAGCGAGGAAAAGGACTCGGACTCTTCCCCCACCTCGATCACTCGCGTTCTACCTTCCTATGCCCTACCCATTTCATTCACTGTAGGCAAGTGAGGTATCCCACGGATGTCGGCACTAACTGTTGTGATTGAAAAAACTTCTCTGATACCATCTTAATCTGTCACGCCCCGGGGGTTTGCTTTAGCGGAAACGATTCACAAAAGGTACTCATTTGGCGCGTAAATTTTTTTTTTTGAAAAATAAACCTTCTTCCCCGGCGCATGCCCAGACCCGCAGCATACACAGAATCACTCTGCAAACGGACAGAGTCTCCTGTGTATATGCACGGCGTAGCAGCTAATACAAGTCTCAAACGCAATCATCCATTCAATCACAACAGTTCTAACATACAACTATGCACCATAACTGAGTAAGAAGCACGGCCAAGAGATTTTAAAAGGATAAATCCACAGTCGTTGAAAACGGCGCCTACCCGGCACCCAGAGTTTGAAAACGCGTTCGAAAACAGCATAAATCCACAGGGTTTTGAAATCAGTGCCCACACGACACTTAAATTTTTGAAAATAGTTTTCGCAATCTTTTCTTTGGTTTTTCTTTTTCTTTTCCAAACGGCCAACAGAAGTGAAAGGAAAGATAAATACATAAGAGAACTACCAAATAGAGACCATGCCGACATCCACACCGACCCCACGAGGGTATCGAGAACCACACAAAGAATTACAAATGTGAATGAAATGCAAAGATAGAAAAAGGAAAGACAGTCCGGGGTCCCCAGCGTCCCAGAAGCTCCTACCCCGTCCTCACCGTCGCCTACCTCTCCCCCCGTCTGGACCCTGTCACGAAGTGGGAAGTCAGTGACGAATAATAGTAGAGCAGGAAAAGTAGTAAAACAAACCGTAAAGCCAACCGGAGCAACCACCCTCCCAAGGGGGAAAAAGACAACCTGTGCCCCTGTATCCTGCAATACCCGACCACGTCGGACAACTAAACCGACGAGCCATACCGTACCTGCAATACCCGACCCCGTCGGACAACTAAACCGATGAGCCGTACCGTACCTGCAATTCCCGACCACGTCGGGCAACTAAACCGACGGGTCGCACCGCTCGCACCTCGGCGCCTCAAACCCCACAACTACAGGGCCCCCACTACGTCACCTCGTGGGTATACACGGGTCATAGACCGCTTTTTCGGAAAAGCGCACCCTTTGCGGTGGCCAAACCGCGGGTGCGCGTGCTGCAGCCTCGAGCAAAGTAACCGTAACCACCATCATGTTAGCATCATAATATATAAACAAGAGTAAAACGGTGACATGTATAATCCAAAGTAACACGGTAATATGTGTGATCGAAAGTAACCCCGCTAACATGTAGAATCAAAGGTAAAACGACCGCCGGAGACCGACGCTAAACACCACGATGAAACCCACCACATAATAACATGAACATAACGACATTACGCATAAAGGGATGCTAAGGGTGTACCCACCTGAAATGCGGAGCAGAAAGTGTGCGGAAACTTCCGTTAATACGCTCCCACCTTGTGTTCGAAAAGAGCTTGTTCTCGCCGATGAGGGAGGAAGAAAGAGGATCGTCCCGCTCTCGCTCGCCGGGTTCCGCAGTGCGGTCGTCCTTCTTTCTCCCCTATGATTATCCTGATTCATGTTTGTCCTGTTTTAAATTCGGCTAAAATTATCTCCTATGGTTGTATCCAGATAATGAGTTTTGCTTTCTTTACAGCACCAGTTATATATCTGCTTTATCCTAACCCATGATCTATTACTATCCTCTAGTATTGTATACCAGTATGTACGATCTGCTATTTCTCGGCTCGTCGTGCCCACTGGGATACACTCCAGTGTGTCTCACACCCTCGGGTGACTGTTTTTCAGGTCAAGCGGGTGCTGAGATGTTGGGACGGTTTGGTGAGGTATCGAGATAGGTGATCGACCCTGGACAGCCGTGTAAATAAATTAAAGGTTAAGTAGAAATTATATTGTAAAAGTTGTAATTTGTAATAAGCTTAATAGTTGTTGTAGTTTAGATTGTACTCTGATGTTGCTTGCCATGTTAGCCGTGCATATATAGAAAAGGCTCAATCCCAAGGGGGATTGGGACTCTTCTATATATGTGGCGGTCTGTTGCGCCCTGGCTGGTTTTCAAACTCTGATTTTTTTTTTTAAAAAAAAAATTAGACGTGGATTTTGAACTCGGGGCGTGACATAAAATCAAAAACCACTTCGTTTCATATAAACCCTAGCCGCGATCCGGATCGTATCGTGAATCCAATCCGGATCGGCTACCCGCAGGAAATACCTACGTTCGGGATCCGGATCACCTTGTCCAATCTGGATCGGCTCCACTTTTTCTTCAGAAAAATTCAGAAAAAATTCCATAAAATCCAGAAAAAGATTGTGAGCACTTTTGTGTATCAACTTTAAATAAAATCATCGTTTCATACAACAAGAAATAGATTATACCAAATCTATCAAAAATACTCAAATAACGAAACGAAAATTTATAAAAATTAAATCCCTTAAAGTTGAACAACTTCAATCACATCTAACATGATCTTATGCGTAATGCCTTTATCAAATCATCAATTTGGTAAAGAAAATGAAATACCAAGATCAATAGATGTTTGAAATCCCAATAAGTTAGATAATGTATCTAGACAATCTGTTGAAGAGAGTGGCTCTTTGAGCATCTTTCATTAAAATTCCCACCTTATACCAACCTTGAAATTTGACAGGGTCAAGTATTTCAATATGCATTTTACTTAATCAAAAATTGAAAAACCATGCTTGGTAGACATGTGGTAGCTGCACACAATACTCGGATGGCCGAGATGGTAGCTCTTTCCTCCATGTGGTGGTAGTTTTCACACTCCTCATTGGGATGTAACTCTTTCCACATCTTTTGAGCATATTACATTTCTTCGACTCCCCCTCAATTGGCTATCAATTATTTAATATATAAGGTATTCAACCAAAATTGATCTCGCATTCATACTCGACTAAATAGTCAAATAAGATAATAACTATACCAAGAGATCATTGAGAGAGAAATTGACTTTGATCACTTAAAAAGTTGACTTAATTGACATAAATGATCATTGCATCAACTGAAATATTATGATATCAAAAGCATAATAAATTTCTAAATGCGTGAAAGGATGCAGTTAAAGTCAATATAACTAATGCTCAATTAATGTACTATGTACAAACATAGATAAAGAACAAAAACACAAAAACAAAACCTAACCTAAGGATTGGTTTCAAAAGTAGATTATTTCAAGGAAAGCATCCCAATTGCCTTACGCAAGTGAATAAATCGTTTTTGATCCAAAGGTTTTGTTAAAATATCAGCTAATTGATCATCAGTTGAAATGTATGAAAGTTGAAGAATATTTGATTCAACTAGCTCTCTAAGAAAATGATATCTAAGTTCAATGTGTTTTGTTCTTGAGTGCAACACAGGGTTTTTAGAAATGTTTATAGCACTGGTGTTGTCACAAAGAATTGTTACCGAAGATGCTGAAATCAGGAAGTCACTCAACACACTTTTCATCCAAATGAGTTGGGTTGAACAACTACCCTGAAATATATTCCGCTTCGGCAGTAGAGAGTGCAATGCATTTTGCTTTTTACTATGCCACGAACATGGCAATGGCCAAGATAAAAACATGCACCACTCGTACTTTTCCGATCATCCACAATCCTGCCCAATCTGTGAGGTCCCGGAATCCCCCGCGTAGGGTTTGCTGGTTGTTTGGCAGCTTTCGGTGGCCGTTGGGGGTGTTTGTGTGCGTGTTGGGGCCCAGAATTTGATTGTGGTGCAATTTGGGGCTTAGTTCGCATCACTGGGGGCCTTCGTGGTGCGTCGGTGGTGTTTGCGCGCAATTTGGACACAAGTGTCGGACTTCGGGCTTAAAAGGAGATTCCGTGGGAATTTGGAGGACCCGTCGGGGGTTTGGAAGTGATTTCGCGCGATTCAGATGTCAAAATTGGACTCCGGGCGAAGTTTGGATAAGAGTTTACCTCTCCGGTTGCCTTCGGGAATTTTTAGAGTTGAAATGGGGCAAATCGGACTTCAGATATGGACCCGGCGTGAAAATCGGATCGAGTGGGCATTCGGCAAATTTTCGGGCGAGAATTTGGAGAAACGGACATCGTTTTTGGATTCAGCGCGCGAAATCGCTAAGAATGGACTATTTATTTGTTGGTTTTGGAGCCCGGGTGATTGCGCGTTTTTCGAGGCGAGCGGCACGTTTTTCGAGGTTGCGCGCGGTTTTCGAGGGCATACGGCGGCGGCGCGCGTCCCAAGGCGCGCAGGGCGCGCCTCAGCGCAAAGCGCGCGGGGCCCGCCACGTGGCGGGCCCCCGTTGGCGCCGCGCGGGCGCGGGGACACGCGCGCCCGGTGTGGCGCGCGCGTGTCCCGCGCCTGACGCGGCCGCGGTGTAACGCGCCCGTGTGGCGGGCGCGTCACCGCGTGCCGCGTGGCGCCTCGGGCGCGGGCGTGGACCGGGCGCGCGCGCCCGTTTCTTGTGGACCGGGGTGGAGGCCTCCCATTGGTCCGGTCCCGGCCGTGGACCGGGCTCCGTGGACCACCCCTTTTCTCTTTTTCTTCTTCTTCTTCCTTCTCCCCCAGCGCCATTTCTCCTCTTTTTCTTTCTTCTTCTTCACCGAGAGCGAGAGGGAGTGAGGGAGAGGTTGCGTGAGGTGCGGCGGCGCGTCGCGAACCTCGTTTTGCGTGCAAGGTGTTCCGTTGGAGCGGTTGCGTGGCGCGACACTCGTCCGTTTGTGTTCTTCTTCGTCGCGTTTCGGTGCACGAGCTCCCCCGGCTTACTCCGACCTCCGATTCAGGCGATTCTTGCACCGTTGGATTCGTAACAGGCAGAGCTACGATATTGGTATTTTCTACTTCCCCTAGTTTTGCTCGTTTCGAGGAGTTTCTCCATACTTACTGGGACCCCTTTTTCTGATGGAGTTTTGGACAGCGACACCTTGCCGGATTTTTATCTCCGCAACCGGGCATCGGATTGAGACGCTCTTATAGGCTTTTTTCATCTACTCGACGCAAGGATCGTCCCCGTATTTTTTTTTGGATTTTTGGAGGCTTCCCCGAAGGTGTACACTTCCCTTTTATCTGTACAGGAGTTTACAGTTATTTGGTTTTGGATTTCTGCGCGCCGATATTGTGGAATTTGTAACTTGGCCTACGGGACTCCGTTTAGGTACTCGTTTCGAAGCTATCGACGTGAGGAACGCTGTGGTATTATTTTTGGATTTTTCGGAACTCCTCAAGCAGGTGAAATAATTACATCTTTGGGGTTGAATTTCAGACTGAGTGTATTTGGTCAAGTGTTGCAATAAGTGTAACCTTGGATTGTATGTTGTACCAGGAGGAGCTGTTCGGGGATTAGAGACTGTGTTTTCTGCACCGTTTTGCGTGCGAACTCCGTTTTGCGCGCGGTTTCGGCACCGTGCTCCGTTTTGCGTGCGGACTCCGGCGGCGTGCTCCGTTTTGCGTGGGACTTCGGCAGTGGGCACCGTTTCGCGTGGAGGCCAATTGCAAGTGTCTACGAGCAATTGGTGGCAAATCGAGGTGGGTGGCCCTATCTCCAAGCTTTTATGGACTGTTCAGTATTTCTACTGCTGTAGGACTTTGCATGCTAGTTTATTTTTCATGTAAAGCATGCTAGATTGTAGGAATTCTTATTCCTGTTATTATCTGAGGTTCATGTGACCTCCTTGCTCTCTTTTATCTGTTTAAATGTAGAAATCTTGGAACTTGACCTAGCACCCCCGTCATATGTTGCATGTGTTTGACCAGACCTTAGAAAACCTCAATCTGGGCTAGGTTCTTTTTGCTTTAGACATCCCACACTTTGCATTTCCTTCAGACATAGAGTTCCTCGCCCGGGTAGTGGGCCGAGAGGTCAGGGTATTGTGGGATGAGTTTGCACTCGGGCCTGGGGGCCGAGTGGAGTCTGGTGGCTGTGTTAGGCCAGTGTTAGTATTTTGGGGAACCGTTTTGAGTAAACGGGGTCCCGGGTTTCTGGTTATTCTCAGTTTTGCTCGTCACCACCGTGTTGTGATCGTGGTGCACGTGGGTTGTCAGGACCTTGAACCCAGAATGTTTTTGGACACTCATGATTTTAGTAAAACCAGTATTTTCTTCCGAAATTCTAGGGGCGTCGAAGCCTGTTCTTGTTTGATTGGGCGACGACACCGACCCTTGGAAGTTCGGAAAAGTAAACTCGTTTTTACTGATGTTTTTCAAGAACTAAAATCTATAAAAATTGGTTTTCTCATTTCAAGTCGGTTTTCAAGAAAAAGAGTAATTTTCTCCCCACCCCAAAGGGGTTGAGTGGAAACGATGTTTTATAATAAATGTCATCTCTTTTCTAAACTTCCTCACCCGACCGGGGTGAGTGATCTGGGTTCTAAGGGCTGATTTCATTCTCGGGTCGAAAACAACGGGAGGCTACGCCTATAGCCTGTTCTTGTTTGATTGGGGACGTAGGTATTAGTTTCCCGGGGTTTTCGGACTCTTTGCGGTTCTGGCTGTGGAGCATCTCCAGCCCGTGAGTTCAGTGTATTGATGTTAGTTTCCCACTTTAACCGAGAGGGGCCGAATCCCTGAACGGTATAGGATTGAGAACTTCGATAGGCTGAGCCTAGAGTCTGTTCTTGTTTGATTGGGGTTCTAGGCACCGGTCTAACGGATTCTCGGACCTATGCCGCGTCAGTCGGTTCTTCTCGTCTATGAGCGGGGTGTCGTTGTGGGAGCCGTTGGGAGTGACGGTGGTCCCAGCTGTGTAGTTCCTTCTCTAGCGAGTTAGTGTTGTGAGTTGCGTCGTTGAGGGTTCTCCGACATAGCCGTGAGAGTGGTTGGGCTTTTCATGTTTGAGTCGAGGTTCCTTTCCGACTGAGTTGTGGTTCGAGCTTGAGTTACCGATCGGTTTGATCGCGGATTATAGCCTGCTGAGCCCGGCTTTTTGCCGGTTATGAGATACTTGAGTTACTTGAGTTCGTTGGGGTCGCTCCCCTCGAGCTACGCCCCGGGTGCGATGATGATACCGAGCCTGACGAGGCTGCGATGATGCGACTAGTTGATACACTAGAGTTCGCTTGAGATAGTCGGACAGGACGCCCCACGTAAATCCCGTCCTCATGTGGATGTGTGGTGGTGGGTAGGTGCGATCCTAGTCGACAGGCGCAGGCTTGACTGGACCCTATGTGGCAGTCATAGAGATTGGGTGACATTGGGAGAGTGTTGGTATAGCATGTGTCATAGTAGAGCTTTCCTTGAGCATAGTACTTGTGGCATATTGTCAGTAGTGAGTAGAGGCATCACATCATCTTCTGTTCCACTGCTTGAGCATCTAGATAGAGGCATAGTAGCTGTAGAGATATCTTTTCCCAGCTCCTTTCTTTCCGTGTACCTTGTTACTTTATGCCTCTAGTGGACTTAGTGGGCAGACCGTTGGGCTTGTAGACGGCACCCACTGAGGACTACTGTGGGAAGTAGTTCTCACACCCGTCGTGGTGTCTTTTCCCCAGGGGCTTCTACTCCTGTTTGTGTGCTTCAGTTGCTGATCCTTCTGACCGAGGCGAGGGAGTCGCGAGCTAGTTCCTTACCCGTCGTCGGAGTGTAGAGGTACCCATTTTCAGGTGAGAGCTTCAGTAGTTGGGTTGCTACTTTTTCTTCTGTTGAGAGAACCTTGTAGTGAGGTATTGAGTTGTACCTTTTGTTCTTTTGTTTGAGAGACTGTTGTAGTGAGGATATTTATTGTATCGAGAGCTTGTACACTGATGTATTTATTGGAGATATCTCCCCTTCGAGTTTTGTATCAGAGGACTTTTTATATGATCGTATTTGGGAGATGGATATTATTCTATTTTCAGTTGTACAGTGTTGGATTTCAGTTTTTGCAGTAGTTTACTTTCAGCTCTGATATCTGTTTAGCTGTAGATGTTTCCTCTTGCAGGTTAGACGCTTCGTTTGTACGGCAGTTTCCGTACAGATGGCGGATCTGTTAGCGAGCCCGGGTCGCAGTTTCGACCCCGGGGCGTGACAGATTAGAGTGGTATCAGAGCCTAGGTTTTAGGTCGAGGTAGACTTAGAAACCCTAGGCTTGTGGTTGGACATTAGGATGACTACGTGAGAGTCGTGACTTTTAGCGAGAGTCCTGATTGAGTTTTATACCTCTCCCAAGAGATGGGATGAGTGATTGGCATGTTTATTCTCCTAAGCGATTATGTTGGCTGCAGACAACATAATGCCATGGAATGGATGGCATGTCTTAGACTTTCGCTGGATTGGGTCGTATGGTTGTTGTGTCCTGATGTTTGTTATTTTGCAGCGGATTACGATACCCCTGAGATGTCGTGTTGTGAAGAGGACACACCCCGCACCCGATGGAGTACCCGAGCAGCGGGAGGCAGAGCTGTCAGAGCAGAGCGAGACCCAAGAGTTATGGAATCAGATGGCACCGATGTCGGAGGCTGTCAGATGCCAGGAGGAGGCCATGGAACATTTGATGCGCCTGTTGGAGCAGAGAGCACAGCTGGTTGCAGTACTGCTTGAGAGTCCCCAGTACTTTCTTCCTATGCGGCGGCATATTCAGTTGTACCTGTGGCACCGATGGAGCTTGGAGCCGTGAGAGGCTGAAAACTGGATAGCAGCAATGGAGAATGTCAGGTGCATTTGGCTACGCACTTTTGGAAGAGGACGCCGAGATTTGGTGGCGTCGATTTTGTCCTGTTGGACCACCTGGAGCGCAGTTGTTGATTTGGAGCGAGTTTCGTGCTTTGCTCTTCAGGGCCTCCTTTCCTGACAGTGTAAGCAGAAACTGGAAAGGGATTTTAGACGCCTGCAGCAGGGGAGTCGACCTCCTCAGGAGTATGTTCGCGAGTTTGGTGATTGTTGAGCGGTGTACCCCTTATCGCCTGGATAAGGCCCAGAAGGTTGAGTTAGTTGAGAGAGGACTGAATCGGAATATCTATCACTTAGAGCATTCTCGGCGAGTGCCGACGTTAGATGCAGCGATTGAGTAGGCTCAGTGGGTTGACCGAGGATCAGTGATCATGTCAGAGAGAGACGGAGCGCCAGGGACCAGCTCCGGGGAGAGGCATCCAGAGGCGCCTGAGTTGGGACAGTTGAGTAGATCGAGACCCCCGGGGCCGCCACGATCCCAGTTTGAGGGTCGTGAGCCTCAGAGGAGACAGAGACCAAGAGGTTCTCCACAGCCATTGTATCAGCATCAGCAGCAGGATGATTGCGCCATCTGTGGTGGGCCGTTTTCTGCGCCGCAGTGTTACCGTAGGCAGAGGTGATGTTTTCGGGTGGATAGTTGGGACTTTTTCAGGCAGCATGCCCTCGAGCAGCGACTACGGTAATACCGCTTGCGACGGCACCCTGCTACCTCTTCGGAATAAAGGAGCTCCTTCGATTACCGCCAGGCAGATAGGGACACGACGTCGGGACAGATTGAGCGACGACCATCTACATCGAGCGGATGAGTCTGTACCGCCCGGTTGGAGGGCGCTACGGCAGTGGACCAGGTTATCGCGGGCGTGTTTTCCTTACAGCAGTTGAGTTGAGTATTTTTGGCTTTTCTGTCTGGACTGGAGGTAGAGCTGTTACTACGGGCACTAGAGGTACAGATTTCTGTTGGTATTGTGCATGTGGGGGAGCCTTGTGGATTGTGTCCAGTACAGTTGAGACTTAGAATTATTTTGGCAGGTGTTACGGTTCAGTGGCGGCTCCACGACTCAGATTGAGCATACAGGATGGACCAGTTGGTGCGGTATAGTGCAACTGCTGTTTGGGGAATGAGATCAGTTACCATTCCGTGAGTTGGATTAGAGGAGTTCATTTTCATAGATCACCGGGGTATCTTTCCTGCAGCTGTGGCTTCAGCGGTTTGCGGCTTGGTGCTACCTTTGGATTGTTGGTGACGATTAGGACTAGATGTTTTGTCCTTAGGGGTCACGGTTAGATCGTAGTTTCGTTTTGTGGCCACGGCAGGAACGACTTCAACACTTCTCTCCTTTTTTCGTCTGTGTGCTGAAATTTTCGAACGGCATGAAAATTTCGAAAGACTACTCCAGAAATGGAGACGGTGCCCGAACCTGTTCTTGTTTGATTGGGGCTAGGGTACTGGTCCTTTCAGAATTTTCGGACTTTTTCGTTAATTTCAGCCGTTTTCTAAATTGAGAGTTGTGGTTGATGATTTCCCTGCTGGAGGGGCCTTTAACTTTCTTGATGGTTGTGTTGGCGTATTGCGCGTAGTTTTGGAAGTAGAGTTTGTCGTTCTTTCTTGCCCTCTGTCCTTTGGAATTCGTGAGGTTTTTCCAGCTTTTGGACTCCTAGCCGTGTGGTTTTCACTTCGCGGAGTGTGCTTAGCGACTGGGGAGCTGGGACGGTGTTGATGGATAATTACAAGTGGCTTTGGAACTCCCCTTTTGAGCTGTGTTAGTTTCGAGGACGAAACTTTCTTTTAGTGGGGGAGAGTGTGAGGTCCCGGAATCCCCCGCGTAGGGTTTGCTGGTTGTTTGGCAGCTTTCGGTGGCCGTTGGGGGTGTTTGTGTGCGTGTTGGGGCCCAGAATTTGATTGTGGTGCAATTTGGGGCTTAGTTCGCATCACTGGGGGCCTTCGTGGTGCGTCGGTGGTGTTTGCGCGCAATTTGGACACAAGTGTCGGACTTCGGGCTTAAAAGGAGATTCCGTGGGAATTTGGAGGACCCGTGGGGGTTTGGAAGTGGTTTCGCGCGATTCAGATGTCAAAATTGGACTCCGGGCGAAGTTTGGATAAGAGTTTACCTCTCCGGTTGCCTTCGGGAATTTTTAGAGTTGAAATGGGGCAAATCGGACTTCAGATATGGACCCGGCGTGAAAATCGGATCGAGTGGGCATTCGGCAAATTTTCGGGCGAGAATTTGGAGAAACGGACATCGTTTTTGGATTCAGCGCGCGAAATCGCTAAGAATGGACTATTTATTTGTTGGTTTTGGAGCCCGAGTGAAGTGCGCGTTTTTCGAGGCGAGCGGCACGTAAATCGAGGTTGGCGCGGCACGGTTTTCGAGGGCGTACGGTGGCGGCGCGCGTCCCAAGGCACGGTAGGGCGCGCCTCAGCGCAAAGCGCGCGGGGCCCGCCACGTGGCGGGCCCCCGTTGGCGCCGCGCGGGCGCGGGGACACGCGCGCCCGGTGTGGCGCGCGCGTGTCCCGCGCCTGACGCGGCCGCGGTGTAACGCGCCCGTGTGGCGGGCGCGTCACCGCGTGCCGCGTGGCGCCTCGGGCGCGCGCGTGGACCGGGCGCGCGCGCCCGTTTCTTGTGGACCGGGTTGGAGGCCTCCCATTGGTCCGGTCCACCGTGGACCGGGCTCCGTGGACCAACCCCTTTTCTCTTTTTCTTCTTCTTCTTCTTCTCCCCGAGCGCCATTTCTCCTCTTTTTTCTTTCTTTCTTCTTCACCGAGAGCGAGAGGGAGTGAGGGAGGAGGTTGCGTGAGGTGCGGCGGCGCGTCGCGAACCTCGTTTTGCGTGCAAGGTGTTCCGTTGGAGCGGTTGCGTGGCGCGACACTCGTCCGTTTGTGTTCTTCTTCGTCGCGTTTCGGTGCACGAGCTCCCCCGGCTTACTCCGACCTCCGATTCAGGCGATTCTTGTACCGTTGGATTCGTAACAGGCAGAGCTACGATATTGGTATTTTCTACTTCCCCTAGTTTTGCTCGTTTCGAGGAGTTTCTCCATACTTACTGGGACCCCTTTTTCTGATGGAGTTTTGGACAGCGACACCTTGCCGGATTTTTATCTCCGCAACCGGGCATCGGATTGAGACGCTCTTGTAGACTTTTTTCATCTACTCGACGCAAGGATCGTCCCCGTATTTTTTCTTGGATTTTTGGAGTCTTCCCCGAAGTTGTACACTTCCCTTTTATCTGTACAGGAGTTTACAGTTATTTGGTTTTGGATTTCTGCGCGCCGATATTGTGGAATTTGTAACTTGGCCTACGTGATTCCGTTTTGGGCGTGCAGGTACTCGTTTCGAAGCTATCGACGTGAGGAACGCTGTGGTATTATTTTTGGATTTTTCGGAACTCCTCCAGCAGGTGAAATAATTACATCTTTGGGGTTGAATTTCAGACTGAGTGCATTTGGTCAAGTGTCGGAATAAGTGTAACCTTGGACTGTATGGTGTACCAGGAGGAGCTGTTCGGAGATTAGAGACTGTGTTTTTCTGCGCCGTTTTGCGTGCGGACTCCGTTTTGCGCGCGGGTTTCGGCACCGTGCTCCGTTTTGCGTGCGGACTCCGGTGGCGTGCTCCGTTTTGCGTGCGGACTTCGGCAGTGGGCACCGTTTCGCGTGGAGGCCAATTGCAAGTGTCTACGAGCAATTGGTGGCAATCGAGGTGGGTGGCCCTATCTCCAAGCTTTTATGGACTGTTCAGTATTTCTACTGCTGTAGGACTTTGCATGCTAGTTTTTTTTTCATGTAAAGCATGCTAGATTGTAGGAATTCTTATTCCTGTTATTATCTGAGGTTCATGTGACCTCCTTGCTCTCTTTTATCTATTTAAATATAGAAATCTTGGAACTTGACCTAGCACCCCCGTCATATGTTGCATGTGTTTGACCAGACCTTAGAAAACCTCAATCTGGGCTAGGTTCTTTTATGCTTTAGACATCCCACACTTTGCATTTCCTTCAGACATAGAGTTCCTCGCCCGGATAGTGGGCCGAGAGGTCAGGGTATTGTGGGATGGGTTTGCACTCGGGCCTGGGGGCCGAGTGGGGTCTGGTGGCTGTGTTAGGCCAGTGTTAGTATTTTGGGGAACCGTTTTGAGTAAACGGGGTCCCGGGTTTCTGGTTATTCTCAGTTTTGCTCGTCACCACCGTGTTGTGATCGTGGTGCACGTGGGTTGTCAGGACCTTGAACCCAGAATGTTTTTGGACACTCATGATTTTAGTAAAACCAGTATTTTCTTCCGAAATTCTAGGGGCGTCGAAGCCTGTTCTTGTTTGATTGGGCGACGACACCGACCCTTGGAAGTTCGGAAAAGTAAACTCGTTTTTACTGATGTTTTTCAAGAACTAAAATCTATAAAAATTGGTTTTCTCATTTTAAGTCGGTTTTCAAGAAAAAGAGTAATTTTCTCCCCACCCCAAGGGGGTTGAGTGGAAGCGATGTTTTATAATAAATGTCATCTCTTTTCTAAACTTCCTCACCCGACCGGGGTGAGTGATCTGGGTTCTAAGGGCTGATTTCATTCTCGGGTCGAAAACAACGGGAGGCTACGCCTATAGCCTGTTCTTGTTTGATTGGGGACGTAGGTATTAGTTTCCCGGGGTTTTCGGACTCTTTGCGGTTCTGGCTGTGGAGCATCTCCAGCCCGTGAGTTCAGTGTATTGATGTTAGTTTCCCACTTTAACCGAGAGGGACCGAATCCCTGAACGGTATAGGATTGAGAACTTCGATAGGTTGAGCCTAGAGTCTGTTCTTGTTTGATTGGGGTTCTAGGCACCGGTCTAACGGATTCTCGGACCTATGCCGCGTCAGTCGGTTCTTCTCGTCTATGAGCGGGGTGTTGTTGTGGGAGCCGTTGGGAGTGACGGTGGTCCCAGCTGTGTAGTTCCTTCTCTAGCGAGTTAGTGTTGTGAGTTGCGTCGTTGAGGGTTCTCCGACATAGCCGGGAGAGTGGTTGGGCTTTTCATGTTTGAGTCGAGGTTCCTTTCCGACTGAGTTGTGGTTCGAGCTTGAGTTACCGATCGGTTTGATCGCGGATTATAGCCTGTTGAGCCCGGCTTTTTGCCGGTTATGGGATACTTGAGTTACTTGAGTTCGTTGGGGTCGCTCCCCTCGAGCTACGCCCCGGGTGCGATGATGATACCGAGCCTGACGAGGCTGCGATGATGCGACTAGTTGATACACTAGAGTTCGCTTGAGATGGTCGGACAGGACGCCCCACGTAAATCCCGTCCTCATGTGGATGTGTGGTGGTGGGTAGGTGCGATCCTAGTCGACAGGCGCAGGCTTGACTGGACCATATGTGGCAGTCATAGAGATTGGGTGACATTGGGAGAGTGTTGGTATAGCATGTGTCATAGTAGAGCTTTCCTTGAGCATAGTACTTGTGGCATATTGTCAGTAGTGAGTAGAGGCATCACATCATCTTCTGTTCCACTGCTTGAGCATCTAGATAGAGGCATAGTAGCTGTAGAGATATCTTTTCCCCAGCTCCTTTCTTTCCGTGTACCTTGTTACTTTATGCCTCTAGTGGACTTAGTGGGCAGACCGTTGGGCTTGTAGACGGCACCCACTGAGGACTACTGTGGGAAGTAGTTCTCACACCCGTCGTGGTGTCTTTTCCCCAGGGGCTTCTACTCCTGTTTGTGTGCTTCAGTTGCTGTTCCTTCTGACCGAGGCGAGGGAGTCGCGAGCTAGTTCCTTACCCGTTGTCGGAGTGTAGAGGTACCCATTTTCAGGTGAGAGCTTCAGTAGTTGGGTTGCTACTTTTTCTTCTGTTGAGAGAACCTTGTAGTGAGGTATTGAGTTGTACCTTTTGTTCATTTGTTTGAGAGACTGTTGTAGTGAGGATATTTATTGTATCGAGAGCTTGTACACTGATGTATATTGGAGATATCTCCCCTTCGAGTTTTGTATCAGAGGACTTTTTATGTGATCGTGTTTGGGAGATGGATATTATTCTATTTTCAGTTGTACAGTGTTGGATTTCAGTTTTTTGCAGTAGTTTACTTTCAGCTCTGATATCTGTTTAGCTGTAGTGAACCGGAAATTCGAATATAAATAAATATAAATAAAATGGTATGAAATACTATTTTATTGAGTTAGAAAAAAATATAGGAATGATCTGGAAACGAGTTGGGCCTAAATTGGGATAAAAATAAGATGTCTCAAATCTTATGCGAGGAAGTGGGCCCAGATGGAAGGTGGAAAATTTACAGTCTCGGAAAATTCCGAGAAAATCACGGGAGCTCCGTAAATGTGTTTTAAGGCCACAGTAAAAGTTTCGCGTTGATCGGACACCCGGATGGAGAGAACGGGCTCCGCCAGCGAATTCAAGGACAGTGGGACTTTTGTTAAATCAAAAGGGGTCCCGGAATTTCCAGCATAGGGTTTGCTGGTGGTTCGGTAACTTTCGGTGGCCTTGGCCGCGATTGGATGCGTGTTGGGCCCAAGGAAGGAAATTGCTGTGCAATTTGAGCACAAGCGTTGGAAACCGGGCTTAAAAAGAGATCACGTGGGTCATTGGAGGACCCGTCGCGTGTCCGGAAGTGATTTCGCGTGTCGTCGATATTAAATTGGGCCCCGGGCGGAGTGGGATTGAATAATTCCTCTCTGGGCGCCTCCGGGGAATTTTAGAGTTTGCAATTCGGCAAATTGGGCTTTAGAATTGGACCCGGTGCGGAAAACCGGATCAGAGGGCTGTTCGGGAAATTCGACAAATTATAGGACGAGAATTTGGAGAAACGGACATCGTTTCTGGACTCAGCGCGCGAAATCGCTAAAAATGGACTATTTATTCGTTGGATTTGGAGTCCGGTAGGCGTGCGCGCTTTTCGAGGCAAAGCGGCACGCAAATCGGAGCATTGAGGCATAGTCGCGCGTGGCACGGAACCCGAGGCGGCCGCGGCGTCAGGCGGGTCAGCGCCGATGTGACCTGACGCGCAGGGCGCGTCAGGTGCACAGCGCGGGCCACAGGGGGCCGCCACGTGGCGGACCCCTGTTGGCGCTTCACGCGCAGGCGCGTGACCGCGCCCGTGTAACGGGCGCGTGTCACGCGCCTCTGCGCAGAACGCGCGGCCGCGTGGCGCGCGCTGATGCGGCCACGCGGCCGCCCCTTTCTCGCGGTGTGCCGGGTGCACCCGGCTGGGTGGGGTGCACCGGCCGGCGCACGGTGCACCGTGCACCCGTGGACCGCCCTCTCCCCCTTTTCTTCTTTTCCTTCTCTTCTTCCTCCCCGAAAGCCCCATTCTTCTCCTTCTTCGGTTTCTTCTTCAACCGAGAGCGAGGGAGAGTGTGGGAGGGAGTGGAGGAGTGGTGCGGCGTGGCATCGAGGGCCTCGTGGAGCGCGCAAACTGCTCCGAAAGGCCAAATGGACTACGCGATGCCGTCGAGGTAGGCCGTTTATCGTATTTTTGTGGTATTTTCGGCACAGTTTCTACACTTCCTTTGGACTATGGGTTTGACCCCTTTGCCACATACATGCTAGGGACCCAAAATTTATGCGCCGTTTTACTACGCGAGTTTCGCGGGCATTTTGGGCGCGCCTCGTTTTGCGTACCGCTCGTGAGGATATGCACCGTTTTGCGTGCGGATTCGACAAGTATGCGCAGTTTTGAGCGTAGGCTCGGGAAATATGCATCGTTTTGCGTGCAGAGTTGGGAAAAGGAATATGCACCGTTTTGCGTGCCACCCGAGGTACGTGCTCCGTTTTGCGTGCAGATTGGACTAATGGGCACCGTTTTGCGTGCAGACTCTAACAATACGCCTCGTTTTGCGTGCAGGGTCCGAAAAGTATGCATCGTTTTGCGTGCAACCCTACAGTGGGTGTGCACCGTTTTGCGTGCCCATATGGGGTACGTGCTCCGTTTTGCGTGCGGGTTGGATCAATGCGCGCCGTTTTGCGTGTAGAATCTAATGGTTTGCATCGTTTTTCGTGCAGGCTAGGAAAAAGATGTGCACCGTTTTGCGTGCAACCCTACAGTCAGACGTGCACCGTTTTGCGTGCAGATTTGAGGTACGTGCACCGTTTCGCGTGCAGGTCGCGTTGTCGCGCATGGTTTTGCGTGCCGGTTAAAGTGGCGCGCACCATTTTACGTGTGGGTTATTAATTTAATAACGTGCTCCGTTTTGCGCACAGGTTTGGTGGACGTACACCGTTTTGCGTGCGGACTCAAGGGATGTGCACCGTTTTGCGTGCAAGCTTGAGGGAACAAGTGGACTCGCGCGGAGACCAATTGCAAGTGTCTACAAGCAATTGGGTACACTACAAGGTGGGGGATTCTGCCGAAATTGGGTGACCTCTCCCCTTGCTCCTTTGCTTTTTGATCTAGAAGCATGATAGTAGCCTGTTAGAGGCGTTAGGTAATTATGATTAAGATTACATGTGTAGATGGATTCAGATGAAAAAGTGCAACTGTTGGTTGCCAGAGATAGAGGAATATATGTGCATGTGCAAATGGACACAGAGGAAAAGAGCAACTGTTGGTTGCCAAAGATATATGATGAATATGCATGCGTAGAGACAATTATTAATTATGGATGAGTTGAAAATAATTGTATGCATGAAATAGATTAGCTAATTATAATTGTGATCATGTTAGGGTATAACCCTAGGAATCATGTGACATAAGGGAACAAGACTTGTTGGTAGTAAGACTAGGAGAAAACCTAGTTTAGGGGTTTGACGAGTGACATCGAACATAGGAGTTATCCTAGGGAGGACGAGTGGCATGGTCTTAGGTGATAACCTAAGGACACTGGATAGAGTGATCAACATAGAGTCAGAGAACTCTAGGGTGTATATGGCATGGAACTTAGGTAAAGAGAACCTAAGGAGAATTAGTGATCAACATAGAGTCAGAGAACTCTAGGGTGATATGGCATGGAACTTAGGTAAAGAGAACCTAAGGAGAATTAGTGTTCAACATAGAGTCAGAGAACTCTAGGGTGTATATGGCATGGAACTTAGGTAAAGAGAACCTAAGGAGAATTAGTGATCAACATAGAGTCAGAGAACTCTAGGGTGTATATGGCATGGAACTTAGGTAAAGAGAACCTAAGGAGAATAGTGTTCAACATAGAGTCAAGGAACTCTAAGATGAGTATGACATGGATCTTAGGTAAAGAAACCTAAGGTGAATTAGAGGTCAGCATAGAGTCAAGTTGACTCTGGGATTCAGTAAGGAATCAAGAGAATGGAACAATGGATCAAATGTGGAGATATGAAAGGGAAAACAGGAAAGTAGAGTCATGTAATTCTAATATAACAGTGGAACATGCAATTAGAGTCAGTGTAACTCTAAGTTAATAGTGGAACAGGAAAATAGAGTTAAGTTAACTCTAGGATTCAATGAGGAATCAGGAAAAATGGGATAAGATCCCAGGGTTAAAGAGTTTAACAGATATAACCCTAGAAAGTCATAGGGTGTCTGGGCAAATGGACAATAACTTTAACTTCAATTTGAGTTAAATAAATGAAGGTGAAATGTTTAAGAGTCCAGGTGACTCTCTAGTTATCCTTATGGCAAGACCTGGGTAAGAGATAAAAGTGATTAATAAGCAAGACAATCAAATTGTTCAAGATAGAGCTAAAAGTTATAAGCAAGCAAGCAAATTGCTTAAAGAGAATAAAGAGGATATTAATGACGCCTTCGAATTTGAGACTCGTCAAGTGGAGCAGGACTCCCTGGGCAGTGACCCGTCGGACGAGGTACTTTCGAAGGGCTAAAAGTGAAAGCAAGGAGCTAAATGCTCGAAGAAAAGAGAAAGTGAATTGCCAGTGGCAAAAAGGGAGCTATAAGCTCGAATAAGAAAGGAAAGCAAGTGTTCAAAAGCAAAGAGGCTAAGAACTAAAATAAAAAGAGAAAGAAAAAGAAAAGAAAGAAAATTAAAGATAAAACGGGCGTACCTCCGGGGGTGAACGTACAACGGTCAGGAGTTGGACAGGGTCCCTCTCCCGGGCAGCGACCCGTATGACTGGTAGATAGAGTACTCTTGTCAGAGTTGGGCAGTGACCCTGTCGGGCAGTGTCCCGTATGACAAGTCCCCCCGGCAGGACGGGGTAACACTTGCGGGTGTTATCGGCAACCTTAGAAATCTTATCTTATGGTAGCAGGACTACCGGGCTCGGGCCCGTTGGATAAGAATTTCTGAGGGTTAACTTGAACTAAAGCACCAGAATCTAAAGAATAAAGAAAGATAGAGTGGCCAAGGTGGCCGGGTTAGTTTGACCCTGTATATAGCGGCATAGTGGCCGAGTTGGTGCTTAGCAGCCTAGCGTGGCTAGACAAGAGTAGTGATGGTTGGTGATTAGACACAGATAGTGTAGTGTAGTGATATGTTATATTGCATAGCTGCATTTTGATATTGAGGATTTTAGTTTCCTAGCACTATTATTATTGCTTCCATTGGACCAAGTGGTGTAGGACATTCTTTCTCGGTGGTTGAACCCACTGGGAACTCTGTCGGAGTTCTCACACCCCTTGGGTGACCCCCCCCCCACAGGTTCGGGAATGGATGCAGCGGTCGAGACAGATCAGATGCAGACGACAGCGAGGCATACGACAGGGGCAAGGGCCCAGCAGCATAGTGACCTAGAGGGTCTAGCAGAGGTATCCCTTTCTATATATTTCTTGAGTGAACCTTATATGGTGAGGAATTATGTAAAGGAAATGTAATAATTTTATTTGCAAGTTCAGAATTGTAAAGTGTAATAAGTTTAATTTATGGTTCACTCCTGTATGCTTTCATTTCCGCATTAACTATTGTTATTGAATGAAAGTTTTAAATTTATAGTGATTTTTAGTACTCTGATATTGAGCTTCCGCATACACTTGTTGTGTTATTATGGATGTTACCGTTCCTTTCGGGTAGAAAAAGGTTTTACCCGATTGGCGGGTCTGTTGGCGTGCCCGAACCGTACAAATTGCCGGACTCGGGGCGTGACAGATTAGAGTGGTATCAGAGCCTAGGAATAGTCCTAGGTGGTTAGCAACCTTAGGGAGACCCTAGGGATTAGCACGAGAGAGTGTGTGGATTATTGGGCGAAAGTATTTGATTGGTTATTGTTGTTCCCAAAAAGGATGTTGGGACTGATCGAGGGCGACGAGCTTTCATTCTTCGGATATTACGTTGGCGGCCGACAACGTAATGTTGGAGATGAAAAGGAGTACCCTCTTATACTTTCGCATGATTGGGTCGACGAGCCTTTTTGTCGGTATATAGATTGCGCGATGCTCAAATGGCTAAGTTTGGGCTGGTTGTTTCGTTGTGGTGTGCATAGTAGCGATGACACCACATAGGGAAACGCACCTGTTTGACTCGAGTCCCGAGAGGGCTCGGGGTCAAACGTGGTATACGAGTTGCGATAGCAGGTGACCGCACTTGTTGGAGTGGTCCAACAGTAGGTCAGATTTCTTGCCGTCGGCGGAAATTTTCCGCCGACAGGGAGACAGGTTTCGACGCCTAAGAGTGGCGTCAGCATGACAGTTGGAGCAGATAGATAGGCTCCAGTGGCTGATAGCGCAGCAAGTTGAGGCTGCACAAATGACGTATGAGTATACGGCGTCGCCGCCTGTAGGGGCGACAGTAAGAGAGTGGCAGTGGCCGCCGAACTTTTGTCGGCGCACCCAACACCTTCAGCATGGGTGTTTAAGCTTGTGTCAGCTAGTTTGCTGGCAAAGTATGGTTAGAAGGTCCAGTGAGAGACCGACTCGTGAAACGCTGGTGATCGCTATGTTGCGAGAACCAAGTTGTATGTCCTAAAGGTTAGGGCAAGAAAGATTTGTGGGCCTTGTGGCGAAAGTTCGCCCTGATGACGGTAGTGACCGTGTGGCCTATCATTGTGGCTAAATTGCCGCATTGTGGGGTTGGTGAGACCCAGAGTAGGCTTCGAGATTCGAAAACCTCGCAAAGAGCGAGAGTTTTGTGGCGCCGATCCGACGGATCAGCGTAATGGCAAGGATTGCCACCGTAGGATTTGCGTGTTAATCACCAGAGTTGGTGAACAGTCGTTGTGGTGCCTCAACCCAGTTGGGAGAGGTGTACAGGAGTCATACGCGTGTTTAAGCAAGTTGCTTAACACTGGATATTTGCGAGTTAGCGTGGGGGCGTAGGACGCCCAACTGTTTGGGTGCTCATGGAGCACAAGTATCGTTTAGCCAGAGAGAGCTGATTAGGTGGCGTATTAGCCTTTGCCCAGTGTGGCCTGAGTTGATATAGAGAGTTTGGGTCGTGGATTGACGACTTGTTAGTTGATTTTGCTCAGTGGAGCGTAGTGGTCGCGTGGCGACGATTAGCGGGTTCGCTTGTGGACGATCCGTGCCTGGACCATGTTTGTGGACTGTGGGCCTGTAGCCCAGTGGGCAGGCGCAGTCAGCTGTGAGAGACAGCGGCCCGAGACCTGAGGGCGGGGCATGATAGAGATTTGGTCGGGACGGTAGTCCGAGCGATGACCCGGGAACGTGGAATGCCACGTGTGAGCATCGAGGCTAGTAGTACACTGAGGTTAGTACACTGAGAGTGAGATATGACCAGGCTGTAGAGCTAGTGGTGATTGAGGTATTGTAGCTCCTAGTGGGAGTGTTGGTGTAGTAATCCTAAGTGAGGATCTACCCGTATGACGATTGGGTCTGTGTGCTAGTGAGAGCCATTATACAGAGTTGGACTGGTTGGGCTATAGGCCCCTATTGGACCGTGGTCTGTGGACCTATTAGTAGTCCGAGATATCGGGTTAGCTGATAACCCGTGGACTTAGAGCGCTAGTAGCGTGTGAGATAGTTGAGGACTGGTGGATTGGCCTTTGCCCTCCACATTAGGCAGCGGAGTGACCGGAAAATGCGGTAAATGTAATTAGTTGCAGATGCAACCTCCTTGTGAAAGATAAAATGATCGCGGAATTAAAGTGAAAATTTCGCAAGTAAAGACTGGGTCATTCGTGACAACTGAGAGAGCAAGTGCTCGGCTGTGTCTGTCACCTATTTGGTGAAAGTGGCCAGACACCAAGCCTAAGTGTCCCGGAGTCGGGATAGGGATCCTGTAATGAGCTGCCCGCTCATGCGTGGGTGAGCTGGCAGTGTAATGCCAATCACGAGGTTCGGTGAGCCTGATAGCGAGGGCAAAGTTTCCCCCTCTTGATGGAGTAAGAGTCGAGGTGTGACTCAAGTTTCGAGGACGAAACTTATTTTAAGGGGGGTAGGATGTAGTGAACCGGAAATTCGAATATAAATAAATATAAATAAAATGGTATGAAATACTATTTTATTGAGTTAGAAAAAAATATAGGAATGATCTGGAAACGAGTTGGGCCTAAATTGGGATAAAAATAAGATGTCTCAAATCTTATGCGAGGAAGTGGGCCCAGATGGAAGGTGGAAAATTTACAGTCTCGGAAAATTCCGAGAAAATCACGGGAGCTCCGTAAATGTGTTTTAAGGCCACAGTAAAAGTTTCGCGTTGATCGGACACCCGGATGGAGAGAACGGGCTCCGCCAGCGAATTCAAGGACAGTGGGACTTTTGTTAAATCAAAAGGGGTCCCGGAATTCCCAGCATAGGGTTTGCTGGTGGTTCGGTAACTTTCGGTGGCCTTGGCCGCGATTGGATGCGTGTTGGGCCCAAGGAAGGAAATTGCTGTGCAATTTGAGCACAAGCGTTGGAAACCGGGCTTAAAAAGAGATCACGTGGGTCATTGGAGGACCCGTCGCGTGTCCGGAAGTGATTTCGCGTGTCGTCGATATTAAATTGGGCCCCGGGCGGAGTGGGATTGAATAATTCCTCTCTGGGCGCCTCCGGGGAATTTTAGAGTTTGCAATTCGGCAAATTGGGCTTTAGAATTGGACCCGGTGCGGAAAACCGGATCAGAGGGCTGTTCGGGAAATTCGACAAATTATAGGACGAGAATTTGGAGAAACGGACATCGTTTCTGGACTCAGCGCGCGAAATCGCTAAAAATGGACTATTTATTCGTTGGATTTGGAGTCCGGTAGGCGTGCGCGCTTTTCGAGGCAAAGCGGCACGCAAATCGGAGCATTGAGGCATAGTCGCGCGTGGCACGGAACCCGAGGCGGCCGCGGCGTCAGGCGGGTCAGCGCCGATGTGACCTGACGCGCAGGGCGCGTCAGGTGCACAGCGCGGGCCACAGGGGGCCGCCACGTGGCGGACCCCTGTTGGCGCTTCACGCGCAGGCGCGTGACCGCGCCCGTGTAACGGGCGCGTGTCACGCGCCTCTGCGCAGAACGCGCGGCCGCGTGGCGCGCGCTGATGCGGCCACGCGGCCGCCCCTTTCTCGCGGTGTGCCGGGTGCACCCGGCTGGGTGGGGTGCACCGGCCGGCGCACGGTGCACCGTGCACCCGTGGACCGCCCTCTCCCCCTTTTCTTCTTTTCCTTCTCTTCTTCCTCCCCGAAAGCCCCATTCTTCTCCTTCTTCGGTTTCTTCTTCAACCGAGAGCGAGGGAGAGTGTGGGAGGGAGTGGAGGAGTGGTGCGGCGTGGCATCGAGGGCCTCGTGGAGCGCGCAAACTGCTCCGAAAGGCCAAATGGACTACGCGATGCCGTCGAGGTAGGCCGTTTATCGTATTTTTGTGGTATTTTCGGCACAGTTTCTACACTTCCTTTGGACTATGGGTTTGACCCCTTTGCCACATACATGCTAGGGACCCAAAATTTATGCGCCGTTTTACTACGCGAGTTTCGCGGGCATTTTGGGCGCGCCTCGTTTTGCGTGCCGCTCGTGAGGATATGCACCGTTTTGCGTGCGGATTCGACAAGTATGCGCAGTTTTGAGCGTAGGCTCGGGAAATATGCATCGTTTTGCGTGCAGAGTTGGAAAAGGAATATGCACCGTTTTGCGTGCCACCCGAGGTACGTGCTCCGTTTTGCGTGCAGATTGGACTAATGGGCACCGTTTTGCGTGCAGACTCTAACAATACGCCTCGTTTTGCGTGCAGGGTCCGAAAAGTATGCATCGTTTTGCGTGCAACCCTACAGTGGGGTGTGCACCGTTTTGCGTGCCCATATGGGGTACGTGCTCCGTTTTGCGTGCGGGTTGGATCAATGCGCGCCGTTTTGCGTGTAGAATCTAATGGTTTGCATCGTTTTTCGTGCAGGCTAGGAAAAAGATGTGCACCGTTTTGCGTGCAACCCTACAGTCAGACGTGCACCGTTTTGCGTGCAGATTTGAGGTACGTGCACCGTTTCGCGTGCAGGTCGCGTTGTCGCGCATGGTTTTGCGTGCCGGTTAAAGTGGCGCGCACCATTTTACGTGTGGGTTATTAATTTAATAACGTGCTCCGTTTTGCGCACAGGTTTGGTGGACGTACACCGTTTTGCGTGCGGACTCAAGGGATGTGCACCGTTTTGCGTGCAAGCTTGAGGGAACAAGTGGACTCGCGCGGAGACCAATTGCAAGTGTCTACAAGCAATTGGGTACACTACAAGGTGGGGGATTCTGCCGAAATTGGGTGACCTCTCCCCTTGCTCCTTTGCTTTTTGATCTAGAAGCATGATAGTAGCCTGTTAGAGGCGTTAGGTAATTATGATTAAGATTACATGTGTAGATGGATTCAGATGAAAAAGTGCAACTGTTGGTTGCCAGAGATAGAGGAATATATGTGCATGTGCAAATGGACACAGAGGAAAAGAGCAACTGTTGGTTGCCAAAGATATATGATGAATATGCATGCGTAGAGACAATTATTAATTATGGATGAGTTGAAAATAATTGTATGCATGAAATAGATTAGCTAATTATAATTGTGATCATGTTAGGGTATAACCCTAGGAATCATGTGACATAAGGGAACAAGACTTGTTGGTAGTAAGACTAGGAGAAAACCTAGTTTAGGGGTTTGACGAGTGACATCGAACATAGGAGTTATCCTAGGGAGGACGAGTGGCATGGTCTTAGGTGATAACCTAAGGACACTGGATAGAGTGATCAACATAGAGTCAGAGAACTCTAGGGTGTATATGGCATGGAACTTAGGTAAAGAGAACCTAAGGAGAATTAGTGATCAACATAGAGTCAGAGAACTCTAGGGTGTATATGGCATGGAACTTAGGTAAAGAGAACCTAAGGAGAATTAGTGTTCAACATAGAGTCAGAGAACTCTAGGGTGTATATGGCATGGAACTTAGGTAAAGAGAACCTAAGGAGAATTAGTGATCAACATAGAGTCAGAGAACTCTAGGGTGTATATGGCATGGAACTTAGGTAAAGAGAACCTAAGGAGAATTAGTGTTCAACATAGAGTCAAGGAACTCTAAGATGAGTATGACATGGATCTTAGGTAAAGAAAACCTAAGGTGAATTAGAGGTCAGCATAGAGTCAAGTTGACTCTGGGATTCAGTAAGGAATCAAGAGAATGGAACAATGGATCAAATGTGGAGATATGAAAGGGAAAACAGGAAAGTAGAGTCATGTAATTCTAATATAACAGTGGAACATGCAATTAGAGTCAGTGTAACTCTAAGTTAATAGTGGAACAGGAAAATAGAGTTAAGTTAACTCTAGGATTCAATGAGGAATCAGGAAAAATGGGATAAGATCCCAGGGTTAAAGAGTTTAACAGATATAACCCTAGAAAGTCATAGGGTGTATGGGCAAATGGACAATAACTTTAACTTCAATTTGAGTTAAATAAATGAAGGTGAAATGTTTAAGAGTCCATGTGACTCTCTAGCTACCCGTGTGGCAAGACCGTGGGTAAGAGATGAAAAAGTGATTAATAAGCAAGACAATCAAATTGTTCAAGATAGAGCTAAAATTGGTTAATAAGCAAGACAAGCAAATTGCTTAAGATAAAGAGAATAAAAGAGGATATTAATGACGCCTTCGAATTTGAGACTCGTCAAGTGGAGCAGGACTCCCTGGGCAGTGACCCGTCGGACGAGGTACTTTCGAAGGGCTAAAAGTGAAAGCAAGGAGCTAAATGCTCGAAGAAAAGAGAAAGTGAATTGCCAGTGGCAAAAAGGGAGCTATAAGCTCGAATAAGAAAGGAAAGCAAGTGTTCAAAAGCAAAGAGGCTAAGAACTAAAATAAAAAGAGAAAGAAAAAGAAAAGAAAGAAAATTAAAGATAAAACGGGCGTACCTCCGGGGGTGAACGTACAACGGTCAGGAGTTGGACAGGGTCCCTCTCCCGGGCAGCGACCCGTATGACTGGTAGATAGAGTACTCTTGTCAGAGTTGGGCAGTGACCCTGTCGGGCAGTGTCCCGTATGACAAGTCCCCCCGGCAGGACGGGGTAACACTTGCGGGTGTTATCGGCAACCTTGGAAATCTTATCTTATGGTAGCAGGACTACCGGGCTCGGGCCCGTTGGATAAGAATTTCTGAGGGTTAACTTGAACTAAAGCACCAGAATCTAAAGAATAAAGAAAGATAGAGTGGCCAAGGTGGCCGGGTTAGTTTGACCCTATATATAGCGGCATAGTGGCCGAGTTGGTGCTTAGCAGCCTAGCGTGGCTAGACAAGAGTAGTGATGGTTGGTGATTAGACACAGATAGTGTAGTGTAGTGATATGTTATATTGCATAGCTGCATTTTGATATTGAGGATTTTAGTTTCCTAGCACTATTATTATTGCTTCCATTGGACCAAGTGGTGTAGGACATTCTTTCTCGGTGGTTGAACCCACTGGGAACTCTGTCGGAGTTCTCACACCCCTTGGGTGACCCCCCCCCCACAGGTTCGGGAATGGATGCAGCGGTCGAGACAGATCAGATGCAGACGACAGCGAGGCATACGACAGGGGCAAGGGCCTAGCAGCATAGTGACCTAGAGGGTCTAGCAGAGGTATCCCTTTCTATATATTTCTTGAGTGAACCTTGTATGGTGAGGAATTATGTAAAGGAAATGTAATAATTTTATTTGCAAGTTCAGAATTTGTAAAGTGTAATAAGTTTAATTTTTGGTTCACTCCTGGATGCTTTCATTTCCGCATTAACTATTCGTTATTGAATGAAAGTTTTAAATTTATAGTGATTTTTAGTACTCTGATATTGAGCTTCCGCATACACTTGTTGTGTTATTATGGATGTTACCGTTCCTTTCGGGTAGAAAAAGGTTTTACCCGATTGGCGGGTCTGTTGGCGTGCCCGAACCGTACAAATTGGCGGACTCGGGGCGTGACATTAGCTGTAGATGTTTCCTCTTGCAGGTTAGACGCTTCGTTTGAACGGCAGTTTCCGTACAGATGGCGGATCTGATAGCGATGCACCACTCGTCGCTTTTCCGATCCCCGGATCGTGCCCAATCGGCATCTGAGTATCCAACAATATCCAAACTTGTTCCCATAGGATACCAAATTCCGAAATTGATTGTTCCTTTGATATACCGGATGATCCGTTTCACCGCTTTCAGGTGAACCTCCTTTGGTGCTGATTGATATCTCGCGCAAATCCCAACACTAAAGGATATATCCGGGCGACTAGCCGTGAGATATAGTAGACTTCCAATCATACTGCGATACAGTTTCTCGTCTACATTCTCACTATGTGATTCACTTCCAAGTCCCTTATGGCTAGTTCCCATTGGAGTCGGAAAATCCTTAGAATTTTCTAAATCAAACTTTTTGACCAACTCCATTGCATACTTGGATTGACACAAGTGAATTCCTTCATCGTTTTGTTTAACTTGTAATCCAAGAAAATAAGTCAATTCGCCCATCATGGACATCTCAAATTCGCTTTCCATGGTCTCCGCGAATTTAGAAGCATCATTATCTCTTGTTGCACCAAATACAATGTCATCGACATAGATTTGTGCTACAATGAAATTGTTTTGATAATGCTTCACAAAGAGAGTCCTGTCAGCTCCCCCTCGAGTATAGCCCTTTTCCAAAAGGTGCTTTGTCAACCTTTCGTACCATGCTCGCGGTGCTTGTTTCAGACCGTAAAGAGCCTTTTTCAAACGAAAAACATGGTTAGGTAGTTTATGGTCCACAAAACCTTTCGGTTGAGCCACATAAACTTCCTCATTTAAAAACCCATTTAAAAAGGCGCTCTTAACGTCCATTTGAAATAATTTGATTTTAAAATGACAAGCAATCGCAAATAGGATACGAATGGACTCGAGTCTAGCTACAGGGGCGAAAGTTTCATCAAAGTCTATACCTTCTACTTGAGAGTAGCCTTGAGCAACTAACCTTGCTTTGTTCCTGATGATAGTACCATCTTCATTTTTCTTGTTCTTGAAAATCCATTTGGTACCTATCACATTGTGTTGCTTCGGAGGCTTCGTTAATTCCCAGACTTTGTTTCGCTCAAATTGATGGAGCTCTTCCTGCATTGCTTCAATCCAGTAGTCATCCTGAAGAGCTTCATCAACATTCTTTGGTTCGATTTGGATACGTAGCATGCGAATCCGCAAACCAATTGTCTCCGAGTTCTAACTCCTTCTTGTGGATCTCCAATAATGTTCGATTCAGGATGATCCTTGGAGATGCGTAACGTTTGAGGTAAGGAGTACTCGGAGGTACATGAGATGATTCCTGCACATCAGATAAACTTGAAGAACCGTTAGATGCATCATTATTATCGAAAGAATTGTTAGAAGAAGATGCATTAGCAGGTGTATCATCATCAAGAGAGATATCGAGGGTAGATTTTTCAGATTCAAAGTGAAAAGCTTCATCTACCTTAACATTTATCGATTCTACGATCGTCTTAGATTCTAAGTTAAAAACTCGATATGCTCTACTGTTTGTAGAATAACCTAAGAAAATCCCTTCGTCACTTCGAGAGTCAAATTTTCCAAGATTTTCGCGATCACGTAAAATAAAACACCGACTCCCAAAGATACGAAAATATTTGATGTTAGGTTTTCTACAAAACCATAGTTCATATGGTGTATTTAAAGTCCCCGGGCGCAAATACACGCGATTAATTACATAGACAGCAGTGTTCACCGCTTCAGCCCAAAAATATAACGGTAAGTTCCGGCTGTGAAGCATAACACGTGCCATCTCCTGTACGACCCTGTTTTTGCGCTCGACTACACCATTCTGTTGAGGTGTATAGGGTGCTGAGAATTCATGTTTAATGCCATTAGAAGTGCAAAAATCAATGAATTTGGAATTTATGAATTCCCCACCTCTATCACTTCTAACTCGAGTAATCTTTTCATTCTTTTCAATCATAATACGATGGCAAATCTCGTGAAAAGAATCAAAAGTATCAGCTTTCTCTTTTAAAAATGCTACCCAAGTATATCTAGAGAAATCATCAACCAATAAGAAAATATACCATTTACCTCCCAAAGATGGTTGACGAGTTGGCCCCATTAAATCCATGTGCAAAAGTTCCAAAGGCCGTTTTGTACCTATGTGGTTCAAGTTCTTGTGTGCAGTCCTAGACTGTTTTCCCTTTTGGCAACCGCCACACACAATGTTTTGTTCAAAAGAAAGTTTTGGAACCCCCTTGACCACATCTTTGTTTGAAATTCTAGCAAGTTCCTTAAAATTTATGTGACCTAGCCTTTCATGCCAAAGAGTTTCATTATTCAAAGAGGCTAAGTTACTGTGACACCCCCGGAATTTGGATTAGTCCTCTATATAAATGATATAATAGGACTAAATCTCTAACCCGGCTATAGCATTTTGGATGGTAGCAAGATCCAAGAGGAACATGAGAGTTAAGCGTGCTAGAGCTAGAGTAGTTCTAGGATGGGTGACTCCCTGGGAAGTGGGGCGTCACTGTCACGCCCCGGGGTCAAGACTGTACCCCGGGTTTGCCAACAGATCCGCCGTCCCTACAGGAAGCCCTGTAGAGGCGTAGCGTCTAACCTGCAAAAAGGAAGATACTACACTAAACAGATATCAGAGCAAAATAAACTGCTAGAAATAAAATAAGTACAACTCTCATAATACAATAAGTCCTCACCAACAAATACAAAAGTCTCTCAAAGCAAGAAGAAAAGTACAACTCGATACCTCACTACATAATCTCTCAAACATGACACAACCAAAATATAAGGGTACCTCTATAACACACTGAAGCTGAAGGGGGAAGGGATCTATCTCGCGACTCCCTTACCTCGGTCTGGAAGAGCAGGATCAGCAACTGGCACCGCAGGAACTGGAGCTGAAGTCCCTGGGGAAAAGACACCACGACGGGTGTGAGAACTACCTCCCACAGTAGTTCTCAGTGGGTGCCGCCAACAAGCCCGACGGCCTGCCCACTAAGTCTACTAGAGACAAAAAGTAACAAAAGAAATGCAGTATGAAAAGCTGGAAAGTAAACATCTACTGCTACTATGCCTCTATCTACAATGCATGCCCAAGGGAAAAGAACAGGAGGACGATATGCCACTACTGACACTGAACTCAGAATACCCAATCCAAACTGACTGCCACAACGGGTCCAGTCAAACCTGCGCCTACCTACTGCTGTAGGTATGTCCGGTACTCCAACCCGGTATCTAACTCAATCTCCAAGCCGGTACTACAACCCGGTCTCGCCTACTCCGGAGTGGCACTCGAGGGGAGCGACCCGCTCGAGTCAAATAACTGCGCAACACTGTCAAGCACAAATGTGGCACATGCAGGCTGTGATCCAATCACTATCTCACTCACTGGCTAAAAAATCCACACTGTCACTATGACCATGTCCCAAAGATCCCAGATCCACTATCACTATCACTATGCAAACTGGTCTACAGACTGCTACAAACGCCACTCGGTCCCCAGACGCGAGTGCAAATGAAATCCCCAGCTAATAAACCTCCCGGCCCCCGACTCGGGAGAAAAAAAAAATCACTATGACCAGAGTGACAAGGGTACTACCACTGTGGAAAAGCTAAGGTGATAAATAAATCTGATGTATGTTCGAGTTACTGTAGTTTAATGGCGCATGCTAAGTGAATAACAGGCAATTATGCTAAGTTAAGTTCCCAAGTTGCAGAGTTAATCAAGAGATCGACAGATTTAGCAATTAGCTACAGTGGTTTTCAACATACAGTTTACACATATTATCTGGCTCATATACTATGCATGCTACCATATTTGTAGAATTAGAGTGCAGTCCATAGAATTTGAAAGCAGGATCACCCACCTGATCGCGCTAACTGTCCAGGACGATACAGATAACAAGTCCAGCCACCGCTAAATTTCCAAGTCCACAAAGCGAAGAGCACAAGAACGATGCTTACAAAGTCCTGGGTACAACAACAATTCCACAATTTACATTAAATTCCACACTAATTCCTTATACAAAAATCTGCAAGAACAGTCACTGTTCAAACGTAATTTCCACCTAAAAATAATTTTTTTAAAATTCCAATAAAAATATACCGACGATCCTCGCGAAGTGTAGATGTCGATAGGCTCTTGAATCGTCGAATTCCAATGTCCGAATGAGGAAATAAAAATCCGCGAAGTGAGTGCTGTCCAGAAATCTCACAGCAAAACAGCGGCTCAGTAATGCCTCGAAAACCATGCCAAAAACCCAAATCTAGGCAAAACACTCAACACGAAAGTCGAAGATTTACCTCTCGTGAATCCAACGCAGCAAAAATCGCTGAAAACGGCTGTCGGGGTAGCTCTGTGGAATTTTTGACCGAAATGCGACGATAACGGGCCTCCAACAGAAATCCGTCGCTCCGCACTTCGAGGCAGAAAACACAGTCGTCGCGGCTTCCAAAAGTTCTGAAACTTCACCGAAAGATGCGCAAGAGGGAGAGGAAGAAATCTTATGAAGGGGTCAAAGGCTGAATCTCCCGGGAAAAAGCTCAAAACTCGGCCCAAGGTGGCCTATTCATAGGCTCCAAAGAAAAACAGCCCAAAAAGCCAACCCATTCACTTTCGGGCCCAACTTTCGGGCGCCCGAAAGTTTTCGGGCCGCTACAGTAACGGGCCGGCCCGTTACTGTGCGCGCCCGAAACTCCCAGAGGCCGACACGTGTCCCTTTTTCCGCCTTCTGCACCCGGCGCACGCACCGCGACCAATGCCGCGACGCCACGTGTCCCGACCGTGGGTCGTGCACCGGTGCGCCCGACCAACCACGGGGCGCCACGTGGCGCCCCCCACGCCGACCCGGTCAACGCGCACGTCGCGCGACGTGCGCGGCCGCGCCGCCGCCGGACCCGGGTCGGGCACGCGCCCCGAGGCACCGCCTCAGCCGCCACCGCCGTGTGGACCGGGTGCACCAGAACCCGCCAACCACACAACGCCACGTGTCCCAGGTCTACCGTGCACCAGAGCCAAAAGTTCGTGGACCGCGTGCACAACACCGCACCAACCACAGAATGCCACGTGGCCTACCCTCGGTCCACCGTACACCCCGTCAAGGCCCGTGGACCGCGCCCGCTGCGCCGGCCAACCGCAGCGCGCCACGTGGCCCGCGCCCGGTGCACGCGCCCCGCGGTGGACCGCGCGCCTGCGCCACCCTCCGCCGCCGCGTTCCGCCGCGCTCCGTCGCCGCCGGCGCCTCTCCGGCCGCCGGAACAGTAACCTTTGCCTCGATTTCCGTGTTTTTGCGTCCGGGCTCCGAAAAATTCAAGTAAATAGTCCATTTCGCTCGTTTTCGCGCGCTGAATCCAAATCCGAGGTCCGTTCTGCCAAATTCCGCTTCTAAAATTTCCCAAAATTTTCCGGAAAAGTAAACTTGATCCAATTTTCATGCCGGGTCACCTTCTTAGCTCCAATAAGCGCGCAAACACCTCACACACCCAAAATGGACTCTCAGTAAAGAAAACAAGCTCCAATTTCACCAGAAACTCAAATCTGGAGCCCGACACGCACACACACGCTCCCTGAAACCTCCAAACCAACAGTAAACCTTAAAGCGGGGATTCGGGTCCTCACAGTCACAGTTGGTATCAGAGCCATTCACCAGCCGAAAATGTGAGATGAGTCTCGGCTGAGCCAGGGTTATATAGCGGGTAGAGCGAGGCTCCCCGGCTAATGACCGTTGTGAGTGGAGTGCAGCTCCTCACAAGGTCGGCTAAGGCTAGCGAGACGAGTCTCACATCGCCTAGTGCTTGTGAGTGTTCTTGAGCCTGACGTGGACGTCAGGGCTTAAAGGGGGAAGAATGTGACACCCCCAGAATTTGGATTAGTCCTCTATATAAATGATATAATAGGACTAAATCTCTAACCCGGCTATAGCATTTTGGATGGTAGCAAGATCCAAGAGGAACATGAGAGTTAAGCGTGCTAGAGCTAGAGTAGTTCTAGGATGGGTGACTCCCTGGGAAGTGGGGCGTCACAGTTACAATTTTCAGAAATTTTATTAGGAACAACATAACAATTGTTTTCAGATCTAACCCCCTTTAAAAAGAAAACATGGTCCTTATCAGTTACAACACATTCAACAGATGAAAAGTTAACTGAAAAACCATTGTCACAAAGTTGACTGATACTTATGAGGTTAGTCTTGAGGCCATCAACAAATAACACATTATTCAAGATCGGGCCATCTGGAATAGCCACTGTTCCCTTTCCAACAATTTTGGAAGACCGACCGTCTCCGAAAACTACAAGTCCTCCGGAAATTTTCTCAAAATTTTGAAAGCAGTTTTTGTCACCGGTCATGTGACGGGAACATCCGCTATCCAGATACCAAGACGAATTATCATATGCATGCAAGAAATATTAGTAACAAGACAAGGAAAAATTTCACCTTTGCGCACCCAAACCTTTTTGAAATGCGTCGGTAATGTTCGTGAAGTTATTCTCCTAGGTGAAAGCGTCTTGTTAGATTGATCGCTGCTCCTTGATGATGTCATCTTGCGCGGTGAACTACCAAGGCTCTTTTCCTTCGAATAAATTGCATTCGATTTCTGAGGAATCACCCTTTTGGTAGTCGTTGCAAGAAGTGCTTGAGTTGAGCGTTTGGCTCCCATCTTGCAATTTCTCCTTATGTGCCCTGAAAAACCACAACGAAAACATACCTTAGATCTCGACGATCCCGAAGAGGATGAAGTAGGCTTGTTGTCGTTGTTTGTCATGAATTCCGGTGTCGGAGGAGGAGATACCGACTGAGGCACAAAGACTGTCCCACTCGAACTAGGAATGTCTCCAGTTTGAGTGTACCCGAGGCCGAAACGGTTTGTTTGACCAAGACCAAGAAGCTTGTCCAACTTACTCCTTCCAGAAGAAAATCGCTTTAAGTCATCTTTGAGTTGGAAGATGGTCTTTGTCATTTCCAGGTTATCCTGTCGAGCCTCGTTGTAGAGCTTCGAGAAATAATTCGCTTTATCCACCATTTTTGTATGTTCTTTCTCGAGAAGCTCATTTTTCTCTTGAAGGGAAACATTTGCTTTGACTAAGTTATCCCTTTCCACTTCAAGAGCGTTTGAGAGAGAAGATGCCCTTTTCGCTTCTTCTTCGAGATCCTGCAATCTCCCTCTCAAACTCCAGTTTTGCTTTGCCAGTTTCTTTGAATCCCTCAAAAGCTTATGGTAGGCAAGAGCAAAATCTTCACCTTCAGAATTACTCGATTCGTCGTCCATGACATTCTTTCAGCATGGGAGGAGTTGGACAACGAGTCGGATGTACTTGCCATTAAGCACATGAAGGGTGAAGATGTGGACACGTGGATTGCCGTTGCGTTGTCTTCTTCATCACTTGAGGATGACTCATTTGACGTTGAGTTGTCATCCCAAGTGACGACTTGCATCGCCTTCTTCTTTGCCGGATTCTTATTGGGACACTCCGTTGCAATGTGGCCGTAGCCTCGACATTTGAAGCATTGTACTTGTCCCTCTGAACTTTTCTTATCCTTTGAAAAGTTTTCTTGCTTTCTTGACTTGTAACTTGAAGAACCCTTGCTGTCACGCCCCGAGTCCGCCAATTTGTACGGTTCGGGCACGCCAACAGACCCGCCAATCGGGTAAAACCTTTTTCTACCCGAAAGGAACGGTAACATCCATAATAACACAACAAGTGTATGCGAAAGCTCAATATCAGAGTACTAAAAATCACTATAAATTAAAACTTTCATTTAATAAACCAACAATTAATGCGGAAATGAAAGCATACAGGAGTGAACCATAAATTAAACTTACTACACTTTACATTTCTGAACTTGCAAATAAAATTATTACATTTCCTTTACATAAATTCCTCACTATACAAGGTTCACTCAAGAAATACATAAATGGGATACCTCTGCTAGACCCTCTAGGTCACTATGCTGCTGGGCCCTTGCCCCTGTCGTATGCCTCGCTGTCGTCTGCATCTGATCTGTCTCGACCGCTGCACCCATTCCCGAACCTGTGGGGGGTCACCCAAGGGGTGTGAGAACTCCGACAGAGTTCCCAGTGGGTTCAACCACCGAGAAAAAGTGTCCTACACCACTTGGTCCAATGGAAGCAATAATAATAGTGCTAGGAAACTAAAATCCTCAATATCAAAATGCTGCTATGCAATATAATATATCACTGCACTATACTATCTGTGTCTAATCACCAACCATCACTACTCTTGTCTAGCCACACTAGGCTGCTAAGCACCAACTCGGCCACTATGCCGCTGTATATAGGGTCAAACTAATACATATATATCATCTGTTATGGGCAACCAACAGTTGCACTTTTCATCTGTGATCCTCTAAACATGCAATCTTAATCATAATTACCTAACGCCTCTAACAGGCTACTATCATGCTTCTAGATCAAAAAGCAAGGGAGCAAGGGGAGAGGTCACCCAATTTCGGCAGAATCCCCCACCTTGTAGTGTACCCAATTGCTTGTAGACACTTGCAATTGGTCTCCGCGCGATTCCACTTGTCTCCTCGAGCTTGCACGCAAAATGATGCACTTCTCTCGAGTCTGCACGCAAAATGGTGCACGTCCACCAAGCCTGCACGCAATACGATACACGTCACTAAAAACCCACACGCAAAACGGTGTGCGTCATTTTAGTCTGCACGCAAAACGGTGCGCGTTAAATCAACCGGCACGCAAAACGGTGCACGTACCTCGAATCTGCACGCAAAACAGTGCACGGTCTATTGTAGGGTTGCACGTAAAACGGTGCACGTTTTTCTAACCCCGTATGAAAAACGATGTATAATATTAGAGAGTGCACGCAAAACGATGCGCGACAACACAACCGGCACGCAAAACGATGCACGTACCTCAAATCTGCACCCAAAACGGTGCACGCCTCGCTGTCGGGTTGCACGCAAAACGGTGCACATTTTTCTTGTCCTGCACGCAAATCGATGCAAAATATTAGACTTGCACGTAAAACGGTGCGCGATAAAACGATCTGCACGCAAAACGATGCAAGTTTAACTGTAAGGTTGCACGCAAAATGGTGCATATTTTTCTATCTCTGCACGGAAAACGATGTATAATATTATAAACTGCATGTAAAATCGTGCACAACAACTCAATCGGCGCGTAAAACGGAGCACGTACCTCGAGTTGGCACGCAAAACGAGGCGCGCCAAAATTGTCCCCGACAGTCTGCGCAATAAAACGGCGCAGTATAACCCGGTTCCTAACACGCAACACGATAATGGGGTCAAATCCAAACCCAAAGGAGTCATAAAAATTATGCCAAAAATACCGTAAAAATAATGTGCGGAGTTTACCTCGTACAGTCGCGCCGTTCCATCTCATAAAATTTTCTCCTCTTTTTCTCTCTCTCTCTCTCTCTCTCTCTCTCTCTCTCGAAGCTCTCTCTCGAAGCTCGGTCGGAGAAGAAAGGAAAAAGGGGGAAAAATGGAGGTGCGGGGAGGAAGAAGAAGAAGAAAAGGAGGGAGAGAGAGAATGGTAGTCCACGGACCACCGGTCTACGGTGCACCCGTCGGTCTACAAGACCCAGCCGGGTGCACCCGGTCCAAGGCACGCAAGCGCACTGGCGCCCCCTGTTGACCCGCGCCCAAGTGCGCTCCAGCTGTGCGCCTCGCGCAGCGCGCCGCGCGTCTTGGAAATCCGTTTTTGTCCCGTTTTCTGTCCATTTTTCGTCCGTTTCCGTCCAAATTTGACAGGCGGGTTCGTTTCAGCTAAATTTATCACAGAAAAATTTAAATTTTCACTTTGGGCCATTTTTGGGCCACCAAAAGCCTCGCTGTATCCAAAATCATTGGCGGACCCCGTTCTCGCAATCCGGGTATCCGATCAACACGAAATTTTTACCGTGACCTTAAAACATAATTACACAGCTCCCGTAATTTTCTCAGAATTTTTCGACACTGTTGGCGGAGCCCGTTTTCACTATCGGGTATCCGATAAACGCGAAACTTTTTCTGTGGTCTTAAAACATATTTACGGGGCTCCCGTAATTTTTTCGGAATTTTCCGACACTGTGAATTTTTCACAAAAAATCTGGGCCCCCATTTTCGAATAAAATTTCAGAACTCTCATTTTAATCCCGATTTGGGCCCAACTCGCTTCCAAATATTCTTTACTTCCCCAACTTTCATAACAATAGTATTTCATTCCGTCTTTATTTACATTTATTTATATGTCGAAAATCCGGTACTTTACATTCTACCCCCCTTAAAATAAGTTTCGTCCTCGAAACTTGAATCACATCTCGACTCCTACTTGATCGAGAGGGAGGAATCTTGCCCTCACTAGTGGGCTCACTGTATGTCGTTACTGGGCCTCAAATTGCCCGCTCGCCGAACCATATGAGCAACTCATCCATGAGTCCCTATCTCAACCCAGGGACAAACTCAGACCCGTTGTCTGACCACTTTCACCAGGTAGGTGAAAGACACAGTTGAGCACTTGTTCTCTCTCAATTGCCACAAATGGCGAAGTCCCTTCTCGCGAAATCTTCACTTTAATTCCGCGATCATTTTATCTTTCACAAGGAGGTTGCATTTGCAACTAATTACATTTACCGCATTTTCCGGTCACTCCGCTGCCTAATGTGGAGGGCAAAGGCCAATCCACCAGTCCTCAACCATCTCACACGCTACTAGCGTTCCATGTCCACGGGTTATCAGCTAACCCGATATCTAGGTCTACTCATAGGTCCACAGACCACGGTCCAATAAGGGCCTATAGCCCAAAACTAGTCCAACACTGTACAATGGCTCTCACTAGCACGCAGACCCAATCGTCATATGGGTAAATCCACACTTAGGATTACTACACCAACACTCCCACTAGGAGCTACAGTACCTCAATCACCACTAGCTCTACGGCCTGGTCATATCACACTCTCAGTGCACTAATAGCCTCAAGGCTCACACGTGGTATTTCACATTCCCGGGTCATCGCTCGGACTACCGCCCCGACCAAATCTCTATCATGCCCAGCCCTCAGGTCTCGGGCCGCTGTCTCTCACAGCCGACTGCGCCTGCCCACTGGGCTACAGGCCCACAGTCCACAAACATGGTCCAGGCACGGATCGTCCCCAGGCGAACCCGCTAATCGTCGCCACGCGACCACTATGCTCACTGAGCAAAATCAACAACTAGTCGTCAATCCACGACCCGAACTCTCTATCAACTCTGGCCACACTGGGCAAAGGCTAATGCGCCACCTAATCAGCTCTCTCTGGCTAAACGGTACCTGTGCTCCATGAGCACCAAACGGTTGGGCGTCCTACGCCCCCATGCTAACTCACAAAAAAATCCAGCATTAAGCGATTTGCTTACGTACCCTTACGGCTCTTGTGTAACTCTCCCAACTGGGTCGAGGCACCACAATACTCATTCACCACTCTGGTGGTTGACCCGCAACCCTGCGGTGGCAATCCCTGCCATTATGCTGATCCGTCGGATCGGCGCCACTAAACTCCCGCTCACTTGCGAGGTTTTCGAATCTCGAAACCTGTCCTGGGTCTTACCAGCCCCACCATGCGGCAATTTAGCCACAATGATACGCCATACAGTCGCTACCGTCATCAGGGCGAACTTTCGCCACTAGGCCCATAAACCTTTCTTGCCCTAACCCTTAGGACATACTTACTTGGTTCTCGCAACATAGCGATCACCATTTTCTTCGTGAGTCGGTCTCTCACTGGACCTTACTAACCATACTTTGCCAGCAACCTAGCTGACACAAGCGTAAAACACCCTACGCTGAAGGTGTTGGCTACGCCGACAAAAGTTCGGCGGCCACTGCCACTCTCTTTACTGTCGCCCCTACAGGCGACGACGCCGTATATTCATACGTTGTTTGTGCAGCCTCAACTTGCTGCGTTATCAGCCACTGGAGTCTATCTATCTGCTCCAACTGTCATGCTGACGCTACTCTTAGGCGTCGAAACCTGTCTTCCTGTCGGCGGAAAATTTCCGCCGACGGCAAGAAGTCTGACCTACTGTTGGACCACTCCAACAAGTGCGGTCACCTGCTATCGCAACTCGTATACCACGTTTGACCCCGAGCCCTCTCGGAACTCGAGTCAAACAGGTGCGTTTTCCTATGTGGTGTCATCGCTACTATGCACACCACAACGAAACAACCAGCCCAAACTTAGCCATTTGAGCATCGCACAGTCTATATACCGACAAAAAGGCTCGTCGACCCAATCATGCGAAAGTATAAGAGGGTACTCCTTTTCATCTCCAACATTACGTTGTCGGCCGCCCAACATAATATTCGAAGAATGAAAGCTCGTTGCCCTCGATCAGTCCCAACATCCTTTTTGGGAACAACAATAACCAATCAAATACTTTCTCCCAATAATCCACACACTCTCTCGTGCTAATCCCTGGGGTCTCCCTAAGGTTGCTAACCACCTAGGACTATTCCTAGGCTCTGATACCACTCTAATCTGTCACGCCCCGAGTCCGCCAATTTGTACGGTTCGGGCACGCCAACAGACCCGCCAATCGGGTAAAACCTTTTTCTACCCGAAAGGAACGGTAACATCCATAATAACACAACAAGTGTATGCGGAAGCTCAATATCAGAGTACTAAAAATCACTATAAATTAAAACTTTCATTTAATAAACCAACAATTAATGCGGAAATGAAAGCATACAGGAGTGAACCATAAATTAAACTTACTACACTTTACATTTCTGAACTTGCAAATAAAATTATTACATTTCCTTTACATAAATTCCTCACTATACAAGGTTCACTCAAGAAATACATAAATGGGATACCTCTGCTAGACCCTCTAGGTCACTATGCTGCTGGGCCCTTGCCCCTGTCGTATGCCTCGCTGTCGTCTGCATCTGATCTGTCTCGACCGCTGCATCCATTCCCGAACCTGTGGGGGGTCACCCAAGGGGTGTGAGAACTCCGACAGAGTTCCCAGTGGGTTCAACCACCGAGAAAAAGTGTCCTACACCACTTGGTCCAATGGAAGCAATAATAATAGTGCTAGGAAACTAAAATCCTCAATATCAAAATGCTGCTATGCAATATAATATATCACTGCACTATACTATCTGTGTCTAATCACCAACCATCACTACTCTTGTCTAGCCACACTAGGCTGCTAAGCACCAACTCGGCCACTATGCCGCTGTATATAGGGTCAAACTAACCCGGCCACCTTGGCCACTCTAATTTCTCTTTATTCTTTAAATTCTGGTGCTTTAGTTCAAGTTAACCCTCAGAAATTCTTATCCAACGGGCCCCAGCCCGGTAGTCCTGCTACCATAAGATAAGATTTCTAAGGTTGCCGATAGCACCCGCAAGTGTTACCCCGCCCAACGGGGAACTTGTCCTACGGGTCACTGCCCGGGAGAGGGACACTGCCCTTAGCTCCGACAAGGCTACTTTTTACCCCCGAAGGTACGCTCGTTTTATCTTTATATTTTCTTTCTTTTCTTTTCTTTTTCTTTCTCTTTTTGCTTTAGTTCTTAGCCTCTTTGCCTTTGAACACTTGCTTTTCTTTCTTATTCGAGCTTGTAGCTCCCTTTTGCCACTGGCAAATCTCTTTCTTTTTCCTTTGAGCATTTAGCTCTTTGCTTTCACTTTAAGCCTTTCGAAAGTACCTCGTCCGACGGGTCACTGCCCAGGGAGCCCTGCTCCACTTGACGAGTCTCAAATTCGAAGGCGCCATTTACATTTTCTTTATACTTTTTAGCCACTTTTAGCTTGCTTTTAACTTTGCCTTTTTACAACTTTTTACCTCTTATCCTAGGTCTCGCCATAAGGATAACTAGAGAGTCTCCTGGACTCTTAAAAATTTCTCTTTTATTTCTTTAACTCAAATTGAAGTTAAAGTTATTATCCATTTGCCCAGACACCCTATGACTTTCTAGGGTTGTATTTGTTTAATTCTTTAACCTTGGGATCTCATCCCCCTTTCATGATTCCTCACTGAATCCTAGAGTTAACTTAACTCTATTTTCCAAATTTCACTTTTAACTTAGAGTTACACTGACTCTAATTTCCTGTTTTCCCTTTCATGTCTCCATACTTGATCCACCTTTTCCATCTTTGTGATTCCTTACTGAATCTTAGAGTTAACTTAACTCTATTTTTCTGTTCCACCTTTAACTTAGAGTTACACTGACTCTAATCTCCTGTTCCACTTTTATCTTAGAGTTACACTGACTCTAATCTCCTGTTCCACTTTTATCTTAGAGTTACACTGACTCTAATTTCCTGTCTGTGAGTTTAAACTCCTCTGGATCACCTTAGGTTCCCTTTACCTAAGTTCCATGTCATACTCATCCTAGAGTTCCTTGACTCTATGTTGATCACTAGCTCTCCTTAGGTTTCCTTCACCTAAGTTCCATGTCACATATGTCCTAGAGTTCCCTGACTCTATGTTGATCACTCTATCCAATGTCCTTAGGTTATCTCCTAAGACAATGCCACTCGTTAATTCCTAGGATAGCTCCTATGTTTGATGTCACTCGTCAAACCCCTAAACTAGGTTTTCTCCTAGTCTTACTACCAACAAGTTCTGTTCCCTTATGTCACATGATTCCTAGGGTTGTACCCTACATGATCACAGTCATCACATAATTATCCATTTCTATACATGCAATTATTTCTTATCCATCATAAAATAATATTTAACCTCTAAGTCCTTTTGCACATGAAAATGAATTATCTCCTTTTTGGCAACCGACAGTTGCATTTTTTTATCTGTGTCCATCTACACATACAAGTTTATCCCCTATTGTGGATAAATCATAAATGTCGCTTTTCCTCTAAATTTCTCTACACATGCATATATATCATCTGTTATGGGCAACCAACAGTTGCACTTTTCATCTGTGATCCTCTAAACATGCAATCTTAATCATAATTACCTAACGCCTCTAACAGGCTACTATCATGCTTCTAGATCAAAAAGCAAGGGAGCAAGGGGAGAGGTCACCCAATTTCGGCAGAATCCCCCACCTTGTAGTGTACCCAATTGCTTGTAGACACTTGCAATTGGTCTCCGCGCGATTCCACTTGTCTCCTCGAGCTTGCACGCAAAATGATGCACTTCTCTCGAGTCTGCACGCAAAACGGTGCACGTCCACCAAGCCTGCACGCAATACGATACACGTCACTAAAAACCCACACGCAAAACGGTGTGCGTCATTTTAGTCTGCACGCAAAACGGTGCGCGTTAAATCAACCGGCACGCAAAACGGTGCACGTACCTCGAATCTGCACGCAAAACAGTGCACGGTCTATTGTAGGGTTGCACGTAAAACGGTGCACGTTTTTCTAACCCTGTATGAAAAACGATGTATAATATTAGAGAGTGCACGCAAAACGATGCGCGACAACACAACCGGCACGCAAAACGATGCACGTACCTCAAATCTGCACCCAAAACGGTGCACGCCTCGCTGTCGGGTTGCACGCAAAACGGTGCACATTTTTCTTGTCCTGCACGCAAATCGATGCAAAATATTAGACTTGCACGTAAAACGGTGCGCGATAAAACGATCTGCACGCAAAACGATGCAAGTTTAACTGTAAGGTTGCACGCAAAACGGTGCATATTTTTCTATCTCTGCACGGAAAACGATGTATAATATTATAAACTGCATGTAAAATCGTGCACAACAACTCAATCGGCGCGTAAAACGGAGCACGTACCTCGAGTTGGCACGCAAAACGAGGCGCGCCAAAATTGTCCCCGACAGTCTGCGCAATAAAACGGCGCAGTATAACCCGGTTCCTAACACGCAACACGATAATGGGGTCAAATCCAAACCCAAAGGAGTCATAAAAATTATGCCAAAAATACCGTAAAAATAATGTGCGGAGTTTACCTCGTACAGTCGCGCCGTTCCATCTCATAAAATTTTCTCCTCTTTTTTTCTCTCTCTCTCTCTCTCTCTCTCTCTCTCTCGAAGCTCTCTCTCGAAGCTCGGTCGGAGAAGAAAGGAAAAAGGGGGAAAAATGGAGGTGCGGGGAGGAAGAAGAAGAAGAAAAGGAGGGAGAGAGAGAATGGTAGTCCACGGACCACCGGTCTACGGTGCACCCGTCGGTCTACAAGACCCAGCCGGGTGCACCCGGTCCAAGGCACGCAAGCGCACTGGCGCCCCCTGTTGACCCGCGCCCAAGTGCGCTCCAGCTGTGCGCCTCGCGCAGCGCGCCGCGCGTCTTGGAAATCCGTTTTTGTCTCGTTTTCTGTCCATTTTTCGTCCGTTTCCGTCCAAATTTGACAGGCGGGTTCGTTTCAGCTAAATTTATCACAGAAAAATTTAAATTTTCACTTTGGGCCATTTTTGGGCCACCAAAAGCCTCGCTGTATCCAAAATCATTGGCGGACCCCGTTCTCGCAATCCGGGTATCCGATCAACACGAAATTTTTACCGTGACCTTAAAACATAATTACACAGCTCCCGTAATTTTCTCAGAATTTTTCGACACTGTTGGCGGAGCCCGTTTTCACTATCGGGTATCCGATAAACGCGAAACTTTTTCTGTGGTCTTAAAACATATTTACGGGGCTCCCGTAATTTTTTCGGAATTTTCCGACACTGTGAATTTTTCACAAAAAATCTGGGCCCCCATTTTCGAATAAAATTTCAGAACTCTCATTTTAATCCCGATTTGGGCCCAACTCGCTTCCAAATATTCTTTACTTCCCCAACTTTCATAACAATAGTATTTCATTCCGTCTTTATTTACATTTATTTATATGTCGAAAATTCGGTACTTTACACTTGCCTTTCTTCGATTTTCCGAAGGATGGAGTTTTGCTTGAATTACCCCTTCGAAAGTTGCGGCGAAACTTCCTTGTCAAGAGAGCGAGCTGCTTCTCAAAGTCCTCCATAGATAGGTTCTCATCATCGTCTGAGGAGGATGAATCCGCGTCTTCTTCCTTTGTTGTTTTCAATGCATAACCTGAAGACTTAGAAGAGGATGCTTTTCCAGAAGAATAGTTAGTAGGAAATGTCATTTCATAAGTTTGTAATGAACCAACTAATTCTTCTACACGCATTTCGTCCGGGTGTTTAATTGTTTCAATGGCTGCGACCTTTGGGCGAAATCGTTCAGGAAGAGTTCTTAATATCTTTCTTACAACTTTAAATTCTGGAATCTTCTCTCCCAAGTTAGCACATGAGTTTACGATGTCTTGCAATCGTGTGTAATAGTCTGTGAAAGATTCATTTTCTGCCATAGAAATAGAGTCAAATTTGCTCGTGAGCATTTGCAGTTTCTGAATCTTCACAAGGTTAGTTCCCTCATGCGTAACTTGAAGAACATCCCAGATTTCTTTCGCAGTCTCACATGCCGAGACGCGAGAGAACTCAGTTTGTGACAAGGCATTAAATAGAGCATTAATTCCTTTGCCATTGTAAGAAGATGAATCAATCTCTTCCTTGGTCCATTTCGACCTAGGTTTGATGGTGCGAACATCAGAAATAATTTCAGTTGGATTAGACCATCCTAATTCAATTGATTGCCACACCCGTTCGTCGATGGAAATTAAAAAGGCTTTCATCCGTACTTTCCAGTAGGCATAATTTGTTCCATCGAAGAAAGGGGGTCTGTTGATGTTTCCACCTTCAACCATTGTTTACAACCCTATTCCCGCTCTGATACCACTTGTTGGGTTATATGTAATAATGGATCTAAATAGGGGAAAAAACACCTAGAGGGGGGTGAATAGGTGTAAACAATAAACACTCAAAAAATCATTGCGCAATAAAACCCAATGCGGAAATAAAATAACACGCAAGATTTTTACGTGGAAAAACTCCAAACCGGAGTAAAAAACCACGGGACCGATAACACGGCGAAATCCACTAGAATTAAAACACGTACAAGGTGATATAACGTACTCACAGACGACTCAACCTTTTCCATACGCTCCTAGTAGATCTTCTCCGCTCGCTCCACGACGCTTCTCGAATCCACGATCTGCGCCCAACGCCGAATCCACGGCGTCCAACGTCGAGTCCACGACGTCCGACCGAATCCACGGTCTTCACCCAGTAGCACGCTTCGAATCCACGAACGTACCTCGCTCCGAATCCACGAGAGCGGTTGCACCTTGAATCCACAAGGCCACGCGAGTCCACGCGCCGATTTTGGGAAAATCGTTGATTTTTGGGTGGTGATGATCCGCCGAATACTTAGATTAGAAATAGATCGGAAATACCATCTAAGTATTCATTAATTTGATTCTACTCAAAATCTGAGTTTGGAAAACCTAGAATCAAATTAATAATACAGATGAAGAAACATAGAATTAAATCTATTGATTTCCTTTCTTCTCTATATGTGGATTTTTCTTTTACGGTCGTATAGGATCTAGTCATCTTTTTAATATACGCCGTTGCCCTAGAAAATGAATCATAGGGTCTATTTATAGGTTAGAAACCATTGGAAGAAGATAAGCATCAAAAACTAACCTTTTCTGAAATTTTCCAGGACGACGATCCGGATCGGATTTACTGCGATCCGGATTGCCGTAACGAGACAGACAATTCCAGAAAAACAAGGGTTCGGGATCCGGATTGAAATGCCCGATCCGGATCGTTCATATATTTCAGTAAAAACCAATGTTCGGGATCCGGATCAGAATTGGCTGGGATCCGGATTGAATTTGCATATGAACCAACACCCTTCGGGATCCGGATTGGATTGTCTGATCCGGATCCTGAACATGTCCCATGTCCAGTTTTTGATTTTTATGCAATAAAAAGTTCATCCAAGTGTTTCTACACTATAAGAAGTATTCGGATCACCAAAGATAATTAGTTAAACATACCTGATCCTTTTGAATTCTTCTTTCTTGAGATTGAGGTATATGATCCAAACTTCTTTCATCTTCAATCTTCAAGACTTAATACATTCACAAAATACGCCAACTCAAATTTCGTAATACAAACAGCTGTTTGGGCCAACCGCGCTGCGCCATGCGGCCGAAGCGGGTGCCGACACGTGGCGCCTGGCGCGAAAGCCGCGGGTCAGCGCGCGCACGCCGCGCCCACGCGCACCTGTCGGGCACACAACCCGAGGCAACCACTCCCCGCACCGTGGACCACGCGCACAACACCGCACCAACCACGAAGCGACACGTGGCCAACCCTCGGTCCACCGTACACCCGCGCCAAGCCCGTGGACCGCGCCTGCTGCGCCGGCCAACTGGAGCCCGCCACGTGGCCCGCGCCTGGTGCACGCCTCACGCGGTGGACCGACCGGCCTCTCCTCGGCCCGCCGCCGCGCTCCGCCGCCCGCCGCCGCCGCCTCTTCGGTCGCCGGAACAGTAACCCCACACCTCGAAATCCGTGTTTTCGCATCCGGGCTCCGAAAAATACAAGTAAAAAGTCCATCTTGACCGTTTTCGCGCTGAATCCAAATCCTATGTCCGTTCGGCCAAATTCCACTTCTAAAATTTCCCGAAAATTTCCGGAAAAGTAAACTTGATCCATTTTTCATGCCGGGTCAAATCCTTAGTTCCAATAAGCGCGCAAAAACCTCAATCACCCTATATGGACTTTCTGATAAGCAAATCTTGCTCCAATACTCCAGAAATCCAATTCTTGTGCCCGACGCGCGCACACACTCTCCCCGAAACCACTAATCCATCAGTAAACCCTTAAGTGGGGATTCGGGTCCTCACAATCAAAGCCTTAAGTACCTGTTCACCCAAAAGGAATTAAATTTGCGGCAGAGGCGGTGGCTAGAGTTGCTGAAGGATTACGATCTAACAATCCAATACCACCCCGGGAAGGCAAACGTGGTGGTAGACGCTTTGAGCAGGAAGGGGCAACTAGAAGGGGTGTCTGGAGGCGCGATAACTGAGCAGAGCAGCTTGATCGCGGAGTTCGCACGATTGAAGTTGGAGGTGGTACCAGCGGGCACGGTTGCGCAACTTTTAACCTTGGTAGTCAAGCCGACGCTGTTCGAGAAGATCCGGGAAGGACAACAAACCGACTCTCACTTACAGCTCGTACGAGACAAGATCTCCCCGGACCAAGAGAACGATTTTGTAGTGGAAGGCGACGGCACCCTACGGTTCCGCGGGCGGATTTGTGTGCCGAATTCGTCGGAGTTGAAGGAGGAAATTCTGGCAGAGGCACACCGCGCCCCTTATGCGGCGCATCCAGGGGGCACGAAGATGTACAGGGACCTCAAGCAGACCTTCTGGTGGCCAAAGCTGAAGGGGGATGTGACACGACATGTAGCTCATTGCCTGGTATGTCAACAGATAAAGGCTGAGCATCAGCGACCAGCAGGAAAGTTACAGCCTTTACCGGTGCCAGAGTGGAAGTGGGATCAGATCACCATGGATTTTGTCACTGGGTTTCCACGTTCGCAGCAGGGGCACGACACGATTTGGGTCATAGTGGACCGGTTAACCAAGTCAGCACACTTCCTGCCCATTCATACCACCTGGACCCGAGAGCGGTTAGCACAAGTCTACATCAGCGAGATCGTGAGACTGCATGGAGTGCCGGCATCGATCACCTCGGATAGAGACACGCGCTTTGTCTCGAAGTTTTGGCAGAGTCTACAGCGGGCCTTGGGGACCAAACTCCAGTTCAGCACAGCCTTCCACTCCCAGACGGACGGACAGTCGGAGCGAGTGATTCAGACTCTCGAGGACCTACTTCGTGCCTGTGTACTTAACTGGGGGGTCGGTTGGGCACGCTACCTACCCCTCGTGGAATTCGCCTACAACAACAGCTACCAGGCCAGCATCCAGATGGCACCCTACGAAGCCTTGTATGGGAGGCGCTGCCGATCCCCGATCTGCTGGGACGACTTGGGAGAACGGAAGTTCTTGGGACCCGACTTAGTGGAAGAAACTGGAGAGAAGGTACGCCTCATCAGACAGCGCTTACTGACCGCCCAGAGTCGACGGAAGAGCTACGCAGACCAGAGGCGCCGCGACTTGGAATTCCAAGTGGGAGAGCATGTGTTTTTGCGGGTCTCGCCATCCAGAGGAATCAAGCGTTTCGGGCTGAAGGGCAAGCTGAGCCCACGGTTTGTGGGGCCCTTCGAGATCCTCGAGCGAATTGGCCCAGTGGCTTACCGCCTTGCCCTACCACCAAACCTCGATCGAGTCCATGACGTGTTCCACGTTTCAATGCTCCGGAAGTACCTTTCCGATCCATCACACGTTCTGGACGTCTCTGCACTCGAACTTAAGGAAGACCTAAGCTTCGAGGAAACCCCAGTGAGAATCCTAGCAAGGAAAAGCAAATCGCTGTGAAACCGAGCCATCCCCTACGTGAAGGAGCTCTGGAGCAACCATGAGGAGCGAGAAGCGATGTGGGAGCTGGAGTCAAAAATGAGGGAGTGCTACCCCAACCTTTTCACTGCGACCCAGGTTTGAGTTTCGAGGACGAAACTCGTTTTAAGAGGTGAGTGGTGTAGTAACCACATGTAAAAAGGGTTTTTCAGTTTTTAGTTTTCCGCATCCCTTTTAGGGGTCCAGAGGGTGGGCTAATAATTCTTTTTTTCTGGGCAGACCGTCGGGGATTGCGGGTATTTTTAGGCAATAAAGCTCGCGAAACGGAGAACGGTGGCGCGATCAGATTCGAATTCCGACCCCGGGATCTCCCAGAATAAATTTCGAAAGGTTACCAGCAGTTCCGGGTGCATCAAAACGCGTGCGGGCGATCGGCACGCTTTTCGAGGTAAACCAGCGGTCCCGGGTGCATCAAAAAGCGTGCGGGAAATCGGCACGCTTTTCGAGGTAAGTGGACCCTGATCTGCACCCGATCGCTAAGTTTCGAATTTGGGGGTTTAGGGTTCATTCCCACCCCCCATTCACACCCGTACGATCAATTTACATTTTTGGTTGGGGGCGTAGGGTTTTTCCCCACTTCTCATTTTCGGTGCGTAGTTTTCCACCCGAGCGCGTGCAAGGAACCCGATCCCTAGCTTTTCCCCTCCATCGGTTGGCGTGAAGAACCTAGGCGACGAGACGGGGAGAAGGAAGGACGATCGCACTTTCTGCGGAATCCGGCGAACGAGAGCGGGACGATCCTCCTCCTTCCTCCCTTACCGGGGAAAACGAGGTGAGCGGTTCAGGTTTTTCCGTTCTTTTCGGTATGAGGTTTTCCTTTTTCGTCGATGTCGCGGGCGATACGAGTTGTTGAACGGGAGGCCGCCGCCGCCATTGTTAAATGGGAGGCTGCCGCCGCCGTTATCGTGTCCACGGGGTCGTCGCCGCAGTCGCCGGGGTCACAATCGGAGCCGCGGGGGGGCGAAAAGGGGCGGCACTGTTCACCCGGTACGGCCAGGTCGTCGCGCGGTCCACGGGACCTGGCGTGCACCCGGTGCACGGCTCCCGAGCCCAGGGGCGCGGACCCGGCGTACGAATGCGTGCGCCAGGCCGCGCGGTCCATGGGACCCGGCGTGTGTGAGGTCCCGGAATCCCCCGCGTAGGAGTTGCTGGTTGTTTGGCAGCTTTCGGTGGCCGTTAGGGGTGTTTGTGCGCGTGTTGGGGCCCACAAATGGATTTGTGATGCAATTTGGGATTTAGTTGCATCACTGGAGGCCTGCGTGGTGCGTCGGTGGTGTTTGCGCGCAATTTGGACACAAGTGTTGGACATCGGGCTTAAAAAGGAGATCCCGTGGGTTTTGGAGGACCCGTCGGGAGTTTAGAAGTGGTTTCGCGCGATTCAGATTTCAAAGTTGGACTCCGGGCGAAGTTTGGATAAAAGTTTACCTCTCCGGTCGCCTTCGGGAATTTTTAGAGTTGGAATTTGGCAAATCGGACTTTAAAAATGGACCCGGCGCGGAAAACTGGATCGAGTGGGCTTTCGGCAAATTTTCGGTTGAGAATTTTGTGAAACGGACATCGTTTTTGGATTCAGCGCGCGAAATCGCTAAGAATGGACTATTTATTTGTTGGTTTTGGAGCCCGGTTGATTTGCGCGTTTTTCGAGGCGAAGCGGCCCGTTTTTCGAGGCGAAGCGCAGCGCGGATTCCGAGGCGGCGTGGCGGCACGCTGCCTGAGGCGCAGCAGGCGCGCTGACGTGCGCGGGGAACCGCGCTCCAGCGCGGAGCCCGCCACGTGGCGGGCTCCCACTCGCGCCCGCGCGGGCGCGGGGGCACGCGCTCCCGTGTCACGGGCGCGTGTCCCGCGCCTGGGGTGGCGCGGTGTAACTCGCCCGTGTGGCGGGCGCGTTACAGCGCGCCACGTGGCGCGCCGGGCGCGTGCGTGGACCCGGCGCACGCGCCCGGCCAGGTGGACCCGGGGAGGGTGGCTCCCCATTGGGTGGTCCACGGTGGACCCGAGCCCGTGGACCACTCCCTTTTCCCCTTTTTCTTCTTCTTCTTCCTTCTCCCCCGCAAGCTTTTTCTCCTCCATTTTTCTTTTCTTCCTCCTTCAACCGAGCGAGAGAGGGAGTGAGGAGGGGGTTTGTGGGTGGTGCGGCGTTGCGTCGTGGACCTCGTGGAGCGTGCGCGGGGTTCCGATGGAGCGTTTCGGCGACGGCGGCGCAATCGGGTAGGTCCCGTGTGTTGGTTTTTCTGTATTTTTTGTACAGTTCTTGGAGCGTTCTTTTAGACTGTATTGACCCTCTTGCTCCGTTTTGCGTGCGGATCCTGGCACCGCGCACCGTTTTGCGTGCGGACTCCGTTTTGCGTGCGGATCCTGGCACCGTGCACCGTTTTGCGTGCGGACTTCGGCACCGTGCAGCGTTTTGCGTGCGGACTCCGTTTTGCGTGCGGATCCTGGCACCGTGCACCGTTTTGCGTGCGGACTCCGACACCGTGCACCGTTTTGCATGCGGACTCCGTTTTGCGTGCGGATCCTGGCACCGTGCACCGTTTTGCGTGCGGACTCCGGCACCGTGCACCGTTTTGCGTGCGGACTCCATTTTGCGTGCGGATCCTGACACCGTGCACCGTTTTATGTGCAGACTCCGTTTTTGGTGCGGACTCCGGCGGCGTGCTCCGTTTTGCGTGCGGACTCCGGCGGCGTGCCCCGTTTTGCGTGCGGATCGCGTGGAGGCCAATTGCAAGTGTCTACGAGCAATTGGTGGCAAATCGAGGTGGGTGGCCTTATCTCCAAGTTTTATGGACTGTACAGTATTTCTACTGTTGTAGGACTATGCATGATAGCTTATTTCATTGTGTAGCATGCTAGATTGTAGGAATTGTTATTCCTGTTATCATTTGTTAATATAGTTATTTTGGAACTTGACCTAGCACCCCCGTCATATGTTGCATGTGTAACCAGACCAGTAGAAAACCCTCACTTGGGCTAGGGTTATTTATGCTTAGACATCCACACTGTTCTTTCATTCCTGGACATAGTGTTTTCCTCGCCCGGGTAGTGGGCCGAGAGGTCGGGACTTGCTTTTAGTGTGGGATGCTTTTGCACTCTTGCTTGGGAGCAGAGTGGAGTCTGGTAGTGGTAGCGGGTTGCTTATCTATGCGGGGAGCCGTTTTGGTAAACGGTAGACCCGAGAGGTCTTGTTTCCCTTTTACGCTGTCGTGGGAGGGAGCCGTTGAGTAGACGGTAGTCCCGGGCCGTCGAGTATCTTCCGGTCCGTATTGTTGGGAACCGTTGTGGTTGACGGTGGTCCCAGGTCGTTGAGTGTTGTCCGACCTGTTTTGGTTACCCTGAGTTGTGGGTCGTTCCTGGCTGTGGAGTATCTCCAGCCAGTGAGCTTTGTGCTGCGAGCTGTTGGAGAGGCTAGTGTCTCGTGTTTTGAGTTAGCCGATCAGCTGAGTCGTCGAGAGTGCTCCGACTGTTGTGCGAGATATTTGGGGATCTTGAGTCCTACCGTTCTGAGAGTGAGCGTGGATTTTTACTAGCCTGCATATGCCAATGTTGGATACTCTATGCCGCGCCGTTTTCCTCAGTTGGTGTCGCACCCCCTGAGATGCCGCAGTGGATGCGGTGGTTGGCCTGTTGAGGCAGTTTTGCGCGAGGGGTGAGTTAGGCGGACAGGACGCCCCACGTAAATCCCGTCCTTATGTGGATGTGTGGTAGTGGGCAGGTGTAGAGTCCTGGCGTTCCAATACCTTTGTATACCTTCTTTTCATGACGGGATTGTTAGGAAAACTGTTCACGGTGTTTTCTGTAATGGACCGGCCTGGACTGCGGGTATTTTTCTGCGTTTGAGCTCGGAAAACGGAGAATGGCAAAGCGATCGAATTCGAATTCCGAATTACGGATCTCCCGGAATGGGGGTCAAAGCGTTTGCTTTCGAGTGGTGCAGTAGAATCCGTGCTAAGTGGCCGGCACACTTTTTCGAGGTGATCGGACTGGATACTTCTACGATCGGACGTCTCATCTTTTTTCTGTCAGTGGGTTGTTTTATTTATTTTGTAGTACCTCAACCTTCCAGTTTTCCGTTTTGGTCTTAACTGAATCTTCTTAGTTGTTAGAGAAGGGAATTGAAATTCGAGAATTTTTGGGCTGCTCGTCGGGGATTGTGGATATTTTTAGGTGGTAGGGGCCGCAAAATGATGAGCGGCGGTGCGATCGGATTTGAATTCGGACTCCGGGACCTCCCAGAATAATTTTTCGAAGTTTTAGCGGTTTCGGGTGCATCGAAAGGCGTGCGGGCGATCGGCACGTTTTTCGAGGTAATTTTTGGGACCGCTGGTTTGCACCCGATCGTTTAAGTTTTGATTTTGGGGATTTAAATTTATTTTCCCTACTTCTCGTTCCTTTGGGTTCGTGCGTTAGGGCTCTTCTGATGAGTGCGGGAGAAACCCAAACCCTCCTCCTACCTTCTTTCCACCATCCGACATTGGGCGTGAAGAACCGTGGCGGCGAGATGGGGAGAGGGAAGGAACAATCGCTCTTCCTGCAGGATCGAACGAGTGAGGGGCAGACGATCCTCCTTCTTCCTCCTCCTCCGGCAAAAACGGGGTAAGCGGTTCGGGTCTTTTCGTTTATTTTCGGTCCGAGGTTTTCTTTTGTTGTCGTCGTGGGTTGTTGAACGGGAGGCCGCCGCCGCCGTGGTTAAACGGGAGGCCGCCGCCGCCGTTGCCGTGTTCACGGGGTCGTCGCCGCAGTCGCCGGAGTCGCGGGGTCGCGACCGGGGCTGAAAACGGGGATGGTTACTGTTCACAATGGGGTTTTCAGGCCGCGGTCCACGGCGCCCCCGCGTGCACCCGGCGCACGCCTACAAGGCTCGGAGAGCAGCACCCGATGCACAGACGCGTGCACCAGCCCAGCCCGGGCCGCGCGGTGCACGCGCCAGGCGTGCACCCGGCGCACGTCCCCGCAGCCGGTGGTGCGGACCCGGTGCACGGGCGCGTGCGCCAGCCCGGCCCAGGCCGCGCGGTGCACGCGCCAGGCGTGCACCCGGTCTTTGACATCGCACCGGGGACGCATGAGCCCGGTGCGCGCTCAGCCGTGCTCCGACCCAGCCCATTTCCGCCTGGTGCACGCGCCGGGGTGAGCCGGGTCTGCGCGCCACCTCCCCTGTGCTGTGAACCCGGTCCACGCCTAGCTCCGTGCACCATTCTTCAGCCCGGGAGCCCGGTAACTCCGTTTTGGCCCGTTTTTGGCCCGTTTTGTTCCGTTTTTTAGTGTTTTTGACCACGACGATATTATTAACGATACTTTTCTTGTGGTTCTTTTCGGGCACAAGGTGGGAGCGTTTTAACTGAAGTTTTCGCACACCTTCCTCGCGTTTCAGGTGGGTACCCCTTAGAACCCCTTTGTGCATTTTCTCGCTATCATTTATCGTATGCCCTTATCGGTGTTGTAGCGACCAAGTGTCGCGGTGTCCTTTATTATGTACACATATGTGGGTTTTTGCTTTGGAGTTAGCGTCGGGTTTCCGACAATTGTACCTTGTTTAATATAAGTAATTAATCGCACTAATATGGTTACTTTGCTCGGATATGTGGTATTATGGTTACTCCGCTCTATGGTTACTTTGCTCGGATATGTGGTATTATGGTTACTTTGCTCTATGGTTACTTTGCTCGAGGCTGCAGCACGCGCACCCGCGGTTTGGCCACCGCAAAGGGTGCGCTTTTCCGGAAAAGTGGTCTATGACCCGTGTATACCCACGAGGTGACGTAGTGGGGCCCCTTATTAGTTGTGGGGTTTGAGGCGCCGAGGTGCGAGCGGTGCGACCCGTCGGTTTAGTTGTCCGACGTGGTCGGGTTTTGCAGGTACGGTATGGGCCGTCGGTTTAGTTGTCCGACGTGGCCGGGTATTGCAGGATACAGGAGTACTGGTTATCGTTTCCCTCTTTAGAGGGTGGTTAATCCGGTTGGCTATACGATCTGGTTTTCTTTCCCCGAGGTTGGTGCTCGGTCCGGGTTGCCGTGGCAGGTGCCCGGGACAGGTTATGCAGGGATACTGTCGATTGCACGATGAGGAGGGCGGTCGCTCTGGTTTTACTGCGGTTTGCTTTATTTATAGCCCTAGTTGCTTTCGTGCTTTATTTTCTGGTCACTGACTTCCCACTCTGTGACAGGTTCGTCCAGGGATGAGTGCTAGACGACGGTGAGGCCGTGGCAGGAGTACTTTTGGTCCTTCGAGGCCATAGACTGTATGTACTTGTTATTTTGCTCATTTCATGACCTGTTAGTAGCTACTATGTGGATTACGATACCCGTGTGGGGTCGTTGTGGATGTTGGGATGTCTTTTTATCCTTGTGGGTGGTTGTTTTGCTTTCCCGGATTGGCCGCTTTCAAACTACAAAAGAAAAGAAAAAGAAAATATTGCGAAAACCGTTTTGAAAATCTGGGTGTCGTGTGGGCACCATTTTAAAACCCTGTGGATTTATGGATTGCGAAAACCGTTTTGAAAATCTGGGTGTCGGGTGGGCACCATTTTAAAAACCCTGTGGACTTATGGATTTCGAAAACCGTTTTGAAAAACCTGGGTGCTGTGTGGGCACCGTTTTTAAAACTTGTGGATTTATCCTTTCAAAATTAGTCGGCCTCTGTAATACTTATGAAAATGGTTATATGTATTCAACTGTTGAACTAGTGTGGTTAAAGTGATAACAATTCTTTCGATAATAATGATGCATCTAATGGTTCTTCAAGTTTATCTGATGTGCAGGAATCATCTCATGTACCTCCGACTACTCCGTTACCTCAAACGTTACGCATCTCCAAGGATCATCCGGAATCGAACATTATTGGAGACCCACAAGAAGGAGTTAGAACTCGGAGACAGTTGGTTTGCGGATTCGCTTGCTACGTATCTTTAATCGAACCAAAGAATGTCGATGAAGCTCTTCAGGATGACTACTGGATTGAAGCAATGCAGGAAGAGCTCCATCAGTTTGAGCGAAACAAAGTCTGGGAATTAACGAAGCCTCCGAAGCAACACAATGTGATAGGTACTAAATGGATTTTCAAGAACAAGAAGAATGAGGATGGTACCATCATCAGGAACAAAGCACGTCTAGTTGCTCAAGGCTACTCTCAAATAGAAGGTATAGACTTTGATGAAACTTTCGCCCCTGTAGCTAGACTCGAGTCCATTCGTATCTTATTCGCGATAGCTTGTCATTTTAAAATAAAATTATTTCAAATGGACGTTAAGAGCGCGTTTTTAAATAGGTTTTTAAATGAGGAAGTTTATGTGGCTCAACCGAAAGGTTTTGTAGACCATAAACAACCTAACCATATTTTTCGTCTGAAAAAGGCTCTTTACGGTCTGAAACAAGCACCGCGAGCATGGTACGAAAGGTTGACAAAGCACCTTTTGGAGAAGGGCTATACTCGAGGGGGAGCAGACAGGACTCTCTTTGTGAAGCATTATCAAAATAACTTCATTGTAGCACAAATCTATGTCGATGACATCGTATTTGGTGCAACAAGAGATAATGATGCTTCCAAATTCGCTGAAACCATGGAAAGCGAATTTGAGATGTCCATGATGGGCGAATTGACCTATTTTCTTGGATTGCAAGTGAAACAAAATGATGAAGGCATCCATTTGTGTCAATCCAAGTATGCAATGGAGTTGGTCAAAAAGTTTGATTTAGAAAATTCTAAGAATTTTCCGACTCCAATGGGAACTAGCCACAAGGGATTAGGAAGTGAATCACACAGTGAGAATGTAGACGAGAAACTTTATCGAAGTATGATTGGAAGTCTACTTTACCTCACGGCTAGTCGCCCGGACATATCCTTTAGTGTTGGGATTTGCGCGAGATATCAATCAGCACCAAAGGAGGTTCACCTGAAAGCGGTGAAAAGGATCATCCGGTACATCAAAGGAACAATAAATTTCGAAATTTGGTATCCTATGGGAACAAGTCTGGACATAGTTGGATACTCAGATGCCGATTGGGCAGGATCAGTGGATGATCGGAAGAGCACGAGTGGTGCATGTTTTTATCTTGGCCATTGCCTTGTTGCATGGCATAGTAAAAAGCAAAACTGCATTGCACTCTCGACTGCCGAAGCGGAATATATCTCAGCGGGTAATTGTTCAACCCAACTCATTTGGATGAAAAGTGTGTTGAGCGACTTCCGGATTTCAGCAACTTCGGTAACGATTCTTTGTGACAACACAAGTGCTATAAACATTTCCAAAAATCCTGTGTTGCACTCTAGAACAAAACACATTGAACTTAGATATCATTTTCTTAGAGAGCTAGTTGAATCAAACATTCTTCAACTTTCACACATTTCAACTGAGGATCAATTAGCTGATATTTTAACAAAACCTTTGGATCAAAAACGATTTATTCATTTGCGTAAGGCAATTGGAATGCTTTCCTTGAAATGATTTCTTTTTGAAACCAATCCTTAGGTTAGGTTTTGTTTTTGTGTTTTTGTTCTTCATCTATGTTTGTACATAGGACATTAATTGAGCATTGGTCATATTGACTTTAATTGCATCTTTTCACGCATTTAGAAATTTATTATGCTTTTGACATCATAATATTTCAATGTTGCAATGATCATTTATGTTTATTAAGTCATCTTTTAAGTGATCAAAGTCAATTTCTCTCTCAATGATCTCTTGGTATAGTCATTATCTTATTTGACTATTTAGTCGAGTATGAATGCGAGATCAATTTTTGGTTGAATACTTTATATATTAAATAATTGATAGCCAATTGAGGGGGAGTCAAAGAAAAGTAATATGCTCAAAAGATGTGGAAAGAGTTACATCCCAATGAGGAGTGTGAAAACTACCACCACATGGAGGAAAGAGCTACCACCTCGGTCGTCCGAGTACTGTGTGCAGCTACCACTTGTATACCAAGCATGGTTTTTCAATTTCTGAATTAAATAAAATGCATACGGAAATACTTGACTCTGTCAAATTTCCAGGTTGGTATAAGGTGGAATTTTAATGAAAGATGCTCAAAGAGCCACTCTCTTCAACAGATTGTCTAGATACATTATCTAACTTATCTGGGATTTCAAACATCTATTGATCTTGGTATTTCATTTTCTTTACCAAATTGATGATTTGATAAAGGCATTACGCATAAGATCATGTTAGATGTAATTGAAGTTGTTCAACTTTAAGGGTTTTAATTCTCATAAATTTTCATTTCATTTTTGAGTATTTTTGATAGATTTGGTATAATCTATTTCTTGTTGTATGAAACGATGACTTTTGTTTAAAGTTGATGTGCTAAAGTGCTTACATACTTTTTCTGGAATTTTTCTGAATTTTTTCTGAAGAAAAAGTTTGTAGCAGGTCCGGACCTGACCAGCCGGTCCGGACCCCGAACGCAGGAAAATCCTGCGGGTAGCCGATCCGGACCGCATGCCTCAGAGGGTCCGGACCGCGACGAGGGTTTTTATAGAACGAAAGGGTTTTTGATTTTATTTTACTCCAATCTTTTGTTTCTAAGCCTCCTAAGTTTCTCTCTCTAAAAGCAAGGATCTTAGAGCCCTTCCAACTCGGTTTCCTCAAATCAAAGTGAGTTCTTTAGATCAAAACCTCGGTTTTTCTCTGTTTTTCATATTTTTCTTCAAAACGGTTAAGAAAACTTGGATCTTTTTCGTTTGTGGTTGGTTTTTGATCAAACTTCTTTTGAAATAAGAATTCTGAGAGCATTAGTTTTGATTATATGCTAGGTTTTCTCAAGATAAACGAATTTTTGGCCTTTGATTTCAAAAATTTCGGTTTTAGGGCATATTTTCAGAATTTTTGAAAATCATGGAATTGATCTAGTTTAAAAATTCTTTTTGGAAAACTAACTTGATCTCTAGTCTCTCTACATGATTATGATTGTTTGGGTTCAACTTTTTCAATTTTTGAAAACTGAAAATTTTCGTGTTCTTGAGTTGTGCTCACAGGACCTTTTTTTTTCTTAAGCACTTGGATCAATGGCATTCTCATGGATCATTCTTCTCTTGGTTACAATGGTGCATACTCGAGCAACAAACAAACTGAAAAGAGCTAAGAAACCTCAACGAAAAGGTGAATTTCATCTTGTCAGCGATTCAGAGACTGAAGCAGATAATGATAAGGTGGATTGGGACAAATTAACGGATGACGATGAATCAATGCCCGTTAAACCTAAACAGAAGACTCCCAACACATTAAAAAGAAACCTGATGTCGGCACCTCTGCCTCGCCATCACAACAAGCACCCGGCGCAGATGATGACGCATCAGTAACCTCTATTTTCAAGCAGCAACAACGCCTTTCTTTTGAACAAGAACAAATCACCAAGGAACAGCGGCGTATTTCAGAGGAGCTTGAAATCATTACGGCCTCCCAGATCACGTTGACTAAGACAGTCACGTCGATGAAGAAATTCATGAAGAAAATGTTCTCGAAGATGGGATGCAGTGCTTCTGATGAGTCCGACTCGGATGAATGATTAATTTTTGCCTCACCTTTTTCATCTTTTTGTGCAGGGTTTTAAAACTTTTGCAGGTTTTCAGGTTTTAGGTTTTCAGTTCAGTTTTTCGTTTCGTTTAATCTTAGTTCTCAGGTTTTTCTTTATTTGACTTTTTAGCTCTGCTTACTTTTGTAATTTTTGGCTATGTTTCTGACAAAAAGGGGGAGAGAGTTTAGAGAACTTTGAGAGTTTATGAGAAACTTTGAACCTTGAAAAGGTAAGTATCACAACTTTTGGTTTTATCTTGTGATTTGATGCATGTCCCTACTAACTATTCGACTAACTATTTGGATATGTATTATTACTAACAAGTTGTTTGATTACTATCAAAGCAAAGTTATGACATTTGGATTTTGAATGCATAGAAGATATGTTGGTTTTTGATTATGATCCTCTTACATATCTGAACTCTTAAATGTCATTGTGAATAGAAACTCTATCTCTGTGTTTCGATTTTGATTGTTGAAAATTCTTGAGGTATCTAACAATTTTGTTTGTCAAGAATGATTTATTTTGCAGAGAATACAGACATCTAAGTCTAGAGTCTGTTCTAGGAGTTAATATCATGTATTTATTTTTATTTGGTTCTCCTATGTAAATTTTTGTTGTATGGTGATATCAACAAAAATATCTTTTTGAATTTTCTTGAGTGGATTTGTGTTTTGTCACGAAACCGCCAAAGGGGGAGATTGTTATGGAATTTGAGTTGGCGTATTTCGTGAAAGTGGTTAAGTCTTGAAGATTGAAGATTAGAAGTTTGGATCATATACCTCAATCTCAAGAAAGAAGAATTCAAAAGGATCAGGTACGTTTAACTAAAGTTTTTTGATGATCCGAATACTTGTTATAGTGTAGAAAGACTTGGATGAACTTTTAATTGCTTAAAAATCAAAAACTGGACATTTTATATGTTCAGAGTCCGGACCGGGCATTACAGACCGGACCCCGAACATAGGCAGGTTCATGCGCAGTCTCAAGTCCGGACCTTGGATTTTAAGTCCGGACCCCGAACGTGGAATTTATTGAACTGCATGAACAGTCCAGACCTTGGATTTAAGTCCGGACCCCGAACGTGCAATTTGAAGGAATTGCATGGACAGTCCGGACCGTGAAATCCAGTCCGGACCCCGAATGTCCTCTTTTCTGGAAAAAGCCTGTTTCGCTGAGACAGTCCGGACCGTGAAATCCAGTCCGGACCGTCGTCCTGTAAAATTTCAGAAATGGTTAGTTTTTGATACTTATCTTCTTCCAATGGTTTCTAACCTATAAATAGACCCTATGCTTCATCCTTTAGGGTAACGAAAATATAAGCCGAAAAATAAAAAATCCACATATAGAGAAGAAAGGAAATACTAGATTTAATTCTATGTTTCTTCATCTATATTATTAATTTGATTCTAGGTTTTCCAAACTCAAATTTTGAGTAGAATCAAATTAATGAATACTTAGATGGTATTTCCGATCTATTTCTAATCTAAGTATTCGGCGGATTATCACCACCCAAAAATCAACGATTTTCCCAAAATCGGCGCGTGAACTCGCGTGGCCTTGTGGATTCAAGGTGCAACCGCTCTTGTGACACCCCCTGAATTTGGATTAGTCCTATATATAAATGATATAATAGGACAAATCTCATAACCCGGCTATAGCATTTTGGATGGTAGCAAGATCCAAGAGGAACATGAGAGTTAAGCGTGCTAGAGCTAGAGTAGTTCTAGGATGGGTGACCCCCTGGGAAGTGGGGCGTCACAGTTGGTATCAGAGCCATTCACCAGCCGGAAATGTGAGATGAGTCTCGGCTGAGCTAGGGCCATATAGCGGGTAGAGCGAGGCTCCCCGGCTAATGACCGTTGTGAGTGGAGTGCAGCTCCTCACAAGGTCGGCTAAGGCTAGCGAGACGAGTCTCACATCGCCTGGTGCTTGTGAGTGTGCTTGAGCCTGACGTGGACGTCAGGGCTTAAAGGGGGGAAGAATGTGACACCCCCGGAATTTGGATTAGTCCTATATATAAATGATATAATAGGACTAAATCTCATAACCGGGCTATAGCATTTTGGATGGTAGCAAGATCCAAGAGGAACATGAGAGTTAAGCGTGCTAGAGCTAGAGTAGTTCTAGGATGGGTGACCCCCTGGGAAGTGGGGCGTCACAGCTCTCGTGGATTCGGAGCGAGGTACATTCGTGGATTCGAAGCGTGCTACTGGGTGAAGACCGTGGATTCGGTCGGACGTCGTGGACTCGACGTTGGACGCCGTGGATTCGGCGTTGGACGCAGATCGTGGATTCGAGACGCGTTGCGGAGCGAGCGGAGAAGATCTACTAGGAGCGTATGGTAAAAGGTTGAGTCGTCTGTGAGTACGGTATATCACCTTGTACGTGTTTTAATTCTAGTGGATTTCGCCGTGTGATCGGTCCCGTGGTTTTTTACTCCGGTTTGGAGTTTTTCCACGTAAAAATCTTGCGTGTTTATTTTAATTTCCGCTTTGGGTTTTATTGCGTAATAATTTTTTGAGTGTTTATTGTTTACACCTATTCACCCCCCTCTAGGTGTTTTTTCTCCTATTTAGATCCATTAATATATATAACCCAACACGATAACTATAGCAGGAATAGAAATCAGGATAATCATGTGATATGATAAGAGCAGGCTATGACAAAACAGGCTAAACAAGCAAAACATGTATCAATAACTGAAATAGTAAGTTACCCAATCACAAGCCACCATATTGGTCCCACAAGACCTCAGGCAAAATTTCCCAATCACAAGCCACCATATTGGTCCCACAAGACCTCAGGCAAAATTTTCCAATCACAAGCCACCATATTGGTCCCACAAGACCTCAGGCAAAATTTCCCAATCAGGCAAAATTTGCCCACTTGGAACCACCTGGTTGACATTCCCCCCACAAGGGGTCACGGGTCGCTATTGCTAACCACTTTACCGGTAAAGAACATCTACACGGGTCATGACTCCGCTGATGTTCGTGAAGTACAACGGTGCAGGCGATCAAATGCAAATGCTCAAACTCACGGTCCACTGACCGGGTAATCGGCAACAAGCCGGGAAATCCCCACTGGGATGTAACAAAATCAACTGAATCTCAACTCTCATGCAGGAATAATCAGCAACTAATCAACTAAATCTCAACTCATATGCAAGATCAAGGGCAAATCTCAACTCAACATAAGATCAACAGCAAATCTCAACTCAATCACGCAGACCAACCAAACATACAAAACTAAACACATATTTTTGAGAAAACTATTTTGAAAACAGGTTTTAGACCCAAACTTCGAAGAGCAATGCCTTTGTCCTATCAAACAAGAACAGACTCAGGCGACCCTACGACGTTCAGTAAAACATTAGTTGATTAAAATTATGTGTTCAGCAGTGTAATATTTGATCAACAGGAAAGCAGCAACTCATATGTAGGAATAATCATCAACTAATCCAGTCAAGGATGCAATATCAGAATCAATTGAATTTCAACTCATATGCAGGAATAATCGTCAACTACTATAGCATGGATCAGAATAATCAGGGAGTACTGATAAACAGGTATGCAAACTAGCAAATGACCAAAATCCCAATAAGGGTGCAAATGCAGAATATAATCTACAACTTCTAGAACATGGATCAGGATATACTGATAATCAAGTATAAATGTGCAAGCTAGCTAATGACCAATCAGGCATGGCAAATGTCCAGGAATAGAGTCATGATATCTGGAAGCAACTGAGAATCAATCATGCAACTAAAAAGCTTTTTAGGAAAATATTTTGAAAACATGTTTTATGTCCAAACCTCGAAGAGCTATGCCTTCGTCCTATCAAACAAGAACAGACTCCGGCGACTCTGCGATGCTTGGAGACAAAACATTGGTTGACTAAAAACACGTTTATAGCAAAATAAAACTTATCAAAAGGAAGGCAGGCTCAAATATTATCCAGGCTAACAAGAACAGGGGTCCAACCAATACTATACCCTAGAGGGCCGAAATGATAAAGCCCGGACCGAAGATAAACCCACCTGACAAATTGCAGGCGACTAAACCGTATCCACTGTATGCTCCGGACCAGAGACAAATCGAGCCAACCTGGATCAAACATAATAATCAACCTCGAACTCACTAACCACAACTTAAAACCCAAATCAATTTTAAAACCTCTAATTATTTAAACATCAGTGTTTGTTAGCACACTTAGACCTACATAATCTTTTTCGTTTAATCTTTGGTAAAATTACTAAATTGCCCCTCCGAAAATTCCCTTTTTGAATTTCCGGAAAAACTCGGGCCATAAAACACGTTGCTAACTTAGCCATTTTGCATTTTTATTTCTTCGGATCATCAAAACCTAATTCTAACGCGAGCATCGCGTCCAGTGACCCCAAATTAGTCAAGAGCTCACTGTCTCAGCTTTTCAAATAGTCCAAAAACAGGACTTTAGCCAAACATTCCTCCTAGAGCTTGATTACATTAGAACTTAACTTCTGTTGAACCAAAACCAAAACTGTTTGAACACTATACTTAAAATACCTCAAAAATCACTGTGCTTGCCCTAGTGCAGCACAGAAGTTGCTGGATCTAAAGATCCCACAACCTTGCTCACTAACATTAAGCACAATGCTCCAAACCTCAGTCCAGTCAGATCTAACTTGATCTGAAGTGAGCATCAAGCTCAGGGGACATTTTTGAGCAACTTTCATATTTAACTCGAAGCTTAATTCTGCAAAAAAAAAATCTCATTGTGGCATTTAATCAAACAGTTGGTGGGCACCATTCCTTAACACACACAACTCCCAAATCCAGAACTGGTTCTCTATAATTACTGGACCAAAAGCTATAAAACTTGGAAGGAAATGCTCTAGATGGCTTCCTCTTTATTCTCTGCATGTTTGGGCCAAGATGCATGGATGGATTGGCCGGAGCATACGAAGAAGATGATGTGTTCTTGCTTGAAAATCGTGACCATCCAACCAGAGCATCTGGGACCAAACAACTTGACCAAGTAGATGCTAAAACTTATAACTAACTCACCTGGACCCGTGCCCGGCGACAGGACACGGCGGCGACGTGGCGGCCACAAGCTCGGTTTGGAGCTTCCTACCATTAATGGCGGATTTTTAATGAGGCATTTTGGAGACTTCCAACTTGGATGGAAATGTTCTAAATAGTCATAGGAAGCTTCCCGACCAACCCACCCCGGCCGGAGATGGCCGGAGCGCCGGCGGCTGCGTTTGGATCACTTCTCGGGTCATCCATGGCCGCACCACTTTGATGCTGCATGTATGCCATGCAAGTGCATGGATGCACTCCCCTTGGTCCCAGCAAGTGTTCTGGGTAGGTGGCCGGCGTCGGAGAAGCTCGCCGGCGCCGGAGCAAGAAGCTCGGTCGAATGCACAAAACCCGAAATTTAGGGTTTGGATCTGCGAGGTGAATACTCAACCAAACTTGCTGAAACTTTGCAGGATTAATCTATGGATCCTACAGTCCAAGCCCATGATTTTATTTTCCATTTTGGTTCAGTGGTTGCCGAGTTCTCCCGAGGCGGAGCTAGGTTAGGTTTCCGGCGAGACTTTGCTCCCGCCGGCCAACCAACTTGCATGGGGGCTCGGGCTGTGCATGGAGCATCCTAAGGGCATAATTAGGCTACTGCTAGGGGTCTCGGGCTAAATCAAACCGTGGTTTAGTGACCTTACCTTGGCCGGAGTTGGTGAAGGAGGGAAGAAGCCGGGATCACTTCTCCTTCCTTGCGCAGCCTCAGCAAGACTCCAGGAGGTTCCACAGACACCAAGGTAGCCTCAGAGCTCTTCAAATCCAAGCTTGGACAATTTTGATCCAACCTTCTTCTTCCTCTCACTTTCTCGGGTTTGGTCTCAATGGGGTTTCTGCCTAGCCACTCCAACACTTTGGGAATAAGTTGGGAGATGCAGAAAATCAAGTGATGCTTTGGATTTCCCTCAGACTCCTCGGGCTCTAGCGCAAGAAGATCAAGAGGCAACTTACACTTAATGCTAGATCCCTTTTGCAAAATAACCCCAAACCTAGTTCACACTCAACCTCAACCTCCGAGATCTTCATAGGAGGTGCAAAATGCATCTAGAACCTTGATGTTTTAATCCCATTAACTTAGCTACATAAAATATATAGGTTCTTTAAGAAAAAATTGATTTTTCGACACCTTTCACGCAATTGGAGAAAATCCGCTCAGCGAATTGCGAAACAGACTTCGCCACGACGTCCGGCTCGTCGAGACCTGTCAAGTAGCGTATTCATTTGTTTGATTTGGCGCTCGTACAAAATCTCAGGCCAACTAGTTATGTAGGTCGCAAACCGACGCTCGCACCTCGATGCACCCGGATTGCCAAACGCGAAAACCGTCAGTGCCATTGCGCTCAAACGTCGAAATTAGCTAGGTTCGACTACTCATACCCCTATATTGGGTTTCCAGACGGCGAAACGGCCGTTAGTGGTCAAGAGGGGATTAAAAATAGAGGTTACTATTCACAACTTAAGTTGTGGGACCCGCTTCTTTCTTCGCTGATTTCTGGAAGATCCGACCGTCAGATCGTCGACAAGTGAATATGAAATTTTCATGTTTCGACGAGACGATCGCAATGGTGATCTCGGATTTTCAAGATCAGGCCCCGATCAAAAGTCGGTATTTTTAGGGCCACTATTGTCCCCTTAATTCCCCATTTTTGCCAATTAAATAATTCAAAAATTATTTAAGCTTAGATTTTGGATTTTAAAAATTACGGTTACTACAGCGTGCCACGTAAAATGCCCGAAATCCACAGGTGGAAGCAGAACACGAAGGGGAGCAACTTTGCTTAAGGGCTCGGGGTGAGGGGAAGCTCGGAAATGGCGGAAAAGGGGTGAACAAGGCGGCTTGGATCGCTTAAATAGGCCCAGAAAACAAATTGAGAAAAGACGGATGTATCCACAGTTCCGGGCGCCCGCGCAATTCAAGCCGCTACAGTGTTGGGCCCGGATCAACCCTGGGCCTCCACGTCGCCCGCGAAACAGCGTACAGCGAAACGGACCACTACACGGGCGACACGTGGCCACTACGGATCGCCGACGCGTGGCGTGCACCTCGCGCAGGAAAACGCGGTCAAGGCACTGCCTGCATCCTTGCCAGGCACGCGTGTCACGCCCCCGGGGGTTTGAGAGTCAAGCAGAGCGGAAAAATGCGTGTATATTTTTTTCTTAATAGATGGACATAAACCTCATCCCCGGTGCGTGCCAGACCGCCACATATACAAATTCCCTCTGCCCACGGACAGAGTCTCCTTTGTATATGCACGGCGTCTCACTTACAACATCATTCATCAACCATCAACCATCAACCATCAACCATCAACCATGCAGTAGACATACATCACCAATCAGAGTACATTAATTTAACTACTGTTTTTAAAAGATCGGTGTCCACTCGACACCTTATTTTTTTCAAGCGAGTTATTAAAGCGGCGTCACCGTTTGGAAAGGATAAAACCAGCGGTTGCAAAACCCGTGCCCACACGGCACTTCGTTTTGAGAAAACATTTTCGAAATCATTTGGTTTTTCACGAAAACGTGCCGCATATGAAAACATCACTAAAAGTATCTAAAACGTAAAAGTACATCTCATCCACAGTGCCAACTAATACATGTCCACAACTAATAAAGTCCACAAGCAAAGTAACTAATCAAAGCATGAAGGAAAATGAGATAAAACCAAGAATCCTGACTACGGTCCTCGCGACGCAGTCTCACCGCCCTCCCGGCTAATGCACCTGGTAACACCTGTCACGGAGTGGGTAAAGTCAGTGACAAACAAAGTAGATGTCTAAATATCAAAAGGGAAATAAGGAGCAAACCGATTACACCGGAACCTTTCGCTAACTTTGTACATAAATAAGTTGGGCACCAACCCCAGAGTACCTGTCGGGGAGACTGTGGTCTCCCCTCGTGCACAATCACCTTTTTGATGCTTTTAACCTCTTCACGGTGCTGGTGTGCTATTTTCAGCTGGCGCGAAGAGGTCCTCACGGCTCCCACTCCTTTGTGAGGCACACGGATCAAAAAGACCACTTTTCCGGAAAAGTACACCCATGCGGAGGCCAATCCGCCTGTGTACGTGCAGCATCCGAAACCGGATTTGCCGAGATCGGCGTGTAAAGAGCACCGCGACCGCAGCCGCGCAGTTGTATTATATAAGATAAAATACATTCATGCGAAAGGTTAAACTGTCCATCTACTTTGTTAGACAAATTGAGAGCATTTTAATGATGATAGATGCACTTACTGCACTTGTTGCACTTATAGCAACAGTACCCACCTAGTTGAGGAGAAAACGGGACACCTGAGTCTTCTGCACCCTCCCGCTGCGCACCTGGACCTAAGGAAAGTCCGCAAGGATAAACTATAATCAAAACGTGTACTAACATCCCAAAACGAAAAACCCAAATTACTCTTTTTGACGGAAAAGTACAACACCGTCCGGTTCGCCGAAAACCGGAACCCCGCGCCGCCGTCGCCGCCCGCCGGAGACCCGCGCGGCCCGGAACCGCGCGGCGCGTCTCCGCGGGCGGCGCCCACGCGGCGCGGCGTCTCGCGCGGCGCCCGCGCGGGTGCTGCCCGTGCGGCGGCCGCGCGGGTGCGGCCCCGCGCGGCACCCGTGCGGTGCCCGCGCGGCGCCCGCGCGGGTGCGGGCCCGCGCGGGGCTGCCCGCACGGCGCCCGCGCGGGTGCGGGCCCGCGCGGGTGCCGCCCGCGCGGCAGCCGCGCGGCGCCCGCGCGGTGCCCGCGCGGTTGCGGGCCCGCGCGGGTGCCGCCCGCGCGGCGGCCGCGCAGGTACGGCCCGCGCGGTTCCGTCGCCGCTTGCGGCGGCGACCGGCCGTCCGCGACATTCCTCCGCGCGATGCCCTAGCGGCACCGCGCGTCTCCGCCGTCCGTTCCGCGCCCTAGCATGACGACGATGACGGCGACGATGACGGAGACGACGGAGAAGACAAAAAAAAACCCAACAAAAGAACGACGGAAAAATCCCGAAAAATTTATAAAAATTATTTTACTAACCGAAGATCGACGGGGAGGTCGCCCGGTCGCGTTCTTGCCTTCGGTTCGATGTCCGGGAAGATCGGGCTCTTTCTCTTTCTCCTTTTCCTTTCTTCCGGCTAGGGTTCCGTCTTTTCTCTTTTCTCTTTCTTTCTCTCCTCACCGGCTAGGGTTTTTATTTTTCTTTTCTTTCCCTCCGATAAACGGGATCACTTATATAATCCCTATTATTTGATTATTTCCTTAATTCGTACGTACGCAGAAAGGAAAACCACAAATATCCGGTTTTTATTTCTTAAAATAAATATATGATCCACGAGATAAAATCCCACCTTTTAAATCCTGGTCACCGATTATTTAATTCCCTTAATTAAATAATCATGGGAAATAAATTCCCAATTTTATTTATCGTTACCGATTAATTAATTTCTTAATTAATTAATTACACGGATTATCCAAACTTCCTCAGAAAGCGTGTTGGATATTTTACACGAATTCCAATGCGCGCCTAAAGTCATCGTGATCTTAGAAACCCCATTCCGGGAGATCCGTACATCGGATTCCCGATCCGATCGCACCGTCGGTCTACATTTTTCGGGCCCTTTGCCAGAAAAATACACGCACCCCGCACCGGCCGACTATTAAAAATTAAATAATTTTATTTCACTTAACGGCTTAAATAATTTACATGTGAGTCAAAAGTACCCCTAAGGGCCGAATCACTACACCACTCACACTTTATAAAAAGTTTCGTCCCGAAACTTAAGTACAAACCTCACAAAACAATTCGGGAAAACATTCCCTCATCTTCGATTCTGTTACGGAATTTGAGTTGGCGTATTTCGTGAAAGTATTGAGTCTTGAAGATTGAAGATGGAAAAACTTTGGATCATATACCTCAATCTCAAGAAAGAAGAATTCAAAAGGATCAGGTATGTTTAACTAAAGTTTTTTGGTGATCCGAATACATCTTGTAGTGTAGAAACACCTGGAAGAATGTTTTATTGCATAAACATAAAAAACTGGACATGGGACATGTTCAGGATCCGGATCGGGCTCGGCAATCCGGATCCTGAAGGGTGTTCGTTCATACAATGTTTTAATCCGGATCGCAGCATTTCATGATCCGGATCCCGAACACTGGTTTTGCCTTTTCACTTGCACGATCCGGATCAGGAATCACAATCCGGATCCCGAACGTGATGTTTGGTGAGACTGTATGAACGATCCGGATCGGGGACTTCGATCCGGATCCCGAACTGGCATTTTTCTGGAAATCGTCTTTCTTGCTTCTGCGATCTGGATCGTCCAATTCCAATCCGGATCGCCGTCAGTAAAATCTCCAGAAAAGGCAGTTTTTGATCCTTATCTCCTTCTATTGGTTTCTAACCTATAAATAGCCCTTTTATTCTTTTCTAGGGCATCGGCACAAATAGAAAAAGATAGCCGAAAAGAAAAAATCCACATATAGAGAAGAAAGGAAATCAATAGAATTTATTCTATGTTTCTTCATCTATATTGATTGATTTGATTCTAGGTTTTCCATACTCACATTTTGAGTAGAATCAAATCAATGAATACCTACAAAAAAATTGTGATTTAGCGGCATTCTGTAATTGCCGCCTAAAGGTCAAAAAGTGCCGTAAAAATAATTAGTGGCATTTAGCAATTAGTGCCGCCTAAAGTCGTGTTGCTGATTCTTCTACCGGCATTTAATTAAATTGCCGTTAAAATTAAATAATTAGTAGCATTAAATAAATGCCGTTATAGATATGGTTATTAGCGATATTATTAAATGCCAGTATTTTTTTATTATCTACAACACTAATAAATGCCGGTAATTATTAGTTTATTTGCAATATTATTCAAATATTGGTAATGTATTGTTAATAAATGCCGGTAATTATTAGTTTATTTGCAATATTATACAAATATTGGTAATGTATTGTTAATAAATGCCGGTAATTATTAGTTTATTTGCAATATTATACAAATATTGGTAATGCATTGTTAATAAATGCCGGTAATTATTAGTTTATTTGCAATATTATACAAATGTTGATAATCTGTTGTTAATTCCGACATTAATAAATGCCGCTAATTTTAAATATTTTTAAATTATATTTTTAAATAAATAAAAATAATATAAATTATTATTTGCATTATCATAAAATAATTAAATCTTATTAATTTCAAAAAATACAAATTCAATGGATAATATGAGATTTCAATATTTTCAATATTTATGCATAAATCGTACATAACAAAATAACAAAAATAATTTACTAAGCTCATTTTCAATTAATCAAACAATAAGTTAAAATCTTCGGTACATTCAACATCCAAAAAAATAACAAATGACCACAAAATATTTCTAAACACAAAAGTACCAATACGTACACAAATAACGCATCCAAATAGGTCAGTACACGACATAAAGTTGTTTGCGAATATAAAAATACAGCTTAAAATTGTTTAAATTGTCTTGAATTCCAAAGGTAGCATTACCTACGTTGAACCTGTCAAAAAAGCCATTAAATTTACACCAAATGGTTGATGAGACAAAGAAAAAGCCATTAAAATATCTCTTAGCTTAACCGCCTAAATCTTAACAGTAAGAACTCAACCAAAAATGCTACAGCAAATAAAATGGGCGAGCAAATTTGATGCAACTTTTTTTTACTTAAATAGTTTTTTAGAGTAAAATAGAAAGTCTTACTCAGCTTCCTCTTCAATGAACATACACGCCCACATCTTTTGATCTTCTTTTTACCTGCATAGTAAAATTATGAGGTATACATTACTGCGCAAATCAATGAAGTAATGTAGTACTTATAAGAGATCATGACTCACCACATTTATATAAGCTAATGATCCTTAGCAAAATAGTATGGGTACCTTTATACCAGTCAGTGTTGCAAAAAGTCCTCTACCAGGTAGACATTCAAAATTTTCTACTCCAACTTCAGGTAGCTCCTTCCCTCTGGTGTGCTCTAAAACTGCTCTGTGCATCAAGCAGGTATCAGAAATCAATATATATATATATATACATATATATATATATATATATATATATATATATATATATATATATATATATATATGATAACATTATATGACATGAAATGGTCATCCTAAACCATTTAGAAATGAGCAATCGTCCATCCACCAAGATGGAAATAAAATATTGAACTTCATATTGGCACTTAATAATACTAATAATGTGAAGTTGTATGTATTAAGACTTTACCCAGCAACCGCTGTTATGTCACAAGAAAGTACTGAACAAAAATATGAAACCTTTTAGACCAAATAGGGCAGAAAAGGACCATGCCAAAGCTTGCGACACATTCTAGTTGAGGGCCCTTCATGCCACCAACATCAGGCCACGTTCACATGTCAGCAGGGCACCATGCCAACCATGGATTGGTGACATACCCTGCCTCAACACGTAAATATTAATCTCCATTAATTTGCTTGAGGGTCCCATTAAATTCTACGAGGCTTCAATTAGATTTACTGGTAATTCTGTTTAAATTTACAAACTCTGGACAATTGACGGAAACACAGATTCCTTTCACATTTAGCAATTGATAACTAAAAGAGTTATCAACTTTAATGGATTACCAAATTTCAACTGAAGGTATTACTCAAATCAAAACATGTTAATGTTCAGGGGGTGTCAGTAAAAAAAAAACCATAAAGCTGGGGGCACTTTTTCATAATGAACTATAGTTAAGGTGGTCTCCGTATACATTCTTCAACTAATAGCAGCCTCACCTCTTCTAACAACTGTTCTTTTTCTTCCTGCTCCTCAGCAGTCAATGGTTCACCAACATCTGGGAAAAAAAATATTAACATCAATTAGCAGCAAGTCTCAGCAAAAGCAAATGAAAGTCCTATGGGTTGAAAATACCTTCCGGCTCATCTCCATCACCAATAGTGTCTTTCGCTTGGTTTCTTTGATGAGTTTGCTGCTATGATAGCAACAGCTTAAGCACCGTAATAAATCAAACCATCATAAAAGCGAAGACCTAACTAGCTATCGAACATACCATAAGATACCGAACTTCTTTTTCATACAACTCGCTCAATCGTTGGATGTTAAAGAACTGAAAATCATGCCTGAAAGGAAAAAATAACAAAAATCAAGGTTTAGTGATGCTCTTGTTATTCCCTTGGTAGTAGAGATCGACCCTATAAAACCAAAATGGTATTGAAAAAAAAGAAATGGAAGAAAACTTACAACTGAGGCATCCGAGGAATACATGGTTCCTTGGGCTTTGCTGGTCCACCATGACGAAGTGCTTGCTTGAAGTAATCTGACTCTGAGTAGCTACAAGATAAGTACAATTAAAGGATTCAATGAAAAAAATCACATATAAAAGCAAACTTTAGCAATTAAGATGATCATACTTCCGCTTTCTTTCCCTTTTAGGTGGTTCAATCCAGTTCTCACTAACAAGCTTCTTAAAATCAAGCTTGTTCTCCTCCTTCAATAAAGCAAATCCAGATATAGCAAGTATCAGCACCAGATAAAACAAATTAGATGTGGTTAATTCACAGTAGGCAAACAAAGTATATTCAAATTGTGGATGTAACAGTCCTCAAATGCTGGATACAAGACAATATTCCACAGTAGCATACCTTCTCGTCATCAAAATCATACAATTCAGCAACTGCAAGAAAAACATAATGCATATCATGTTATAAGTTGGATCTCAGCCTACCAATGATATGGAAGACATTTGGAGGTAAAAAAGAGCTGAACATACTATCATCCATTTTGAATTTGATGGCGTCTTCGGTAAATTTCTTCATTTTTGCATCAAGTTCTGCTGTTGCCTCTTCACCTTTGGCTATAATTCGGTCAATATCCTCATCTGTTATTGTGCTGTCCTTGGAACTGAATACCATCTCAGCACCAAATCTGACCATTTGCAATAGCTCATCTTTGTTTACAGCTGCATAAAATGAAATAATTATCAAAGCATGATTATTAGGATACTATTCAATAGAAATTATATAAGGATAAACATCACAAGTACTGAACAAAACGCTTACTTTTCTGCTCTGCCAATCGACCTTGTTGAATAACCAAAGCATCAAGAGCAAGCTTCTTATATGCTCTCTCAATCACTTTTTCCTCAATTGTGTACTGTAAATTGTAACACAATTTTTAGCAGACTCCATAAAAACTAGAAAACTATCGTTCTTTCTCTTTTTTTATATTATCTTCAAAACAAGAATTCTTGTAACTAGCTCTCTAAGTTAGCTTTCTGAAAGAAGAAACTAACCTCAGTGCAAAACCGAAATACTTGAACTTCTTTCTTTTGGCCAATTCTATGAGCACGATCTTGTGCTTGCAAGTCAACTTGTGGGTTCCTGAAAGCACATGCAAGAGAATAAAATCCAACATCTCTGGGCACCAATTGAAGAAAGATAGCAGGCAAGTAAAGAAATTACCAGTCACTATCATAAAGAATGACAACATCAGCAGTGGCAAGATTGATACCCAGCCCACCTGCTCTAGTTGAAAGCAAGAAAATGAACTTCTCACTTCCTGGCTTGTTGAAGGCATCAATGGAAGCATCATGATCTTCTCCACCAGTATTTCCATCAATACGGCAATATAGGTACCCTCGATACATTAGATAATCCTCTAAAATGTCAAGCAGCCTAGTCATCTGAATAATTGGTAACAGCATATAAATTATAATTAGTGCAAGAAAATAAGCATGGACAGGAAGACATAGAAGGGCATTGACAAGAACGGTGCGCGTGAGGGAATTGGGGGCGACGCCAGCGTAGGGCATCTCGTCGAGCAGGCGGCGAGCGACGTCGGCATCACCGAGGCGGGCGTAGCCATTGAGGAGGGTTGTGTAGGAGACAGCGTCGGGGGGCATCCCTGGAGCACATCTCGAGGAGGAGGCGGTGGGTGTGGAAGGGAAGGGGAAGGGGGAGGGGGAGGGGGCGTGGCAGAGGTGGAGGAGGAGGCGGCGGTAGGCTTCGACGGAGCGGCCGAGGGAGCAAAGGGCTCGGAGAATGGCGGCGAGGTCGGGGCCGTTGGGGCGGTAGCCGCGGAGGCGGAGGTGGAGGCGGAGGCAGTCGAGGAGGCGGAGGGCCTCGTCGGGGTCGGGGTCGGCGGCGGAGCAAAACGCGCGGATCCACATCTGCAGGTAGGCCTCGGCGGAGGGGGTCGGGGTTCGGGTCTGGGTGGAGGGGGGAGGGTCGGAGGAGGAGTTGGGCGAGGTAGGGAAGGGGAGAGGGAGGTGAAGTGGGCATCCATCTCCTCAAAAAAGTTGCAGCTACAATGGGGAAGAGGATAGAAGAAGAAGGAAGAAGGGTTTTTCTATTTTTTTACGCGCTAAGTGAAAAGATGGTATTGAAAAAAAATTTCCAACTTATTTTCCGGCAGTTTTCTTATAAAATTTTAAAATAAAAATATAATTTATTTAAAAAACAAAAAAATATTTATATTTAAAATAATTTTTATTAAGGGCAGTTTTTTTAAAGTGCCACCAATAATTATTTTTTACCGGCTTTTTTTATAAAAGCCACCAAGAAAGTGCCACCAAAAATGATTTATGGTGTAGTGCCGTCTGATCGAAAAACAGTCTATACCATTTTCAATCGGTTCGACGAGACGGTCACACTGGCAATTTCAGATTTTCGAGATCAAACTTGGATCTAAAAGGTGAACAAATATTGCTCTGAAAAATGTGCAATTTGCAGGAATAAATCTAATATTATTTATTTATATCTTAAGTAAGAATTTAAGATCTTTTACCAATATTTGCTTTTAAATTGCATAATAAAGTTTTTAGTGGCATTAAAAGTAATTACCGGTATTTAAACTATCTTTTACCAGTATTTAAAAATAAATATAACTAAATATTCATATTTACCAACAATAATTTGTAAATATCGATAAATGATATATTTAGCAACAATTTTTAATAAATGCCTGTATATTTTATATTTAGCAATATTTACTTAAATATTGCAACGAATAGTGCCGCTGTATGTCATATTCACCAACAATAATTTGTTAATATCGATAAATGATATATTTAGCAATATTTTTTAATAAATGCCTGTATATTTTGTATTTAGCAACATTTACTTAAATATTGCAACGAATAGTGCCGCTGTATGTCATATTCACCAACAATAATTTGTAAATATCGATAAATGATATATTTAGCAATAATTTTTAATAAATGCCTGTATAATTTATATTTAGCAACATTTACTTAAATATTGCAAGGAATAGTGCCGCTGTATGTCAAATTTCTAGTACTTAGATGGTATTTCCGATCTATTTCTAATGTAAGTATTCGGCGGATCATCACCACCCAAAACAAACAACGATTTACCCTAAATCGGCGCGTGGACTCGCGTGGCCTTGTGGATTCAAGGTGCAACTACGTTCGTGGATTCGAAGCGTAGTATTGGGTGAAGACCGTGGATTCGGTCGGACGTCGTGGACTCGACGTTGGACGCTGTGGACTCAGCGTTGGGCGCGGATCGTGGATTCGAGAAGCGTCGTGGAGCGAGCGGAGAAGATCTACTAGGAGCGTATGGTAAGAGGTTGAGTCGTCTGTGAGTACGTTATATCACCTTGTACGTGTTTAATTCTAGTGGATTTCGCCGTGTTATCGGTCCCGTGGTTTTTTACTCCGGTTTGGAGTTTTTCCACGTAAAAATCTTGCGTGTTCATTTATTTTTCCGCATTGGGTTTTATTGCGCAATGATTTTTGAGTGTTTATTGTTTACACCTATTCACCCCCCTCTAGGTGTTTTTTCCCCTATTTAGATCCAATTACTTATAACCCAACAAGTGGTATCAGAGCGGGAATAGGGTTGTAAACAATGGTTGAAGGTGGAAACATCAATCGACCCCCTTTCTTTGATGGAACAAATTATGCGTACTGGAAAGTGCGGATGAAAGCCTTTTTAATTTCCATCGACGAAAGGGTGTGGCAATCAATTGAATTAGGATGGTCTAATCCAACTGAAATTATAGATGATGTTCGCACCTTAAAACCTAGGTCGAAATGGACCAAGGAAGAGATAGATTCTTCTTCTTACAATGGCAAAGGAATTAATGCTCTATTTAATGCTTTGTCACAAACAGAGTTCTCTCGCGTCTCGGCATGTGAGACTGCGAAAGAAATCTGGGATGTTCTTCAAGTTACGCATGAGGGAACTAACCTTGTGAAGATTCAGAAACTGCAAATGCTTACGAGCAAGTTTGACTCTATCTCTATGGCAGAGAATGAATCTTTCACTGACTATTACACACGATTGCAAGACATCGTAAACTCATGTGCTAACTTGGGAGAGAAGATTCCAGAATTTAAAGTTGTAAGAAAAATTCTTAGAACTCTTCCTGAACGATTTCGCCCGAAGGTCGCAGCCATTGAAACAATTAAACACCCGGACGAAATGCGTGTAGAAGAATTAGTTGGTGCATTACAAACTTATGAAATGACATTTCCTACTAACTATTCTTCTGGAAAAGCATCCTCTTCTAAGTCTTCAGGTTACGCATTGAAAACAACTAAAGAAGAAGACGCGGATTCATCCTCCTCGGACGATGACGAGAACCTATCTATGGAGGACTTTGAGAAGCAGCTCGCTCTCTTGACAAGGAAGTTTCGCCGCAACTTTCGAAGGGGCAATCCAAGCAAAACTCCATCCTTCGGAAAGTCGAAGAAAGGCAAGGGTTCTTCAACTTACAAGTCAAGGAAGCAAGAGAACTTCTCAAAGGATAAGAAAAGTTCAGAGGGACAAGTTCAGTGCTTCAAATGTCGAGGCTACGGCCACATTTCAACGGAGTGTCCCAACAAGAATCCGGCAAAGAAGAAGGCGATGCAAGTCGTCACTTGGGATGACAACTCCACGTCAAATGAGTCATCGTCAAGTGATGAAGAAGACAACGCGACAGCATTCCACGCGTCCACCTCTTCACCCTTCATGTGCTTAATGGCAAGTACATCCGACTCACTGTCCAACTCCACTGTTGAAAAGATTGCAACGGACGATGAATCAGATGATTCGGAAGGTGAAGATTTTGCTCTAGCCTATCACAGACTTTTGAGGGATTCAAAGAAACTGGCTAAGCAAAACAAGGGGTTGAAAGGGAGATTGCAGGATCTCGAAGAAGAAGTAAAAAGGGTAACCTCTCTCTCAACTGATCTTGAAGTGGAAAGGGATAATCTGATTAAAACAAATGTTTCCCTTCAAGAGTCCAATGAGCAACTCGAGAAGAATTATATGGATATGGTGAACAAAGCGAATTATTTCTTGAAGCTCAACGGCGAGGCTCGACAGGAAAAATTGGAAATGACGAAGACCATTCGCCAACTGAAGGAAAAGAGCCTTGGTAGCTCACCGCTCAAGACGACATCATCAAGGAGCAGCAATTCTTCAAGCAAGACGCTCTCACCTAGGAGATCAACTTCACGATCATTACCGACGCACTCCAAAAAGGTTTGGGTGCGCAAAGGTGAAATTTTCCCTTGTCTTGTTACTAATGTTTCCTTGCATGCATATGATAGTTCGTCTTGGTATCTGGATAGCGGGTGTTCCCGTCACATGACCGGTGACAAAAACTGTTTTCAAACATTTGAGAAAAACTCCGGAGGACTTGTTGTTTTCGGAGATGGTCGGTCTTCCAAAATTGTTGGAAAGGGAACGGTAGCTATTCCAGATGGCCCGGTTCTAAATAATGTGTTATTTGTTCATGGCCTTAAGACTAACCTCATAAGCATAAGTCAACTTTGTGATAGTGGTTATTCAGTTAATTTTTCATCTGATAAATGTACTGTAACTGACAGAACCATGCTTTCTTTTTAAAAGGGGTTAGATCAGAAAACAATTGTTATGTAGTTCCTCATAAGATTTCTGAAAAATGTAACCTAGCATCTTTGAAAAATGAAACACTTTGGCATGAAAGGCTAGGTCACATAAACTTTAAGGAACTTGCTAGAATTTCGAACAAAGATGTGGTCAAGGGGGTTCCAAAACTTTCTTTTGAACAAAACATTGTGTGTGGCGGTTGCCAAAAAGGAAAACAGTCTAGGACTGCACACAAGAACTTGAACCACATAGGTACAAAACGGCCTTTGGAACTTTTGCATATGGACTTAATGGGGCCAACTCGTCAACCATCTCTGGGAGGTAAATGGTATATTTTCTTATTGGTTGATGATTTTTCTAGATATACTTGGGTAGCATTTTTAAAAGAAAAAGCTGATACCTTTGATTCTTTTCTCGAAATCTGCCATCGTATTATGACTGAAAAGAATGATAGGATTACTCGAGTTAGAAGTGATAGAGGTGGGGAATTCATAAATTCCAAATTCATTGATTTTTGCACTTCTAACGGCATTAAACATGAATTCTCTGCACCTTATACACCTCAACAAAATGGTGTAGTCGAGCGCAAAAACAGGGTCGTACAGGAAATGGCACGTGTTATGCTTCACAGCCGGAACTTACCTTTTTATTTTTGGGCTGAAGCGGTGAACACTGCTGTTTATGTTATTAATCGCGTGTATTTGCGCCCGGGGACATTGAATACACCATATGAACTTTGGTTTTGTAGAAAACCTAACATCAAATATTTTCGTATCTTTGGGAGTCGGTGTTTTATTTTGCGTGATCGCGAAAATCTTGGAAAATTTGACTCTCGAAGTGACGAAGGGATTTTCTTAGGTTATTCTACAAACAGCAGAGCATATCGAGTTTTTAACTTAGAATCTAAGACGATCGTAGAATCGATAAATGTTAAGGTAGATGAAGCTTTTCATTTTGAATCTGAAAAATCTACCCTCGATATCTCTCTTGATGATGATACACCTGCTAATGCATCTTCTTCTAACAATTCTTTCGATAATGATGTTGATGCATCTAACGGTTCTTCAAGTTCATCTGATGTGCAGGAATCATCTCGTGTACCTCCGTCTACTCCTCTACCTCAAACGTTACGCATCTCCAAGGATCATCCTGAATCGAACATCATTGGAGACCCACAAGAAGGAGTTAGAACACGGAGACAATTGGTTTGCGGATTTGCATGCTATGTATCTCAAATCGAACCAAAGAATGTTGATGAAGCTCTTCAAGATGACTACTGGATTAAAGCAATGCAGGAAGAGCTCCATCAATTCGAGCGAAACAAAGTCTGGGAATTAACGAAGCCTCCGAAGCAACACAATGTGATAGGTACCAAATGGATTTTCAAGAACAAGAAAAATGAAGATGGTACTATCATCAGGAACAAAGCAAGGTTAGTTGCTCAAGGCTACTCTCAAGTAGAAGGTATAGACTTTGATGAAACTTTCGCCCCTGTAGCTAGACTCGAGTCCATTCGTATCTTATTTGCGATAGCTTGTCATTTTAAAATCAAATTATTTCAAATGGACGTTAAGAGCGCCTTTTTAAATGGGTTTTTAAATGAGGAAGTTTATGTGGCTCAACCGAAAGGTTTTGTGGATCATAAACTACCTAACCATGTTTTTCGTCTGAAAAAGGCTCTTTACGGTCTGAAACAAGCACCGCGAGCATGGTACGAAAGGTTGACAAAGCACCTTTTGGAAAAGGGCTACACTCGAGGGGGAGCTGACAGGACTCTCTTTGTGAAGCATTATCAAAACAATTTCATAGTTGCTCAAATCTATGTCGATGACATTGTTTTTGGCGCAACAAGAGATAATGATGCTTCCAAATTCGCGGAGACCATGGAAAGCGAATTTGAGATGTCCATGATGGGCGAATTAACTTATTTTCTTGGATTACAAGTTAAACAAAACGATGAAGGTATTCACTTGTGTCAATCCAAGTATGCAATGGAGTTGGTCAAAAATTTGATCTAGAAAATTCTAAGGATTTTCCAACTCCAATGGGAACTAGCCATAAGGGACTTGGAAGTGAATCACATAGTGAGAATGTAGACGAGAAACTGTATCGCAGTATGATTGGAAGTCTACTATATCTCACGGCTAGTCGCCCGGATATATCCTTCAGTGTTGGGATTTGCGCGAGATATCAATCAGCACCGAAGGAGGTTCACCTGAAAGCGGTGAAGCGGATCATCCGATATATCAAAGGTACAATCAGTTTCGGAATTTGGTATCCTATGGGAACAAGTTTGGATATTGTTGGATACTCAGATGCCGATTGGGCTGGATCAGTGGATGACCGGAAAAGCACGAGTGGTGCATGCTTCTATCTTGGCCATTGCCTTGTTGCATGGCACAGTAAAAAGCAGAATTGCATAGCACTCTCGACTGCCGAAGCGGAGTACATTTCTGCAGGAAGTTGTTCAACCCAATTGATTTGGATGAAAAGCGTGTTGAGCGATTTCCGGATTTCAGCAACTTCGGTAACCATTTTATGTGACAACACTAGTGCTATTAACATTTCAAAAAACCCTGTGTTGCACTCTAGAACAAAACATATTGAACTTAGATATCATTTTCTTAGAGAGCTAGTTGAATCAAATATTCTTCAACTGTCATATATTTCAACTGAGGATCAATTAGCTGATATCTTAACAAAACCTTTGGATCAAAAACGTTTTATTCACTTGCGTAAAGCAATTGGCATGCTTTCCTTGAAATAATCTCTTTTTGAAACCTTTGCTTAGGTTAGGTTTTGTTTTTGTTTTTGTTTTGTTCTTTATCTATGTTTTGTACATAGGACATTAATTGAGCATAAATCATAATTGACTTTAATTGCATCCTTTTATGCATTTAGAAATTTATTATGCTTTTGATATCATAATATTTCAATGTTGCAATGATCATTTACGTTCATTAAACCATCTTTTAAGTGATCAAAGTCAATTTCTCTCTCAATGATCTCTTGGTATAGTCATTATCATATTTGATTGCTTAGTCGAGTATGAATGCGAGATCAATTTTTGGTTGAATACCTTATATATTAAATAATTGATAGCCAATTGAGGGGGAGTCAAAGAAATGTAAAATGCTCAAAAGATGTGGAAAGAGTTACATCCCAATGAGGAGTGTGAAAACTACCACCACATGGAGAAAATGAAAGAAAGAAAAAGATACTCCATGAATGCAAAGCAAATTTTTGTTTTAAAAATGTTGATGAAATGCATATTGAAATACTTGACTCAGTCGTATTTCATGGTTGGTATAAGGTGGGATTTTTGATAAAAGATGCTCAAAGAGCCACTCCTTCAACAGATTGTCTAGATATATTATCTAACTTATCTGGGATTTCAAACATCTATTGATCTTGGTATTTCATTTTCTTTACCAAAATTGATGATTTGATAAAGGCATTACACATAAGATCAGGATAGATGTGATTGAAGTTGTTCAACTTTAAGTGTTTTAATTTTCGTAAATTTTCGTTTCATTTTTGAGTATTTTTGGTAGATTTTGCATAATCTATTTCTTGTTGTATGAAACGATGATTTTTGTTTAAAGTTGATATGCTAAAGTGCTTACATACTTTTTCTGGATTTTATGGAATTTTTCCAAAATTTTCTGGAGAAAAGGTTGAAGCCGATCCGGATCGGAGTAAGTGATCCGGATCCCGAACGCAGGATTCTTCCTGCGGGTAGCCGATCCGGATCACATTCTCGATCCGATCCGGATCACGGCTAGGGTTTTTATAAGAACAAAGAGGATTTGATTTCTTTTACCCTAATCTTTTGTTCTCAAGTCTCTAGAGCTTCTCTCTCTAGATTTCTTGCATCTTGGAGCTTCCAAACTCAAAGTTCTTCGAATCCAAGTAAGTTTTATTGATCAAAATCTCGTTTTTCACAGTTTTTCTCTATTTTCTTCAAAACGTGAGTAGAAATCATGGATCTTTTTCGTTTGTGAATGGTTTTTGATCAAATTTCTTTTGAAATAAGAACTCTGGGTCGATTTGTTTTGCTTTTATGCTGGGTTTTTACCTGATTAACGAGTTTTTAGGCTTCGATTTCTAAAAATTCAGTTTTAGGGCATAAAAGAGGAATTTTTGTAAATCATGCGATTGATCTATTTTTAAAATTCTTTTTGCAAAACTAATTTGATTCTTAGCTTCTCTACATGATTATGATTGTCTAGGTACAATGTTTCAAATTTTTCAAAATTGACAATTTTTCATGTGTTCTTGAGTCGGTGTTCACAGGATACATTTCTCACTAGCATTCAAAATGGTGATCACATGGGTTATTTTCCTACTTGCTGCCATGGTCCATGTCAAGGACGCTGCAAAGCCTAAGAAGGCTAAGAGGACTAAAAGAGCTCAGAATGATTCCGATACGGATTCGGAGACGGATTCAATAGACTGGGATAACCTCGAGATCGAGGAAGATGTCCCCATTATCTCAAAAGGGAAAGCACCTGCTGAAGCTTCAAAGCCTACTGCAGCTGAAAAAGGAAAAGCCCCAATGGAACCAAGTCAAATTACAACAAGAACGAAAACTGGTGCAAGAAAAAGAGGCAGTGCTAGGGGAATTTCAATTGAGGAACCAATTGCTAGCCAGCCTCCTCCTCAGGAATTCATTAGCTCCACGAGAATCAAGGATTTTGAGAAAAGAGAATGCATTGGTGAGAGACATGTCAATGTCAAACCAATGATGGAACGCTCTGCAGCCTTTGGGACTTTGTTTAATCAAGTTGGTCTCGGTCCCATTTGCAACTTTCCGGAATCGACTGGGTATTGTCCACATTCAGTTCGAATGTTTTATCAAAATGCTGCAAGTCTAACTGATCATGTTGACGGACGTCGAGAATTTCATACTTTGGTTAAAGGTATCAAAATCAAAGTCACTCCCCAACTGATTGGAGAGGTGCTCAGTATGAAAGCTAGATCTGATGGACTTCATTATCTGAAGACTCAAGTCTTCACAGAAAACTCTTGGAGAGTTGTAGTCAATGGAATTTGCATTCCGGATACTTTGTCTACCGGAAATTCGGTATTTTCTAAAGAGCTTCGAAAAGAGTATAAGTATATCAACTTCATTGTCTGCTACAACATTCTTCCCAATATGAATACAAAGGTTCTTCGATGGGATAGGATGTTATTTCTTTATCTTCTTGGGAACCCAACCGCTGCAATGGGAGCAAACTTGAACATTCCTTATCTCATTTGGGCTAGGATGACGCGGTATGTTGAACACTCTCACCCCACAGAGAGACTACCATACCCAATGATAATTATGCGCATCCTTAAGAAGTTTAATGTGGATACAAGCGCGAGCTCTTACATGTACAGTTTGGGGACGATCAATGAAACAACGATAGTAAAGTCTCTATCGACAAAACAAGATGATCCTCCATCTCCTCCAATCCGACGAGCTCGACAAACAGCAACTACTTCTACAGCACCTGTTCCACCAGCACAACAAGCGCCTCCATCAACCTCTGAAGATGATGCTTCAGTTAATTCAATATTTAAAGAACAACAGCGACTTTCCAATGAACAAGAACGCATGTCGGCTGAGTTCACTGAAATGAGAGGTGAACTTCATGTTGTGAAAAAGGAGCTGGAAACCATCACTGCATCTCAAATTACCTTGACTAAGTCCGTTTCTTCGATGAAAAAACTGATGAAGAAAATGTTTGCCAAAATGGGATGCACCACCTCTGATGACTCCGACTCTCAGGAATAAATTTTCTGCTCTAACTTTCATTTGCTCTTTGCAGGTTTTTCGTTTTTGTTTATCTTTTGAACTCTCCTTATATTTTGTAGCTTTTGCTACGTTTTTGGCTTTATTTGTGACAAAAAGGGGGAGAGAGAGTTTAAGAGAGAACTTGGACAATGCAACTTGAACAATGACGAAAATGTATGAACATTGTGAATATCAAGCTAAGTATGATCTCAACTTCAACTTTGGTTTGGTTTTTCTTTTGTTGATTGGTTGCATGTCCCTACTAACTATTCGACTAACTATTTGGGCATGTAATATGACTAACAAGTTGATGTTGGACTAACAGTTTCTGACATTTGGTTCTTGAATGCCTAGAAGATATGTTGGTTTTTAACTATGATTCTCTTACATATCTGAATTCTTCAAATGTCATGATGAGAATAAACTCTATCTCTGTACTTGGTTTTGTATGTTTCAATTCTTGAGGTATCTAACGCTTTTGTTTGTCAAGAATGCTTTATTTGTGCAGAGAGTACAGATGTCTAAGTCTAGAGTCTGTTTTAGGAGTTTATCTCATGTTTCTAATTTTTGGATCTCCATTGTAAATTTTTGTTGTATGGTGATAGCAACAAAAATATCTTTTTGAATTTTCTTTTGTGGATTTGTGTTTTGTCACGAAACCGCCAAAGGGGGAGATTGTTACGGAATTTGAGTTGGCGTATTTCGTGAAAGTATTAAGTCTTGAAGATTGAAGATGAAAAACTTTGGATCATATACCTCAATCTCAAGAAAGAAGAATTCAAAAGGATCAGGTATGTTTAACTAAAGATTCTTGGTGATCCGAATACTTCTTGTAGAGTAGAAACACCTGGAAGAATGTTTTATTGCATAAACATCAAAAACTGGACATGGGACATGTTCAGGATCCGGATCGGGCTCGGCAATCCGGATCCCGAAGGGTGTTCGTTCATACAATGTTTCAATCCGGATCGCAGCATTTCATGATCCGGATCCCGAACACTGGTTTTATCTTTTCACTTGCATGATCCGGATCAGGAGTTGCAATCCGGATCCCGAACGTGATGTTTGGTGAAACTGTATGAACGATCCGGATCGGGGACTTCGATCTGGATCCCGAACTGGCATTTTTCTGGAAATCGTCTTTCTTGCTTCTGTGATCCGGATCGTCCAATTCCAATCCGGATCGCCGTCAGTAAAATCTCCAGAAAAGGCAGTTTTTGATCCTTATCTCCTTCCATTGGTTTCTAACCTATAAATAGCCCTTTTATTCTTTTCTAGGGCATCGGCACAAATAGAAAAAGATAGCCGAAAAGAAAAAATCCACATATAGAGAAGAAAGGAAATCAATAGAATTTATTCTATGTTTCTTCATCTATATTGATTGATTTGATTCTAGGTTTTCCATACTCACATTTTGAGTAGAATCAAATCAATGAATACTTAGATGGTATTTCCGATCTATTTCTAATCTAAGTATTCGGCGGATCATCACCACCCAAAACAAACAACGATTTACCCTAAATCGGCGCGTGGACTCGCGTGGCCTTGTGGATTCAAGGTGCAACTACGTTCGTGGATTCGAAGCGTAGTATTGGGTGAAGACCGTGGATTCGGTCGGACGTCGTGGACTCGACGTTGGACGCTGTGGACTCAGCGTTGGGCGCGGATCGTGGATTCGAGAAGCGTCGTGGAGCGAGCGGAGAAGATCTACTAGGAGCGTATGGTAAGAGGTTGAGTCGTCTGTGAGTACGTTATATCACCTTGTACGTGTTTCAATTCTAGTGGATTTCGCCGTGTTATCGGTCCCGTGGTTTTTTACTCCGGTTTGGAGTTTTTCCACGTAAAAATCTTGCGTGTTCATTTATTTTTCCGCATTGGGTTTTATAGCGCAACGATTTTTGAGTGTTTATTGTTTACACCTATTCACCCCCCTCTAGGTGTTTTTTCCCCTATTTAGATCCAATTACTTATAACCCAACAGATTGCAGTTCCCATGTGGCCTCGTGCTCTTCGTGGTTGCTCCACTGGACCTTTACATAGGGGATAGTTCGATTGTGCAACTTCTTGTCCTCTCTTGCCAAAATTCGCACCGGCGTCTCCTCGACGCTCAAATCCTCTCGCAACTCGATGGTGGAGGCATCCAAGGCATGAGAGGGGTCAGCGAGGTACCTCCGGAGCATTGAGACATGGAACACGTTATGGACTCGTTCGAGGTTCGGCGGCAAGGCTAATCGGTACGCCACCGGTCCTACGCGTTCTAGGATCTCGAACGGTCCCACGTACCTCGGGCTTAACTTTCCCTTTATGCCGAAGCGTCGGTTCCCCTTCGAGGGCGAAACTCGGAGTAACACATGCTCACCCACCATGAACTCTAGGTCTCGGCGTCTGTTGTCCGCGTAGCTTTTCTGTCTGCTCTGGGCGGTCAGTAGCCTTTGCCTAATCAATCGCACCTTTGCTTCGGTCTCCTCCACCAAATCTGGGCCCAGAAACTTACGCTCACCCAAGTCGTCCCAGCATATTGGAGACCGACAGCGGCGCCCGTACAGGGCCTCGTATGGTGCCATCTGAATGCTGGCCTGGTAACTGTTATTGTAGGCAAATTCCACTAGGGGCAAACACCGTGCCCACCCTTCGCCCAAGTCCAAAACGCATGCTCGAAGCATGTCCTCCACAATCTGTATCACCCGCTCTGATTGTCCATCGGTCTGCGGGTGAAAAGCCGTACTGAAGTGCAACTTGGTTCCCATTGCTCGCTGCAGGCTTTGCCAAAAGTTTGACACAAATCGCGTGTCCCTGTCCGACGTGATGGATGTCGGTACCCCATGCAACCTTACTATCTCGTTGATGTAAGTTTGTGCCAGTCGTTCCCGCGTCCACGTCGTGTGTATGGGCAGAAAGTGGGCCGATTTCGTCAAACGGTCCACAATCACCCATATTGCATCGTGTCCCTGTGGCGATCTCGGGAATCCGGTCACAAAATCCATGGTAATCATGTCCCACTTCCACTCGGGCACCGGTAAAGGTTGCAATTTTCCTGCCGGGCGCTGATGCTCGGCCTTCACCTGTTGGCACACCAGGCAGTGTGCCACAAATCGAGTCACGTCTTCCTTCATCTTGGGCCACCAGAAGGTCTGTTTGACGTCCTTGTACATCTTCGTTCCCCCGGGGTGCGCTGCATATGGGGCAGTATGCGCCTCCCGCAGGATTTCCTCTTTGAGTTCCGGTAGATCCGGCACGCAGATTCGTCCCCGAAATCGTATCGTGCCGTCGGAGTTTACTGTGAAATCACCTTCCTGGTCGGCGGTTATTCTACTTCGCACCAGCTGGAGTTGGTCATCAGTCGACTGCCCTTCGAGAATTCTGTCCAGCAAGGTAGGTCTGACCACCAGTGTCAGAAGTTGTGCGACTGTACCTGCCGGTACTACTTCTAGTCTCAATCGCGAAAATTCCGCAATCAGACTATCTTGCTGGGTGATGGCACTTACACCTGCCTCCTCGGCCTGCCCCTTGCGACTCAGGGCGTCGGCCACCACGTTTGCCTTTCCCGGGTGGTAGTGGATCGTTAAATCGTAATCCTTCAGTAGCTCGAGCCACCGTCTTTGTCGCAAATTTAACTCCTTTTGGGTGAAAAGGTACTTAAGGCTCTTATGATCTGAGTACACATTGCAGTGCGCCCCATACAGGTAGTGTCTCCAAAGCTTGAGGACAAACACCACCGCTGCGAGTTCCAAATCGTGCACGGGGTAATTCCGCTCGTACTCCTTGAGCTGCCTTGACGCATAGGCTATAACCTTTCCCCGTTGCATGAGTACTCCACCCAGTCCGTTTCGCGACGCATCGCAATACACTTCATAATCCTCCCCTGGTTCTGGCAGGGCGAGAATCGGGGCTCGCGTCAATCTATCCTTGAGCTCCTCGAAGCTCCTCTGACATTTGTCCGTCCAGATGAACTTTTCCCCCTTTCTAGTCAAACGGTTTAAGGGGGTGGCTATCTTGGAGAAACCCTCCACGAAGCGCCGGTAATACCCGGCTAATCCCAGGAAGTTTCGTACCTCTGTCACCGTCGTCGGTTGGGGCCAGTCCGTCACCGAATCTATCTTCTTCGGATCCACCGCGACTCCAGCCGCCGAGATTACGTGCCCCAAGAAGCCGACCTCACGGAGCCAAAACTCACACTTTTTGAGTTTGGCGTAGAGTTTCTGTCCCCGTAGGGTCTGGAGGACTGTGCGCAGATGTTCTTCATGTTCCTCGTCTGTACGGGAGTAGATGAGGATATCGTCGATGAAGACCACCACGAATAAGTCCAGGAAGGGTTTGAATACCCTGTTCATCATATCCATGAACACCGCCGGGGCATTTGTGAGCCCGAACGACATTACCGTAAATTCGTAATGGCCATAGCGAGTTCGGAAAGCCGTTTTGGGGATGTCCTCCCCCTTAACCCGGACCTGATGATAGCCCGACTGCAGGTCGATCTTTGAAAACACCGTCGCCCCCCTGTAGTTGGTCGAAGGGGTCGTCGATCCTTGGTAGGGGGTATTTGTTCTTAACGGTGACCTTATTTATCTCCCGGTAGTCGTTGCACAACCGGAGACTTCCGTCCTTCTTTCTCACAAACAGGACGGGCGCGCCCCAGGGTGACGCGCTTGGTCTGATAAAACCCTTGTCCAAAAGGTCCTCCAACTGTGCCTTGAGTTCTTTCAACTCCGCGAAGGCCATCCTGTACGGTGCCTTGGTTATGGGTTTGGTGCCGGGAAGCAACTCGATAGGGAAGTCGACCTCTCGTTCCGGCGGCATTCCGGGGAGCTCCGCCGGAAATACATCCGGAAATTCCCTTACCACGAGAATTCCGGAAGGCGAGGGAACGGGTCGGGTGGCTAAATCGACCGAGGCTAGATAGGCCACGCACCCACCCTCTATCAGCTTCCTAGCCCGCGACGCGGAGATGACAGTTAAGAAGGAAGTACTTTTACACGCCAGGTAGACGTGTTTCGGGAATCCCGGTTTCTGCAGTCGTACCTGACGTTTCTCGCAATCGATTAGCACCTGTTACTCGATAAGCCCATCCCCTCCGAGTATCCCCTCGGATTCTCTTACCACTAAGTCTCAAATGTCGGATCGTTGGCGCTAACCACTAACCCCGAAAGCCTGAGCTTTTAGAGGTGCCCAACCGATTCACTTAAAGCGGCATACTCCGTACCACAGATCTCGACCGGACCCAACCCACCTGGATGTTGGGTTTATCGTCGGGCCTCTTGCCGTTAGGTCTATTGTGGACCGCAGCCCACCCACCTATTGGGCTCACCCAACCCAACTCACTAGTCCCCTGGGTCTATTGTCTGAAGGCAGGAAGTTGGACCTATTTGACCCATAAATAAAGGGCCAACACCAAAGACAACTAAGTCTTCGCATCCTTATTGGGCAGGAAGGTACAGAGTATTTGCTCCTAAGGGTTCTCCCGGGGTCAAGACCAACATTACTCTTCGAAAGGGGTCTTTCCTGCTACTACTTCCCTCGGGTAGTGCGTCCTTTGTCGTGTCGTCGCATAAGACCTCTCATCCGTGTCGCGACTCCGAAGAATCATTCCCGGGTTCGGGGCAGTAAAAACGGAACTGTCCCAGTTTGTCACGTTAGAAGCAAAGGTCGTGCTTTCGGAATGAATAATTTTCCCTGGGTGCTCCTCTGTAGATGATGCATGGCCGGTCCCCGCTAGAAAATCCCCCTCCTGAGAAGGGCTGGGGTCGTTTGTCCATGTCATACTCCGAGTCCTCTAGCCGGGCGCGCGTCACCTCGAATCCGCGCTCCACTATGGTGGCCCTATTCACCACTTTCTGGAAGGTGTGGAGTTCCACTACTCGCACGACTTCGAAAGTATTGCTCCGCAATCCGTCTACGAAGAGGCGGGCTTTGTGTGCTTCATCCTTTATAACAACGGAAACACAATTGGCCAACCTTACATATTCTTGTCGATACTCCATGACGTATCGATTCCCCTGTCTGATGTGTTTCAGGTTCCTTGCGGTGTCTTCGGATATTGGGGTGGTCGGCCCCCGTCGGGAAAGTCATTCCCGGGTTATGGCTAGGGTCGTTTCGGCCCCCGGCAGGCTCATGATCCTTCTGCCGGGTGAGTGGAACGGCCAATTCCCGCCCCACCATAGTGGTCCTATCGATCACTTCTCGGTAAGCAGGTAGACCCACCGTCGGTATTACCCGATTAGTGTCGCTATGTGGACCACCCTTGTGAAGGCGAGCCTGGTGGGGTTCGTCTTTCCTAACAAAAAGGGGAGAGCGCTAAGCCATGTCGCGTAATCCGTTGTTGGAGTAGCCGATTCTCCACTGTTGCCGGAACCGTCGTATCCTCTTCTGCACCATCGATTGAAGAGCGGCTTCGGGCCATTAACCGTGCAAACAAAGAAACCAAGTTAGCCCTAAGGTTATAACCCTAGCACCCTGTCTTACGATTACACCTATATTACGTTCCCTTTTTCCCCGTACTCTCACGTACTACCGCACCTACACCCTGGTTATCTCATGTCCAATTTGCTTGTGGCACCTTACACTGTGGATGTGGATCACGTCTACTATGGTTATGGTTGTTTCGCTCTGATACCATTTAATCTGTCACGCCCCCGGGGGTTTGAGAGTCAAGCAGAGCGGAAAAATGCGTGTATATTTTTTTCTTAATAGATGGACATAAACCTCATCCCCGGTGCGTGCCAGACCGCCACATATACAAATTCCCTCTGCCCACGGACAGAGTCTCCTTTGTATATGCACGGCGTCTCACTTACAACATCATTCATCAACCATCAACCATCAACCATCAACCATGCAGTAGACATACATCACCAATCAGAGTACATTAATTTAACTACTGTTTTTAAAAGATCGGTGTCCACTCGACACCTTATTTTTTTCAAGCAAGTTATTAAAGCGGCGTCACCGTTTGGAAAGGATAAAACCAGCGGTTGCAAAACCCGTGCCCACACGGCACTTCGTTTTGAGAAAACATTTTCGAAATCATTTGGTTTTCACGAAAACGCGCCGCATATGAAAACATCACTAAAAGCATCTAAAACGTAAAAGTACATCTCATCCACAGTGCCAACTAATACATGTCCACAACTAATAAAGTCCACAAGCAAAGTAACTAATCAAAGCATGAAGGAAAATGAGATAAAACCAAGAATCCTGACTACGGTCCTCGCGACGCAGTCTCACCGCCCTCCCGGCTAACGCACCTGGTAACACCTGTCACGGAGTGGGTAAAGTCAGTGACAAACAAAGTAGATGTCTAAATATCAAAAGGGAATAAGGAGCAAACCGATTACACCGGAACCTTTCGCTAACTTTGTACATAAATAAGTTGGGCACCAACCCCAGAGTACCTGTCGGGGAGACTGTGGTCTCCCCTCGTGCACAATCACCTTTTTGATGCTTTTAACCTCTTCACGGTGCTGGTGTGCTATTTTCAGCTGGCGCGAAGAGGTCCTCACGGCTCCCACTCCTTTGTGAGGCACACGGGTCAAAAAGACCACTTTTTCGGAAAAGTACACCCATGCGGAGGCCAATCCGCCTGTGTACGTGCAGCATCCGAAACCGGATTTGCCGAGATCGGCGTGTAAAGAGCACCGCGACCGCAGCCGCGCAGTTGTATTATATAAGATAAAATACATTCATGCGAAAGGTTAAACTGTCCATCTACTTTGTTAGACAAATTGAGAGCATTTTAATGATGATAGATGCACTTACTGCACTTGTTGCACTTATAGCAACCGTACCCACCTAGTTGAGGAGAAAACGGGACACCTGAGTCTTCTGCACCCTCCTGCTGCGCACCTGGACCTAAGAAAAGTCCGCAAGGATAAACTATAATCAAAACGTGTACTAACATCCCAAAACGAAAAACCCAAATTACTCTTTTTGACGGAAAAGTCCAACACCGTCCGGTTCGCCGAAAACCGGAACCCCGCGCCGCCGTCGCCGCCCGCCGGAGCCCCGCGCGGCCGGAACCGCGCGGCGTGTCTCCGCGGGCGGCGCCCACGCGGCGCGGCGCGCCCGCGCCTGCCCGTGCGGCGGCCGCGCGGCGCCCGCGCGGGAGCTGCCCGCGCGGCGCCCGCGCGGGGGGCCCGCGCGGCGCGCGCGGGCGCCCGCGCGGGTGCGCCCGCGCGGCGCCGCGCGCGCCCGCGCGCCCGCGCGGTTGCGGGCCCGCGCGGGTGCAGCCCGCGCGGTGCTCGCGCGGTTGCGGGCCCGCGCGGCGCCCGCGCGGGTACGGCCCGCGCGGAGCCCGCGCGGTTCCGTCGCCGCTTGCGGCGGCGACCGGCCGTCCGCGACATTCCTCCGCGCGATGCCCTAGTGGCACCGCGCGTCTCCACCGTCCGTTCCGCGCCCTAGCATGACGACGATGACGGCGACGATGACGGAGACGACGGAGAAGACCAAAAAAAACCCAACAAAAGAACGACGGAAAAATCTCGAAAAATTTATAAAAATTATTTTACTAACCGAAGATCGACGGGGAGGTCGCCCGGTCGCGTTCTTGCTTTCGGTTCGATGTCCGGGAAGATCGGGCTCTTTCTCTTTCTCCTTTTCCTTTCTTCCGGCTAGGGTTCCGTCTTTTCTCTTTTCTCTTTCTTTCTCTCCTCACCGGCTAGGGTTTTTATTTTTCTTTTCTTTCCCTCCGATAAACGGGATCACTTATATAATCCCTATTATTTGATTATTTCCTTAATTCGTACGTACGCAGAAAGGAAAACCACAAATATCCGGTTTTTATTTCTTAAAATAAATATCTGATCCACGATATAAAATCCCACCTTTTAAATCCTGGTCACTGATTATTTAATTCCCTTAATTAAATAATCATGGGAAATAAATTCCCAATTTTATTTATCGTCACCGATTAATTAATTTCTTAATTAATTAATTACACGGATTATTCAAACTTCCTCAGAAAGCGTGTCGGATATTTTACACGAATTCCGATGCGCGCCTAAAGTCATCGTGTTCTTAGAAACCCCATTCCGGGAGATCCGTACATCGGATTCCCGATCCGATCGCACCGTCGGTCTACATTTTTCGGGCCCTTTGCCAGAAAAATACACGCACCCCGCACCGGCCAACTATTAAAAATTAAATAATTTTATTTCACTTAACCGCTTAAATAATTTACATGTGAGTCAAAAGTACCCCTAAGGGCCGAATCACTACAACGCGCCCCGAGGCAGCGCCTCCCGCACCATGGTCCCGGTCCACTGCACCGTACCACTCCAAGCCCGCCACGTGTCCTACCCGCGGTGCACGCCGGCGCCGTGGACCGCGCACCTGCCCGCGCGCCCGCGCGCCTGCCCGCGCCCGCACGCCACCGCGCTCCGCCGCTGCCCGCCGCCGTCGCCGCCGCCCGCCGCCGGCCGAAATAGTACCACCTGCCTTGAAAAACATGCGCGTCATCCGGGCTCCGAAAAATACAAGTGAATAGTCCATTTTCATCATTTTCGCGCGCTGAATCCAAATCCGAAGTCCATTTTGCAAATTCCAAACCTGAATTTTCCCGAAGGCATCCGGAAAGGTGATCTTTTGTCCAAACTTCGCCCTGAGTCCAATTTTAATCTCCGTTTCGCGTGAAACTACTTCTATACACCCGACGGGTCCTCCAAATACTCCCGTGATCCATTTTTAAGCCCGAAGTCCACCACTTGTGTCCAAATTGCGCACAACAACTCCAACACACCACGCAGGCCTTCGAAAGCTGCCAAACAACCAGAAAACTCCCCGCGGGGATCCAGGTCCTCACATCCTCCCCCACTAAAAGAAAGTTTCATCCCCGAAACTAAAACAACCCACAACAACAAGACCAAACCAACAAAACTATGCAAACGACCAAGAAAGGTAAGGTCCCACCAGCAGGAAAGTCATCAACCCCCAACCCTTAATTTAGAAAACAACTGAAATTAGCGAAAAGTTCGAAAATTTCGAAAGGCCAGTCCCTTCGCCCCAATCAAACAAGAACTGGTTCGGCACTGTCTCTATTTCTAAAGCAGCCTCTCGAAGTTTGTGATCCGTTCGTAAATTTCAGTACAATAACGAGAAAAAGGGGAGAGAGAGAAGTGTTGATGTCATTCCTGCTGTAATGTACCAGAGTTATGGTATATAAATAATATAAATAAAAATGGTATGAAATACTATTTTTATTGGATTCGGAGAAAAGTGCTAAATTATGGTTTATTCAAAATAGGGGAGAGTGTAGTACATCGATTTCCGCGAAAAGGCGAAGTCCAGCAAAAATACTTGTAACGCATTTCAAATGTAATTACAAGTGAGTTGGAAGCATTTCGAATCGATGCAAAAGTCATCGAGTCGAAAAGTGAGTTGGAATTGAGAGTTTGAAGCTTCAATTGTGAAGCTTAGGTCATTGTTTGGCGATTTCCGCAAAAAAGTGCGAAATTCAGCAAAAATACTTGTAACGCATTTCAAATGTAATTACAAGTGAGTTGGAAGCATTTCGAATCGATGCAAAAGTCATCGAGTCGAAAAGTGAGTTGGAGTTGAGAATATGAAGCTTCAATTGTGAAGCTTAGGTCATTGTTTGGCGATTTCCGCAAAAAGTGCGAAATTCAGCAAAAATACTTGTAACACATTTCAAATATGATTACAAGTCGGTTAGAAGCGTTTCGAATCAACGCAAAAGCCGTTGAGTCGAAAAGTGAGTTGTGGTTGAGAAGCGAAGCCTCAAGTTTGCAAAATTTGGACTCGTGCTCGCCGAGTTCGCAAAATGGCGAAATTCGGCGAGAAGACTTGTAACACATTTTAAATATGATTACAGTCGAGTTCGGTGCGTTTCGGGCTGACGCGAAGGGCATCGGGTCGAAAAGTGACTTGAACCCCGAGGACTTAGCAAATTCTGGAATTTCTGAAATTTGTGATCACGAAGCATTTTCGGAGCCCTGTTTCGAGGGCTTAGAGTGGCCCAAAAATTTAAAAGAAATCGTGGGGTGTCTCAAAAAAGTTTTCTGATTAAAAGGGGTGAAAAACCTAGGTGAGCGATTAAGGAAAAATCGGAGAACGAAGCGAAGAAAAATGCTTCGTGAATTCTGAAACTGCAGTTTTGACAGTGCAGTCTATCGCGAAGCTTTTTCGGGGCTCTCTTTCGAGGGCTTAGAGTGGCCCGAAAATTTAAAAGAAATCGTGGGGTGTCTCACAAAAGTTTTCTGATTAAAAGGGGTGAAAAACCTAGGTGAGCGATTAAGGAAAAATCGGAGAACGAAGCGAAGAAAAATGCTTCGTGAATTCTGAAACTGCAGTTTTGACAGTGCAGTTTATCGCGAAGCTTTTTCGGGGCCCTCTTTCGAGGGCTTAGAGTAGTCCAAAAATTTAAACAAAATCGTGGGAAGTTTAAGAAAAATTTGTAGATTAAAGGGAAGAAGAAAAATTTCAATTTCGATTTCCCAGTTGACAGGAAAACGCGGAGAAAGTGGGGTATCCGAATTTTCTTTCTGCAGGAGAAAACTGCAGGAATGAGGGCAGTTTTGGAATTTTTTTTGTAATTGGGGGGTAAATGAGTAAATTCACCTCCCCCCCCAACCACCACCTGCAGGGACATTTAATTCCTCTCTCTCTCTCTCTCTCCCTCTTGAAAACCCATACCTCTCTCTCTCTTCGTTCTCTGTTGGAGCAGGGAGAAAGAAAGGAGAAAAAGAATAGAGAAAGAGAAGAAGAAGAAGAAGGAGAGAAGAAGAAGAGAAAGAAGAAGAAGAGGAAGAAGAAGAAGGAGAAGAAGGTAAATATGTCTCTCTCTCTCTCTATCTCTATCTCTCTCTCTCTCTCTCCCTCTCCTTCTTGGCTGGTAGAAGGAAGAAACAAAAAAAAAATGGAGGGGAGGTGCAGGGCTGGGCCGCAGCAGCTAGTTGCTGCTGCTGCCCTGCGCCTGCTGCTGCTGGCTGGGTCACCAGCAGCTGCTGCTGCTGGTTAAGCAGCCAGCAGAGCCAGCAGCAGCAGCATTGGCTGCTGCTGGCTGGGCTACCAGCAGCTACTGCTGCTGGTTAAGCAGCCAGCAGCAGCATGAGCTGCTGCTGCTGGCTGAGCCAGCAGCCGCAGCAGCAGCATTTGCTGCTGCTGTTTGCTACCTGCAGCAGGGCAGCAATTGTGCAAGTTGCTGCCCTGCAGCAGCCTTTGCAAAAAAAAAAGAAAAAAAGGGGAAGAGAAGAAGAAAAAGAGAAGAAATGAGAAGGAAAAGAAAAGAATAAAAGAAGAAAGAAGAAAATTTCTTCTTCTTTTCTTTGCAAAATCGGTAATTGGGAGAAATTGCCCAAATTGAGTTCTCTCCAATTTTAAAAATGCAATTTCTCGATTTGCCAAATGCAAAATCGGTGAATTGGGGGAAATTGCTCAAATTGAGCTTTTCTCGAATTTTTGAGAGCGTTTTGACCCCGAATCGAGTTGAGCGTGTTTCTTTTTGGCAACATGCCATGGGATGACTATTCTCCTCTCATTTTTATGAACCGATCAAAAATTAGCCTTTTGGTGGGGGAAAATGACCAAATACTATTCTCCTCTCAAAAATTGAGCTTTTCTCAAATTTTTGAGAGCATTTTGACCCCGAATCGAGTTGAGCGTGTTTCTTTTTGGCAACATGCCATGGGAGGATTATTCTCCTCTCATTTCTACGAACCGAGCAAAAATTAGCCTTTTGGTTGGGGAAAATGACCAAATAGGGATTTTTCCCTTTAAGTTGTCAGAAAGGGGTTAGTTTTACCGCCTTATGAATTTTAGTGAATCATGTAAAAGCAATTGCTTTATCTTTTGCTTTCCTTACAATGTAGGGAAGTCTCACGGATCCAAGGAGTTGAAATTGTCTCCTTCAAGGACCAAAAGAATACACCGAGGTGGGGAATTCTGCCGAAATTGGGTGACCTCTCCCCTTGCTCCTTTGCTTTCGATTTCGAAGCATGATAGTAGCCTGTTAGAGGCGTTGGATAGTTATGAGTGAATGTGCATGTGTAGATGGATATAGAAGAGAAGTAGACTTTTCTAATTGTTATAATAAGAGATAAACTTGCATGTGTAGAAGGATAAAGATAGAAAAGTGAATTTTTCTGAGCTGCTAATTATGGATGATATTTGCATGCGTAGATGATAAATTGCATGTATAATTGGACATAAAGAATAGTGGCTTCTCCCTAATTGCCAAGATAATAGAAGATAAACTTGCATGTGTAGAAGGATACAGATAGAAAGGTGGATTTTTCTTCTAAACTGCTAAATATGGATGATAATTGCCTGTGTAGATGTTAAACTTTATTTACGATTGAGATGGGAATAATGGCGTGCGTAAAAAGGGGAAGCAATTATTTGTTGTCTGTGACCATGTTAGGGTATCACCCTAGTAGTCATGTGAAAGCATAAGGAAAAGGACATGTTGGTAGTAAAACTAGGAGAAAACCTAGACTCAGGGCTAATGAGTGGCATCAAACTTAGAAGTTTATCCTAGGATTGAATGAGTGGCATTATCTTAGGAGATAACCTAAGGACTTTGGATAGAGTGATCAACATAGAGTCAAGGACTCTAGGATGAGCATGATATAAGACTTAGGTAAAGGAAACCTAAGGTAAGTTAGTGAGTTGAGAATAGACTAGTCAACATAGAGTCAAGGAACTCTAGGTTAAACGTGATATGAAACTTAGGTAAGAGAACCTAAGGTGAACTAGTAGAGTTTATACTCACAGAAAATGGATTAGAGTTAAGATAACTCTAAATGCAAGGGGCAACAGGTAAATAGAGATAATATAACTCCGGGTTCGGCAAAGAAAAGTGTATGTGGCCACAAAGTTAACGAATTAAACTGATAGCAAAGTGATCAACTTAGGGTCAAACTCTAAGGAAGAGTTTGTGTAATCACAAAGTCAAAAAGCTAAATAATATAACCCTAGAAGGTCATAGGGTGTCTGGGCAAATGGATAATAACTTTAACTTCAATTTGAGTTAACGAGATAAAAGAGAAATGTTTAAGAGTCCATGTGACTCTCTAGCTACCCGTGTGGCAAGACCCTGGGTAAGAGATGAAAAAGTGATTAATAAGCAAGACAATCAAATTGCTCAAGATAGAGCTAAAATAGGTTAATAAGCAAGACAAGCAAATTGCTTAAGATAAAGAGAATAAAAGAGGATATTAATGACGCCTTCGAAATTGAGACTCGTCAAGTGGAGCAGGACTCCCTGGGCAGTGACCCGTCGGACGAGGTACTTTCGAAGGGCTAAAAGTGAAAGCAAGGAGCTAAATGCTCGAAGAATAGAGAAAGTAAATTGCCAGTGGCAAAATGGGAGCTATAAGCTCGAATAAGAAAGGAAAGCAAGTGTTCAAAAGCAAAGAGGCTAAGAACTAAAATAAAAGAGAAAGAAAAAAAAAAAAAAAGAAAAGAAAGAAAAATTAAAGATAAAACGGGCGTACCTCCGGGGGCGAACGTACAACGGTCAGGAGTTGGACAGGGTCCCTCTCCCGGGCAGCGACCCGTATGACTGGTAGATAGAGTACTCTTGTCAGAGTTGGGCAGTGACCCTATCGGGCAGTGTCCCGTATGACAAGTCCCCCGGCAGGACGGGGTAACACTTGCGAGTGTTATCGGCAACCTTAGAAATCTTATCTTATGGTAGCAAGACTACCGGGCTCGGGCCCGTTGGATAAGAATTTCCAAGGGTTAACTTGAACTAAAGCACCAGAATCTAAAGAATAAAGAAAAATAGAGTGGCCAGGGGGCCGGGTTAGTTGAACCCAGTATACAGCGGCATAGTGGCCGAGTTGGTGCTTAGCAGCCTAGTGTGGCTAGACAGAGTAGTGCTGGGTCGATGGTTGTACACAGATAGTGTAGTGATATATTATTGCATAGCTGCATATTGATGTTGAGGATTTTAGTTTCCTAGCACACTATTATTATTGCTTCCATTGGACCAAGTGGTGTAGGACACTTTCTCTCGGTGGTTGAACCCACTGGGAACTCGCTCGTAAGTTCTCACACCCCTTGGGTGACCCCCCCCCACAGGTTCGGGAATGGATGCAGCGGTCGAGACAGATCTGATGCAGACGACAGCGAGGCATACGACAGGGGCAAGGGCCCAGCAGCATAGTGACCTAGAGGGTCTAGCAGAGGTATCCCTTTCTATATATTTCTTGAGTGAACCTTGTATGGTGAGGAATTATGTAAAGGAAATGTAATAATTTATTTGCAAGTTCAGAATTGTAAAGTGTAATAAGTTTAATTTATGGTTCACTCCTGTATGCTTTCATTTCCGCATTAGTTATTGAATGAAAGTTTTAAATTTATAGTGATTTTTAGTACTCTGATATTGAGCTTCCGCATACACTTGTTGTGTTATTATGGATGTTACCGTTCCTTTCGGGTAGAAAAAGGTTTTACCCGATTGGCGGGTCTGTTGGCGTGCCCGAACCGTACAAATTGGCGGACTCGGGGCGTGACAGATTAGAGTGGTATCAGAGCCTAGGAATAGTCCTAGGTGGTTAGCAAACCTTAGGGAGACTCTAGGGTTTAGGCACGAGAGAGTGTGTGGATTATTGGGCGAAAGTATTTGATTGGTTATTGTTGTTCCCAAAAAGGATGTTGGGACTGATCGAGGGCGACGAGCTTTCATTCTTCGGATATTACGTTGGCGGCCGACAACGTAATGTTGGAGATGAAAAGGAGTACCCTCTTATACTTTCGCATGATTGGGTCGACGAGCCTTTTTGTCGGTGTATAGACTGCGCGATGCTCAAATGGCTAAGTTTGGGCTGGTTGTTTCGTTGTGGTGTGCATATTAGCGATGACACCACATAGATAGGCGCACCTGTTTGACTCGAGTCACGTGAGGGCTCGGGGTCAAACGAGGTACACGAGCTGTGATAGCAGGTGACCGCACTTGTTGGAGTGGTCCAACAGCAGGTCAGACTTCTTGCCGTCGGCGGGAATTCCCCGCCGACAGGAAGACAGATTCCGACGCCTAAGAGTGGCGTCAGCTTGACAGTCAGAGCAGATAGATGGGCTCCAGTGACTGATAGCGCAACAAGTTGAGGCTGCATAAATGACGCATAGGTATACGGCGTCGCCGCCCGTAGGGGCGACAGTAAGAAATGGCTGTGGCCGCCGAACTTTTGTCGGCGCAGCCAACACCTTCAGCATAGGGTGTTTTACGCTTGTGTCAGCTAGGTTGCTGGCAAAGTATGGTTAGTAAGGTCCAGTAAGAGACCGACTCGCGAGGTAAATGGTGATCGCTATGTCGCGAGAGCCAAGTTGCTGTGCCCTAAGGGTTAGGGCAAGGAAGATTTACGGGCCTGGCGGCGTGAGTTCGCCCTGATGACGGTAGTGACCGTGTGGCGTGTTGATTGTGGCTAGGTTGCCACGTAGTAGTGTTGGCGAAGCCTAGAGTAGGCTTCAGGATGCGAGAACCTCTCGAAAGAGCGAGAGTTTTGTGGCGCCGTTCTGATGGATCGGTGTAATGGCGAGGATTGCCACCGCAGGATTTGCGAGTTAATCACCAGAGTTGGTGGACAATTATTTGTGGTGCCTCAACCTAGTTGGGGGAGGTGTACAGGAGTCATACGCGTGTATAAGCAAGTTGCTTAACACTAGATTTTTACGAGTTAGCGTGGGGGCGTAGGATGCCCAACTGTTTGGGTGCTCATGGAGCACAGGTACGGTTTAGCCAGAGAGAGCTGGTTTGGTGGCGCTTTAGTTTTTGCCCAGTGTGGCCAGAGTCGATAGAGAGTGCGGGTCATGGATTGACGACTAGTTAGTTGGTTTTGCTCAGTGAGCATAGTGGTCGCGTGGCGACGATTCGCGGGTTCGCTTGGGGACGATCCGTGCCTGGACCATGTTTGTGGACTGTGGGCCTGTAGCCCAGTGGGCAGGCGCAGTCGGCTGTGAGAGACAGCGGCCCGAGACCTGAGGGCGGGGCATGATAGAGATTTGGTCGGGGCGGTAGTCCGAGCGATGACCCGGGGACGTGGAATGCCACGTGTGAGCATTGAGGCTATTAGTGCACTGAGAGTGTGATAAGACCAGGCCGTAGAGCTAGTGGTGATTGAGGTACTGTAGCTCCTAGTGGGAGTGTTGGTGTAGTAATCCTAAGTGTGGATCTACCCGTTCGACGATTGGGTCTATGGACTAGTTTTGGGCTATAGGCCCCTATTTGATCATGGTCTGTGGACCTGTTAGTAGTCCGAGATATCGGGTTAGCTGATAACCCGTGGACATGGAGCGCTTGTAGCGTTTGTGATAGTTGAGGACTTGTGGATTGGCCTGGTCCTCCACATTAGGCAGCAGAGCGACCGAAGATGCGGTAAATGTAATTAATTGCAGATGCAACCTCGTTGTGGAAAAAATGATGGCGGAATTAAAGAGAGAATTTCGCAAGAAAAGACGGGGCAATTCGTGGCAATGGAGAGAGAGCAAGTGCTCAACTGTGTCTTTCTCCTATTTGGTGAAAGTGGCCAGACACCGGATCTGAGTTTATCCCTGGATTGAGGTAGAGATTCATGAATGAGTTGCTCGCGTAGTCTCGGCGAGCAGGCAATTTGATGCCGGTCACGATATACAGTGAGCCCAGTAGTGAGGACAAAATTACTCCCTCTCGATCAAGTAGGAGTCGAGATGTGATCCAAGTTTCGAGGACGAAACTTATTTTAAGGGGGGTAGAATGTAATGTACCAGAGTTATGGTATATAAATAATATAAATAAAAATGGTATGAAATACTATTTTTATTGGATTCGGAGAAAAGTGCTAAATTATGGTTTATTCAAAATAGGGGAGAGTGTAGTACATCGATTTCCGCGAAAAGGCGAAGTCCAGCAAAAATACTTGTAACGCATTTCAAATGTAATTACAAGTGAGTTGGAAGCATTTCGAATCGATGCAAAAGTCATCGAGTCGAAAAGTGAGTTGGAATTGAGAATTGAGAGTTTGAAGCTTCAATTGTGAAGCTTAGGTCATTGTTTGGCGATTTCCGCAAAAAGTGCGAAATTCAGCAAAAATACTTGTAACGCATTTCAAATGTAATTACAAGTGAGTTGGAAGCATTTCGAATCGATGCAAAAGTCATCGAGTCGAAAAGTGAGTTGGAGTTGAGAATATGAAGCTTCAATTGTGAAGCTTAGGTCTTGTTTGGCGATTTCCGCAAAAAGTGCGAAATTCAGCAAAAATACTTGTAACACATTTCAAATATGATTACAAGTCGGTTAGAAGCGTTTCGAATCAACGCAAAAGCCGTTGAGTCGAAAAGTGAGTTGTGGTTGAGAAGCGAAGCCTCAAGTTTGCAAAATTTGGACTCGTGCTCGCCGAGTTCGCAAAATGGCGAAATTCGGCGAGAAGACTTGTAACACATTTTAAATATGATTACAGTCGAGTTCGGTGCGTTTCGGGCTGACGCGAAGGGCATCGGGTCGAAAAGTGACTTGAACCCCGAGGACTTAGCAAATTCTGGAATTTCTGAAATTTGTGATCACGAAGCATTTTCGGAGCCCTGTTTCGAGGGCTTAGAGTGGCCCAAAAATTTAAAAGAAATCGTGGGGTGTCTCACAAAAGTTTTCTGATTAAAAGGGGTGAAAAACCTAGGTGAGCGATTAAGGAAAAATCGGAGAACGAAGCGAAGAAAAATGCTTCGTGAATTCTGAAACTGCAGTTTTGACAGTGCAGTCTATCGCGAAGCTTTTTCGGGGCTCTCTTTCGAGGGCTTAGAGTGGCCCAAAAATTTAAAAGAAATCGTGGGGTGTCTCACAAAAGTTTTCTGATTAAAAGGGGTGAAAAACCTAGGTGAGCGATTAAGGAAAAATCGGAGAACGAAGCGAAGAAAAATGCTTCGTGAATTCTGAAACTGCAGTTTTGACAGTGCAGTTTATCGCGAAGCTTTTTCGGGGCCCTCTTTCGAGGGCTTAGAGTAGTCCAAAAATTTAAACAAAATCGTGGGAAGTTTAAGAAAAATTTGTAGATTAAAGGGAAGAAGAAAAATTTCAATTTCGATTTCCCAGTTGACAGGAAAACGCGGAGAAAGTGGGGTATCCGAATTTTCTTTCTGCAGGAGAAAACTGCAGGAATGAGGGCAGTTTTGGAATTTTTTTGTAATTGGGGGGTAAATGAGTAAATTCACCTCCCCCCCCAACCACCACCTGCAGGGACATTTAATTCCTCTCTCTCTCTCTCTCCCTCTTGAAAACCCATACCTCTCTCTCTCTTCGTTCTCTGTTGGAGCAGGGAGAAAGAAAGGAGAAAAAGAATAGAGAAAGAGAAGAAGAAGAAGAAGGAGAGAAGAAGAAGAGAAAGAAGAAGAAGAGGAAGAAGAAGAAGGAGAAGAAGGTAAATATGTCTCTCTCTCTCTCTATCTCTATCTCTCTCTCTCTCTCTCCCTCCTCCTTCTTGGCTGGTAGGAGGAAGAAACAAAAAAAAAATGGAGGGGAGGTGCAGGGCTGGGCCGCAGCAGCTAGTTGCTGCTGCTGCCCTGCGCCTGCTGCTGCTGGCTGGGTCACCAGCAGCTGCTGCTGCTGGTTAAGCAGCCAGCAGAGCCAGCAGCAGCAGCATTGGCTGCTGCTGGCTGGGCTACCAGCAGCTACTGCTGCTGGTTAAGCAGCCAGCAGCAGCATGAGCTGCTGCTGCTGGCGGAGCCAGCTGCTGCTGTTTGCTACCTGCAGCAGGGCAGCAATTGTGCAAGTTGCTGCCCTGCAGCAGCCTTTGCAAAAAAAAAAGAAAAAAGGGGAAGAGAAGAAGAAAAAGAGAAGAAATGAGAAGGAAAAGAAAAGAATAAAAGAAGAAAGAAGAAAATTTCTTCTTCTTTTCTTTGCAAAATCGGTAATTGGGAGAAATTGCCCAAATTGAGTTCTCTCCAATTTTAAAAATGCAATTTCTCGATTTGCCAAATGCAAAATCGGTGAATTGGGGGAAATTGCTCAAATTGAGCTTTTCTCGAATTTTTGAGAGCGTTTTGACCCCGAATCGAGTTGAGCGTGTTTCTTTTTGGCAACATGCCATGGGATGACTATTCTCCTCTCATTTTTATGAACCGATCAAAAATTAGCCTTTTGGTGGGGGAAAATGACCAAATACTATTCTCCTCTCAAAAATTGAGCTTTTCTCAAATTTTTGAGAGCATTTTGACCCCGAATCGAGTTGAGCGTGTTTCTTTTTGGCAACATGCCATGGGAGGATTATTCTCCTCTCATTTCTACGAACCGAGCAAAAATTAGCCTTTTGGTTGGGGAAAATGACCAAATAGGGATTTTTTCCTTTAAGTTGTCAGAAAGGGGTTAGTTTTACCGCCTTATGAATTTTAGTGAATCATGTAAAAGCAATTGCTTTATCTTTTGCTTTCCTTACAATGTAGGGAAGTCTCACGGATCCAAGGAGTTGAAATTGTCTCCTTCAAGGACCAAAAGAATACACCGAGGTGGGGAATTCTGCCGAAATTGGGTGACCTCTCCCCTTGCTCCTTTGCTTTCGATTTCGAAGCATGATAGTAGCCTGTTAGAGGCGTTGGATAGTTATGAGTGAATGTGCATGTGTAGATGGATATAGAAGAGAAGTAGACTTTTCTAATTGTTATAATAAGAGATAAACTTGCATGTGTAGAAGGATAAAGATAGAAAAGTGAATTTTTCTGAGCTGCTAATTATGGATGATATTTGCATGCGTAGATGATAAATTGCATGTATAATTGGACATAAAGAATAGTGGCTTCTCCCTAATTGCCAAGATAATAGAAGATAAACTTGCATGTGTAGAAGGATACAGATAGAAAGGTGGATTTTTCTTCTAAACTGCTAAATATGGATGATAATTGCCTGTGTAGATGTTAAACTTTATTTACGATTGAGATGGGAATAATGGCGTGCGTAAAAAGGGGAAGCAATTATTTGTTGTCTGTGACCATGTTAGGGTATCACCCTAGTAGTCATGTGAAAGCATAAGGAAAAGGACATGTTGGTAGTAAAACTAGGAGAAAACCTAGACTCAGGGCTAATGAGTGGCATCAAACTTAGAAGTTTATCCTAGGATTGAATGAGTGGCATTATCTTAGGAGATAACCTAAGGACTTTGGATAGAGTGATCAACATAGAGTCAAGGACTCTAGGATGAGCATGATATAAGACTTAGGTAAAGGAAACCTAAGGTAAGTTAGTGAGTTGAGAATAGACTAGTCAACATAGAGTCAAGGAACTCTAGGTTAAACGTGATATGAAACTTAGGTAAGAGAACCTAAGGTGAACTAGTAGAGTTTATACTCACAGAAAATGGATTAGAGTTAAGATAACTCTAAATGCAAGGGGCAACAGGTAAATAGAGATAATATAACTCCGGGTTCGGCAAAGAAAAGTGTATGTGGCCACAAAGTTAACGAATTAAACTGATAGCAAAGTGATCAACTTAGGGTCAAACTCTAAGGAAGAGTTTGTGTAATCACAAAGTCAAAAAGCTAAATAATATAACCCTAGAAGGTCATAGGGTGTCTGGGCAAATGGATAATAACTTTAACTTCAATTTGAGTTAACGAGATAAAAGAGAAATGTTTAAGAGTCCATGTGACTCTCTAGCTACCCGTGTGGCAAGACCCTGGGTAAGAGATGAAAAAGTGATTAATAAGCAAGACAATCAAATTGCTCAAGATAGAGCTAAAATAGGTTAATAAGTAAGACAAGCAAATTGCTTAAGATAAAGAGAATAAAAGAGGATATTAATGACGCCTTCGAAATTGAGACTCGTCAAGTGGAGCAGGACTCCCTGGGCAGTGACCCGTCGGACGAGGTACTTTCGAAGGGCTAAAAGTGAAAGCAAGGAGCTAAATGCTCGAAGAATAGAGAAAGTAAATTGCCAGTGGCAAAATGGGAGCTATAAGCTCGAATAAGAAAGGAAAGCAAGTGTTCAAAAGCAAAGAGGCTAAGAACTAAAATAAAAGAGAAAGAAAAAAAAAGAAAAGAAAAGAAAGAAAAATTAAAGATCAAACGGGCGTACCTCCGGGGGCGAACGTACAACGGTCCGGAGTTGGACAGGGTCCCTCTCCCGGGCAGCGACCCGTATGACTGGTAGATAGAGTACTCTTGTCAGAGTTGGGCAGTGACCCTATCGGGCAGTGTCCCGTATGACAAGTCCCCCCGGCAGGACGGGGTAACACTTGCGAGTGTTATCGGCAACCTTAGAAATCTTATCTTATGGTAGCAAGACTACCCGGCTCGGGCCCGTTGGATAAGAATTTCCAAGGGTTAACTTGAACTAAAGCACCAGAATCTAAAGAATAAAGAAAAATAGAGTGGCCAGGGGGCCGGGTTAGTTGAACCCAGTATACAGCGGCATAGTGGCCGAGTTGGTGCTTAGCAGCCTAGTGTGGCTAGACAGAGTAGTGCTGGGTCGATGGTTGTACACAGATAGTGTAGTGATATATTATTGCATAGCTGCATATTGATGTTGAGGATTTTAGTTTCCTAGCACACTATTATTATTGCTTCCATTGGACCAAGTGGTGTAGGACACTTTCTCTCGGTGGTTGAACCCACTGGGAACTCGCTCGTAAGTTCTCACACCCCTTGGGTGACCCCCCCCCACAGGTTCGGGAATGGATGCAGCGGTCGAGACAGATCTGATGCAGACGACAGCGAGGCATACGACAGGGGCAAGGGCCCAGCAGCATAGTGACCTAGAGGGTCTAGCAGAGGTATCCCTTTCTATATATTTCTTGAGTGAACCTTGTATGGTGAGGAATTATGTAAAGGAAATGTAATAATTTATTTGCAAGTTCAGAATGTAAAGTGTAATAAATTTAATTTATGGTTCACTCTTGTATGCTTTCATTTCCGCATTAGTTATTGAATGAAAGTTTTAAATTTATAGTGATTTTTAGTACTCTGATATTGAGCTTCCGCATACACTTGTTGTGTTATTATGGATGTTACCGTTCCTTTCGGGTAGAAAAAGGTTTTACCCGATTGGCGGGTCTGTTGGCGTGCCCGAACCGTACAAATTGGCGGACTCGGGGCGTGACAGATTAGAGTGGTATCAGAGCCTAGGAATAGTCCTAGGTGGTTAGCAAACCTTAGGGAGACTCTAGGGTTTAGGCACGAGAGAGTGTGTGGATTATTGGGCGAAAGTATTTGATTGGTTATTGTTGTTCCCAAAAAGGATGTTGGGACTGATCGAGGGCGACGAGCTTTCATTCTTCGGATATTACGTTGGCGGCCGACAACGTAATGTTGGAGATGAAAAGGAGTACCCTCTTATACTTTCGCATGATTGGGTCGACGAGCTTTTTGTCGGTATATAGACTGCGCGTTGCTCAAATGGCTAAGTTTGGGCTGGTTGTTTCGTTGTGGTGTGCATATTAGCGATGACACCACATAGGGAGACGCACCTGTTTGACTCGAGTCACGAGAGGGCTCGGGGTCAAACAAGGTACACGAGCTGCGATAGCAGGTGACCGCACTTGTTGGTGTGGTCCAGCAGCAGGTCAAGCTTCTTGCCGTCGGCGGGAATTCCCCGCCGACAGGAAGACAGATTCCGACGCCTAAGAGTGGCGTCAGCTTGACAGTCGGAGCAGATAGATAGGCTCCAGTGGCTGATAGCGCAGCAAGCTGAGGCTGCATAAATGACGCATGAGTATACGGCGTCGCCGCCTGTAGGGGCGACAGTAAGAAATGGCAGTGGCCGCCGAACTTTTGTCGGCGCAGCCAACACCTTCAGCATAGGGTGTTTTACGCTTGTGTCAGCTAGGTTGCTGGCAAAGTATGGTTAGTAAGGTCCAGTGAGAGACCGACTCGCGAGGTAAATGGTGATCGCTATGTCGCGAGAGCCAAGTTGCTGTGCCCTAAGGGTTAGGGCAAGAAAGATTTACGGGCCTGGCGGCGTGAGTTCGCCCTGATGACGGTAGTGACCGTGTGGCGTGTTGATTGTGGCTAGGTTGCCACGTAGTAGTGTTGGTGAAGCCTAGAGTAGGCTTCAGGATGCGAGAACCTCTCGAAAGAGCGAGAGTTTTGTGGCGCCGTTCTGATGGATCGGTGTAATGGCGAGGATTGCCACCGCAGGATTTGCGAGTTAATCACCAGAGTTGGTGAACAGTCGTTGTGATGCCTCAACCTAGTTGGGAGAGGTGTACAGGAGTCATACGCGTGTATAAGCAAGTTGCTTAACACTAGATTTTGCGAGTTAGCGTGGGGGCGTTAGGATGCCCAACTGTTTGGGTGCTCATGGAGCACAAGTATCGTTTAGCCAGAGAGAGCTGCTTAGGTGGCACATTAGCCTTTGCCCAGTGTGGCCAGAGTTGATAGAGAGTTCGGGTCATGGGTTGACGACTTGTTAGTTGGTTTTGCTCAGTGAGCGTAGTGGTCGCGTGGCGACGATTAGCGGGTTCGCTTGGGGACGATCCGTGCCTGGACCATGTTTGTGGACTGTGGGCCTGTAGCCCAGTGGGCAGGCGCAGTCGGCTGTGAGAGACAGCGGCCCGGGACCTGAGGGCGGGGCATGATAGAGATTTGGTCGGGGCGGTAGTCCGAGCGATGACCCGGGAACGTGGAATGCCACGTGTGAGCCTTGAGGCTGTTAGTACACTGAGAGTGTGATGTGACCAGGCCGTAGAGCTAGTGGTGATTGAGGTATTGTAGCTCCTAGTGGGAGTGTTGGTGTAGTAATCCTAAGTGTGGATCTACCCGTTTGACGATTGGGTCTATGGACTAGTTTTGGGCTATAGGCCCCTATTGGACCGTGGTCTGTGAACCTATTAGTAGTCCGAGATATCGGGTTAGCTGATAACCCGTGGACTTAGAGCGCTAGTAGCGTGTGTGATAGTTGAGGACTTGTGGATTGGCCTTGCCCTCCACATTAGGCAGCGGAGCGACCGGAAAATGCGGTAAATGTAATTGGTTGCAGATGCAACCTCGTTGTGAAAAAATGATGGCGGAATTAAAGTGAGAATTTCGCAAGAAAAGACGGGGCAATTCGTGGCAATGGAGAGAGAGCAAGTGCTCAACTGTGTCTTTCTCCTATTTGGTGAAAGTGGCCAGACACCGGATCTGAGTTTATCCCTGGATTGAGGTAGGGATTCATGAATGAGTTGCTCGCGTAGTCTCGGCGAGCAGGCAATTTGATGCCGGTCACGATATACAGTGAGCCCAGTAGTGAGGACAAATTCCTCCCTCTCGATCAAGTAGGAGTCGAGATGTGATTCAAGTTTCGAGGACGAAACTTATTTTAAGGGGGGTAGAATGTAATGTACCAGATTTATGGTATATAAATAATATAAATAAAAATGGTATGAAATACTATTTTTATTGGATTCGGAGAAAAGTGCTAAATTATGGTTTATTCAAAATAGGGGAGAGTGTAGTACATCGATTTCCGCGAAAAGGCGAAGTCCAGCAAAAATACTTGTAACGCATTTCAAATGTAATTACAAGTGAGTTGGAAGCATTTCGAATCGATGCAAAAGTCATCGAGTCGAAAAGTGAGTTGGATTGAGAGTTGAGAATTTGAAGCTTCAATTGTGAAGCTTAGGTCATTGTTTGGCGATTTCCGCAAAAAGTGCGAAATTCAGCAAAAATACTTGTAACACATTTCAAATGTAATTACAAGTGAGTTGGAAGCATTTCGAATCGATGCAAAAGTCATCGAGTCGAAAAGTGAGTTGGAGTTGAGAATTTGAAGCTTCAATTGTGAAGCTTAGGTCCTTGTTTGGCGATTTCCGCAAAAGGCGAAATCAGCAAAAATACTTGTAACACATTTCAATATGATTACAAGTGGTTGGAAGCGTTTCGAATCGACGCAAAAGCCGTTGAGTCGAAAAGTGAGTTGTGTTGAGAAGCGAAGCCTCAAGTTTGCAAAATTTGGGACTCGTGTTCGCCGAATTCGCAAAATGGCGAAATTCGGCGAGAAGACTTGTAACATGTTTTAAATATGATTACAGTCGAGTTCGGTGCGTTTCGGGCTGACGCGAAGGGCATCGGGTCGAAAAGTGACTTGAACCCGAGGACTTAGCAAATTCTGGAATTTCTGAAATTTGTGATCACGAAGCATTTTCGGAGCCCTGTTTCGAGGGCTTAGAGTGGCCCAAAAATTTAAAAGAAATCGTGGGGTGTCTCACAAAAGTTTTCTGATTAAAAGGGGTGAAAAACCTAGGTGAGCGATTAAGGAAAAATCGGAGAACGAAGCGAAGAAAAATGCTTCGTGAATTCTGAAACTGCAGTTTTGACAGTGCAGTTTATCGCGAAGCTTTTTCGGGACTCTCTTTCGAGGGCTTAGAGTGGCCCAAAAATTTAAAAGAAATCGTGGGGTGTCTCACAAAAGTTTTTTGATTAAAAGGGGTGAAAAACCTAGGTGAGCGATTAAGGAAAAATCGGAGAACGAAGCGAAGAAAAATGCTTCGTGAATTCTGAAACTGCAGTTTTGACAGTGCAGTTTATCGCGAAGCTTTTTCGGGGCTCTCTTTCGAGGGCTTAGAGTAGTCCAAAAATTTAAACAAAATCGTGGGAAGTTTAAGAAAAATTTGTAGATTAAAGGGAAGAAGAAAAATTTCAATTTTGATTTCCCAGTTGACAGGAAAACGCGGAGAAAGAGGGGTATCCGAATTTTCTTTCTGCAGGAGAAAACTGCAGGAATGAGGGCAGTTTTGGAATTTTTTTGTAATTGGGGGGTAAATGAGTAAATTCACCTCCCCCCCCAACCACCACTTGCAGGGACATTTAATTCCTCTCTCTCTCTCTCTCTCCTCTTGAAAACCCTCTACCTCTCTCTCTCTTCGTCTCTGCTGGAGCAGGGAGAAGAAAGAGAAAAGAAAGAGAAGAGAAGAGAAGAAGAAGAAGAGAAGAAAAGAGAAGAAGAAGGAGAGAGAAGAAGAAGGAGAAGAGTAAAAGATGTCTCTCTCTCTCTCTCTCTCTATGTCTCTCTATCTCTCTCTCCTCTCTCCCTCCTCCTTCTTGGCTGGTAGGAGGAAGAAACAAAAAAAAAATGGAGGGGAGGTGCAGGGCTGGGCTGCAGCAGCTAGTTGCTGCTACTGCCCTGCGCCTGCTGCTGCTGCTGGGTCACCAGCAGCTGCTGCTGCTGCTTAAGCAGCCAGCAGCCAGCAGCAGCAGCATTGCCTGCTGGCTGGCTACCAGCAGCTACTGCTGCTGGTTAAGCAGCCAGCAGCAGCATGAGCTGCAGCTGCTGCTGGCGGAGCCAGCTGCTGCTGTTTGCTACCTGCAGCAGGGCAGCAATTGTGCAAGCTGCTGCCCTGCAGCAGCCTTTGCAAAAAAAAAAGAAAAAAAAGGGAAGAGAAGAAGAAAGAGAAGAAATGAGAAGGAAAAGAAAAGAATAAAGAAGAAAGAAGAAAAATTTCTTCTTCTTTTCTTTGCAAAATCGGTAATTGGGAGAAATGCCCAAATTGAGTTCTCTCCAATTTTAAAAATGCAATTTCTCGATTTGCCAAATGCAAAATCGGTGAATTGGGGAAATTGCTCAAATTGAGCTTTTCTCGAATTTTTGAGAGCGTTTTGAACCCGAATCGAGTTGAGCGTGTTTCTTTTTGGCAACATGCCATGGGATGACTATTCTCCTCTCATTTTTATGAACCGATCAAAAATTAGCCTTTTGGTGGGGGAAATGACCAAATACTATTCTCCTCTCAAATTGAGCTTTTCTCAAATTTTTGAGAGCATTTTGACCCCGAATCGAGTTGAGCAAGTTTCTTTTTGGCAACATGCCATGGGAGGATTATTCTCCTCTCATTTCTACGAACCGATCAAAAATTAGCCTTTTGGTTGGGGAAAATGACCAAATAGGGATTTTTCCCTTTAAGTTGTCAAAAAGGGGTTAGTTTTACCGCCTTATGAATTTTAGTGAATCATGTAAAAACAATTGCTTTATCTTTTGCTTTCCTTACAATATAGGGAAGTCTCACGGATCCAAGGAGTTGAAATTGTCTCCTTCAAGGACCAAAAGAATACACCGAGGTGGGGATTCTACCGAAATTGGGTGACCTCTCCACTTTTTCCTTTGCTTTCGATTTGAAGCATGATAGTAGCCTGTTAGAGGCGTTGGATAATTATGAGTGAATGTGCATGTGTAGATGGATATAGAAGAGAAGTAGACTTTTCTAATTGTTATACTAAGAGATAAACTTGCATGTGTAGAAGGATAAAGATAGAAAAGTGAATTTTTCTGAGCTGCTAATTATGGATGATATTTGCATGCGTAGATGATAAATTGCATGTATAATTGGACATAAAGAATAGTGGCTTCTCCCTAATTGCCAAGATAATAGAAGATAAACTTGCATGTGTAGAAGGATACAGATAGAAAGGTGGATTTTTCTTCTAAACTGCTAAATATGGATGATAATTGCCTGTGTAGATGTTAAACTTTATTTACGATTGAGATGGGAATAATGGCGTGCGTAAAAAGGGGAAGCAATTATTTGTTGTCTGTGACCATGTTAGGGTATCACCCTAGTAGTCATGTGAAAGCATAAGGAAAAGGACATGTTGGTAGTAAAACTAGGAGAAAACCTAGACTCAGGGCTAATGAGTGGCATCAAACTTATAAGTTTATCCTAGGATTGAATGAGTGGCATTATCTTAGGAGATAACCTAAGGACTTTGGATAGAGTGATCAACATAGAGTCAAGGACTCTAGGATGAGCATGATATAAGACTTAGGTAAAGGAAACCTAAGGTAAGTTAGTGAGTTGAGAATAGACTAGTCAACATAGAGTCAAGGAACTCTAGGTTAAACGTGATATGAAACTTAGGTAAGAGAACCTAAGGTGAACTAGTAGAGTTTATACTCACAGAAAATGGATTAGAGTTAAGATAACTCTAAATGCAAGGGGCAACAGGTAAATAGAGATAATGTAACTCCGGGTTCGGCAAAGAAAAGTGTATGTGGCCACAAAGTTAACGAATTAAACTGATAGCAAAGTGATCAACTTAGGGTCAAACTCTAAGGAAGAGTTTGTGTAATCACAAAGTCAAAAAGCTAAATAATATAACCCTAGAGGTCATAGGGTGTCTGGGCAAATGGATAATAACTTTAACTTCAATTTGAGTTAACGAGATAAAAGAGAAATGTTTATGAGTCCATGTGACTCTCTAGCTACCCGTGTGGCAAGACCTGGGTAAGAGATGAAAAAGTGATTAATAAGCAAGACAATCAAATTGCTCAAGATAGAGCTAAAATAGGTTAATAAGTAAGACAAGCAAATTGTTAAGATAAAGAGAATAAAAGAGGATATTAATAACGCCTTCGAAATTGAGACTCGTCAAGTGGAGCAGGACTCCCTGGGCAGTGACCCGTCGGACGAGGTACTTTCGAAGGGCTAAAGTGAAAGCAAGAGCTAAATGCTCGAAGAATAGAGAAAGTAATTGCCAGTGGCAAAATGGGAGCTATAAGCTCGAATAAGAAAGGAAAGCAAGTGTTCAAAGCAAAGAGGCTAAGAACTAAAATAAAAGAGAAAGAAAAAAAAAAAAAGAAAAGAAAGAAAAATTAAAGATCAAACGGGCGTACCTCCGGGGGCGAACGTACAACGGTCAGGAGTTGGACAGGGTCCCTCTCCCGGGCAGCGACCCGTATGACTGGTAGATAGAGTACTCTTGTCAGAGTTGGGCAGTGACCCTATCGGGCAGTGTCCCGTATGACAAGTCCCCCCGCAGGACGGGGTAACACTTGCGAGTGTTATCGGCAACCTTAGAAATCTTATCTTATGGTAGCAAGACTACCGGGCTCGGGCCCGTTGGATAAGAATTTCCAAGGGTTAACTTGAACTAAAGCACCAGAATCTAAAGAATAAAGAAAAATAGAGTGGCCAGGGGGCCGGGTTAGTTGACCCAGTATACAGCGGCATAGTGGCCGAGTTGGTGCTTAGCAGCCTAGTGTGGCTAGACAGAGTAGTGCTGGGTCGATGGTTGTACACAGATAGTGTAGTGATATATTATTGCATAGCTGCATATTGATGTTGAGGATTTTAGTTTCCTAGCACACTATTATTATTGCTTCCATTGGACCAAGTGGTGTAGGACACTTTCTCTCGGTGGTTGAACCCACTGGGAACTCGCTCGTAAGTTCTCACACCCCTTGGGTGACCCCCCCCCCACAGGTTCGGGAATGGATGCAGCGGTCGAGACAGATCTGATGCAGACGACAGCGAGGCATACGACAGGGGCAAGGGCCCAGCAGCATAGTGACCTAGAGGGTCTAGCAGAGGTATCCCTTTCTATATATTTCTTGAGTGAACCTTGTATGGTGAGGAATTATGTAAAGAAATGTAATAATTATTTGCAAGTTCAGAATTGTAAAGTGTAATAAGTTTAATTTATGGTTCACTCCTGTATGCTTTCATTTCCGCATTAGTTATTGAATGAAAGTTTTAAATTTATAGTGATTTTTAGTACTCTGATATTGAGCTTCCGCATACACTTGTTGTGTTATTATGGATGTTACCGTTCCTTTCGGGTAGAAAAAGGTTTTACCCGATTGGCGGGTCTGTTGGCGTGCCCGAACCGTACAAATTGGCGGACTCGGGGCGTGACACCTGCTGTGGCCACAAAACGAAGCTACGACCTAACCAAGACCTCTAAGGACACAACATCTAGTCCTAAACAAACAAAACTCCCGATGCGACGTCTGTCCAATGCCGCTGAAGCCAACTCTGCAGGAAGAATACTTCGGCAACCCGTGAAGATGAACTCATCCTGTCCCACTCGCGGAAAGGTGACTGCTCTCATTCCACAATCAGTCATTGCACGATACCGCACCAACCAGTTCAACCCGTGTGTTCCATCAAAGTCTTGGAGCTGTTCCTGAACAGCCACACCTGCCGGTAAAATTCCATGTCTCCACTGTACTGATCATGCACCGCAATCCCCCTCTACTCATAGGATACCGTCAAGAATCTAATGGCTAATGCAAGTAGTGATAATCCTATCTCTTATCCATGCAAAAAGCAGATGCCCTACAAACATATGCAGGAAAAACAGCAGTACAGGGATGCTAAAACTTAGCTGGCAGAAAAATAAAGTCATACCTGCGGCGACACGATCAGCTGCCGGGGTGTCCTCCACCAGGGCTGCGTAGACCCGTCCACTGGGTGCTGAAGATCATCGTCCCGTCTGTCCGAAGTCGTGACCCACTCTGTCTGACGGTATGCCGGAGGGGCTTCCTGATCAGGCAAGGGAGGTGCTATAGTAAGAGGTCGCACTGACAAAATGGCTCGGGAACAAGCTGCTCGAAAATGCCCCTACTCTCCACACAGGAAACACCGTCCCTGTCTCTGGTCACACTGCGACGGTGGATGAGGCCCGCCACAAATAACACACTGATCCTGTCGCTGCTGCCGATACCGCTGCTGCTGAAACTGCTGCTGCTGGGGCCCACCTAATCTCTGGCGCCTCCGATACCCACGATCCTCAGGGTGAGATCGTGGAGGTCTCCGAGGTCCCTGCCAACTCGTCTGTCCCTCGTCATCCTGAGCTGGGCGCTTCGACATCGGACTGACCGCGGGAGCTGGAGTCACCTCAACCATCACAGCCTCTCTGCCCTCAACATAGAGTGCCTGCTCCATAAACGCGTCCAAAGTCTGCAGTCTGCGCGAACGGACGAACTGATAAATCTCCCGGCGCAAACCTCGCTCGAACATATAAATCCGATGTGCCTCATCCCGGGCCGCGTGTGGTACACAGGCCAACAGCTGGTTGAACTCAGCAATGTACTCGTGCACAGGCCGATCTCCCTGTCGGAGATTCCTCAACTGCTCCTCCAACCTCTACCGAACGCTGTCTGGAAAGAAAGCTCCAAGAAGTAGACTGCGGAACTCCGCCCAGGTAAGAAGCTGAGCCCCAGGCGGACCAGCTGGTCGAACACGCCGCCACCAAGCCTCGGCGTTTCGCTCCAAGAAGTTTGTCGCCAACAGCACCTGATACCGCTCCTCAATAAACAGGCTCTCAAAATATCGCTCCATCGTCGTGATCCACGACTGTGCCTCCTATGGCTCCAAACTCTGCCCCGAAAATCGAGGTGGGCCAAACTGTCGAAACCTCAACAACAAATCAACCACCTCACGCTGCTCTACAGGGGTCAACTGTCCTGCCGTCCCAGACGGCTGTCCACTAGTAACCGGTGCAATAGGGGGTGCCACGGCTGGCAGAGGAGGTTAGGGGAAACTCTCAGGGGGTGTAACAACAGGCTGCGCTCTCTGCTCCAACATGCGCATCATCCGGTCCATGGTCTCCTCCTGGCACCGGAAAGTCTCCTCCTGACGCCGTGAAGTCTTCTCCTGGCGCCGTAAAGCCTCCTCCTGGCGCCGAAAAGTCTCAGACAAATAGGCCATCTGAGCCCGAAGCTCTTGTACCTCAAACTGCTGACCCTGAGCTGACTCCTCCTGCTCAGGCTCATCGGAGGAGGAAGGCTGTGAACGCGTCCGCATCCTGCGTCGGGGAGGCATCGTGCTCACCTGCAGCAACATTCAAACATCAGGACAGAACCAAAACAACACTCGACCCAATCTAGCGAAAGTCAAAGACATGTCATCCATTCCATAGCATTATGTTGTCTGCAGCCAACATAATCGCTTAGGAGAATAAACATGCCAATCACTCATCCCGTCCCTTGGGAGAGGTAAAAACCCAATCAGGACTCTCGCTACAAGTCACGACTCTCACGTAGTCATCCTAAGGTCCAACCACAAGCCTAGGGTTTCTAAGTCCACAATGACCTACATCCTAGGCTCTGATACCACTCTAATCTGTCACGCCCCGGCGTCGAAACTGTGACCCGGGCTCGCTAACAGATCCGCCGCCCATACGGGAAGCCCCGTATAGACGAAGCGACTAACCTGCAAAAGAAAGATACTATACTACACAGATATCAGAGCTGAAAAGTATACTGCTAGAAATAAATAAAATACAACAGAAGTCCTCACATAAATACATAAGTCTCTCAGCCATAAAAGTAAAGTACAACTCTATACCTCATGTGGTGACCCTGACCCCCGTGTTGCTTCTCCCATGAACCCTGGTGTAGAACACCTAGTGTTGGTGTATCTGGCCCATAGTGCATAAAAGAGATGCCACAGATGGACCCTGTGTGTTATCCACAGCTGGATTGGCCTTCGGCTGCATTTGCCGAATTTTCGAAATGGTTTTGGGCCAAACAGAGGTTGGATTTGGATTCAGCGCGGAAAAACGCTTGAAATCGGCTATTTGCTTGTTTGATTCTGAGTCCGGATGCCCGAAAACGGACTCCCGGAAGTTTTCGCTGAATTTTGGTGCATGGGAGGGGCCGTGGACCGCCGGCTGCCACGTGGCGGCTTGTGATTGGGCCGGTCCGCAGCGCTCGGTCCACAGAGGGGCGCGGCTGGGTGCACGGACCCGGCGTATGGACACGTGGCGCCGCCTGATTGGCGGGCTCGTGATGCGCGGTCTACAGAGTGGCGCGGAGGTGCATGGACCAAGGCGGGTGGACGCGTGGCAGTCCCCGGTTGGTCGGTGCACGCGGCGCGGTCCACGGAACCAAAGTTGGGTGCGTGGACCGGGTGCAGGGGACACGTGTCGTCACGCTTTTCGCGGGCTCACGAGGCGCGACGCACGGAGCGGCGAACGGGCGCCTCGGGGCGCGTGCATGGCAGGAGGCCAGGGCGGCGCCCTGCCCGCACGTGTGATCGCGACAGTGGCAGGGCCACGTGTCGCCCTGCCACTGGCGGGCGCCACCTACCCGTTTGACCGGGTAGGTGCCACGCGGCGGCACCGCACGCGCCCCGCACAGCTGTTTGCTGTGCGGGACACGTGTCGGTCACCGGGAGTGCCACGTGGCCACTCCCGGCGCGCCCCGCACAGCTGTCTGCTGTGCGGGTGACGTGGCCGCACCAGGATTTTCCGGGCGGCTACAGTAACTCGCCCCTGCGCCCGAATTCGGGCGCCCGAAAGTTCGGGTGCGCCCGAAAGTGGGGACCCCCTTGGTATTTCTTCATTCGTTTTTCTGCGGCCTATATAAGGCCCGAGCTCCCTTCTTCTTCAACTTTTTGGCACTTTCGAGCTTCAAACCGCCAGAGCCCCTATCAAGTTGATCCTCGCACTGTCAAGCTTCCTTCTGCAGAGTTTGGGGATTTTTGGGGGCACGCTTTTCGAGATTCTCATTTTCTTGGCGCGGCGCGACGCTCTTTCTTCGGTGTTTCTTCCGTCGCTCTTCGGTGTACGAGCTCCGCCGACCTACTCCGACCATCTTTTCGAGCGATTTCTTCGCTGCTGGATTCGTAACAGGTGAGGCTACGATTTTGGGTTTCTCGCCTATTTTCAGATTTCGCATTTTTCGAGGTGTTTTCTCGTGCTCATTGGAACCCTTCTTGCTGTGAGTTTTTGGAGAGGGCAGCAGCTTCTTTTGAGGAGATCTTCGCGCACAGATCTCGGATCAGGACGTGCTTGTAGACTTTTTTCATCTACTTGACGCAAGGATCATCGTGGTATTTTTTTTGGAATTTCCTGAGATCTTCCCGGAGGTATACATTTTCCTTCTTTAACTGTACAAGAGTTTACAGTTGGATGGTTGTTAGATTTTGCGCACCGATACTGTGGAATTTGTAACTTGGCCTACGGTGCTCGGATTTGGGCGTGCAGGTACCCGTTTCGAAGCTATCGACGCGAGGAACGCTGTGGTATTTATTTCAGAATTTCTGGAGCCCTGTCTGCAGGTGAAAAATTGGCATCTTTGCAGCTGAATTTGCAGACTGTAATACTTGGTTAAATTTTGGAATTTAAGTGTAATTTTAGCCTTGTGTTGTATCCAGGAGGGATTGTGGACTGTGCTGGACCTGTTGGACATAGAGTTGTTATTTTCCTGGTTTTCTCAGCTGTACAACTCCGGACAGTTAGCACCTTCAGGTGGGTGGCTTTGCTTTCGGGATCTATGGACTGTGCGCTAATTCTATTAATATAGAATCATGCATGATAGGGATTTGACTTGGTAGCATACTAGAATTTGAGTGTTATCATTCCTTGTGTTTATCTGATGATCTCTTCTGCTTCCTACCACATGTTAAATATTTGTTCCCTTGGAACCTGACCTAGCACCCCCGTCATATGTTGCATGTGTAACCAGACCAGTAGAAAACCCTCACTTGGGCTAGGGTTATTTATGTTTAGACATCCACACTCTATGTTTCATTCCTGGACTTAGTGTTATCCTCGCCCGGGTAGTGGGCCGAGCGGTCGGGACTTCTTTTTAGTGTGGGATGCATTTGCACTCGTGCTTGGGAGCAGAGTGGAGTCTGGTAGATGTAGTGGTTCGCTTGTCTGTATCGGGAACCGTTTGGGTAAACGGTGGACCCGAGAGATCTTGTTTTCCCCTGTTTGGGTTGTCGCCACTGTGTTAGTGGCAGTAGCAGTAGTTTACTAGTGTTAGCTGGACCTACAACCCAGAACCCTTTTTGACATACACATGATTTTAGTCTACTAATGTTTTCTTCCAAGCATCGAAGGGCCGCTGGAGTCTGTTCTTGTTTGATTGGACAAAGGCATCAGCCCTTCGGGGTTTGGGTAAAGCACTTGTTTTAAACTGTTTTTCTAAAAAGAACTAAAATCATTAATTATGGATTTCTTCCAGATTAAAATGGTTTTCAATAACAAATGTCACCTTTTCCTGTAAATCTCCCCACTCGAAAGGATTCGAGTGGTCTGGGTTCTAGGGGCCGTTCCTTTGTCGGGACGAAAGCCACGGGGGCCGAGCCTGGAACCTATTCTTGTTTGATAGGGTTGTAGGTGTAGGTCCCCCGGGACTTCCGGGCTCTGGTTGGTGTTTTCTGCGTGTTGTACCGAGGTTGTGGTGTTCCCGAACTATAAGGGGTCGGGAACTTCGATAGGCGGAGCCTAGAGTCTGTTCTTGTTTGATAGGGTTCTAAGCACCGGCCTATCGGGTTTTCGAACCCTTATGGTGTCGGTCTTTCCTGTGAGTTTAGTGTTCTGTCGTGGTAGCCGTCTGGTGGACGGTGGTCCTGGCTATGGAGTATCTCCATCCAGTGTGTTGTGCTGTGAACTGTTGGTGAGGCTTGTGTCTCGTGTTTCGCGTAAGCTGATCAGCTGAGTCGTCGAGAGTGCTCCGACTGTTGTGCGAGATGTTTGTGGATTCTGAGTCTTTCCGTTCAGAGCGTGAGCGTGGATTTTGACTATAGCCTGCAGTGCCACTTTGAGCTCGACAGAGTGCGCGGATACCTTTTTCCTCGGTAGGGTCGCTCCCCTCGAGAGCCACGCCCGGGGTGGATATGTTACTTCTGTATCGCGACTTGTCGACGCCGTTCCTCTGACTGGGCCAGTTAGTGGCAGTTACGGACGCAGTCCCTCTGGCTGGGCCAGTTAGTGGCAGCCACGGACGCCCTACGTAAGTCCCGTCCTGTTGAGGATGTGCGGCAGTAGGTAGGCGCAGGTTGGACTGGACCCTATGCGGCAGTCAGTGTAGATTGGGTGACTGTACTGTGTGAGTTAGTAGATGCATCATGTTTCCATCTGTTTCATTTTCTTGAGCATCTAGATAGAGGCATAGTAGTTGTAGAGTTACTTTTCCAGCCCTTTCATTTCAGTTTTATTATTGTTACTTTATGCCTCTAGTAGACTTAGTGGGCAGACCGTCGGCTTGTTGGCGGCACCCACTGAGAACTACTTGGGACGTAGTTCTCACACCCATCGTGGTGTCTTTTCCCACAGGGACTTCTACTCCTGTTCCAGTTGCTCCTGTTGCTGCTTCTTCTGATCGAGGTAAGGGAGTCGCGAGCTAGATCCCTACCAGTCGTCGCCCTGAGAGTAGATGTACCCTTATTACTTTTGAGAGTTCATGTTGAGAGAACTTTGTAGTGAGGTATAGAGTTGTATTTATTTTACTGCTCGAGAGATTATTGTATTTTGTTGAGATCTTGGTTTGTATATAGTTTTATTTCTAGCAGTTTTACTTTCAGCTCTGATATCTGTATAGTATAGTTGATCTTTTGCAGGTTAGTCGCTTCGTCTATACGGGGCTTCCCGTATGGGCGGCGGATCTGTTGGCGAGCTCGGGTCGCAGTTTCGACGCCGGGGCGTGACAGATTAGGTGTATCAGAGCCTAGGTTGTGGTCATGGTGGACTTAGAAACCCTAGGCTTGTGGTTGGACATTAGGATGACTACGTGAGCGTCGTGACTGTTAGCGAGAGTCCTGATTGAGTTCTATACCTCTTCCAAGGGATGGGATGAGTGACTGGCATGTTTATTCTCCTAAGCGATTATGTTGGCTGCAGACAACATAATGCTAGGGAACGGATGACATGTCTTAGACTTTCGCAAGATTGGGTCGAGCGTTGTTTGGTACTGTCCTGATGTTTGCATGTGGATTGCAGGTGGGCACGATGCCTCCCCGACGCAGGGTACAGACGCGTTCTCAGCCTTCCCCTTCCGATGAGCCTGGGCGGGAGGAGCCAGCACGGGGTCAGCAGAGAGAGGTGCTGGAGCTTCGGGCACAGATGGCTCAGTTCTCAGAGGCTATTCGGCGCCAGGAGGAGACTTCACAGCGCCAGGAGGAGACCTTACGACGCCAGGAGGAGGCCTCGCAGCGCCAGGAGGAGGCTACACGGCGCCAGGAGGAGGCCATGGGTCGGATGATGCTTTGCTGGAGCAGAGGGTACAGCCAGTTGTAGCACCCCCAGGGAGTTTCCCCGCACCTTCGTCGCCAGCGGTGGCACCCCCAGTTGTACCAGCAGTGCAGGTAGCCCCCATTGCACCAGATACCGGTAGACAGCCGTCCGGGACGGCTGGGCAGTTGACCGGGCAGAGCAGCGAGAGGTGGTGGATTTTGTTGTTGAGATTCCGTCAGTTAA
>JAQOTM010000034.1:0-67091 GCA_029168755.2 Tillandsia fasciculata | reverse complement strand
CCTAGTGGGGACATCACAAGTAGGTGGTTAAACACGGTACCCACCTCGAGCGCTAAATCCAAGTCCCGACAAAGTCCGCGCTTGATCCCTCTCCGTAATACTGCATCACATGTTCCAAAGAATACACACATAATTATTATCCAAGTTTAATCCGAAATCTGTCCTCAAAATGTCCGGTTAACAGTTTAGCCATTTTCACCTGTGAAATGTGCCCGAGAAATTCCCAAAAAAATATCACAGCGATCTACGCGACGACCCGGTCGAAACGAGTACCTGCCCGTTCCCACACGATTTTCCTACACTGAGAACCAAAATCGACAAGGGGACCACCCCGAACAATACATTCACCCAAAACTGTGGTACAAAGTTCTGTAAAAAGGGGTTTCTCACCTTCGGGGAAAATCCAGAAAAATCCAAGAAAATTCAGAGAGACTCCTTGCGATGCGTAGATGTAAATCCCCTTTTGAATCGCCTCAATCCGATGTCGGTACGCGAAGTTATCGCCAAAACAAGGCAGTGCTGTCCCAAAACTCCGCGACGGAAAAACGGTCAAAATGAGGCCACGGGAACTCCAACAAAACCTCTGAAATAGAAGAAACTCACAACAGAGAAAATGAAGCCCTACCTGTCACGAATCCAACGGCGCAAAAATCACGAAAATAGGAGGTCGGGGTGAGTCGGGGGAGCCTGAACACTGAAATGCGACGAATCGGGTTGCCGGAGAATGATCGTCGCGCCGCGCCGGAAAAATCTCAAACCTCGGGATCCGAGCGTCCTAAAATCCTCAAACCTCGCAGGATGCTTCCTCTCTTCTTGATGAAGATTTCATCTTCTCACCTCTAAGGGAGATAGAGCCTCGAAAATGGTGAAAACTCCTCTTGAATGGCTCTCGGATGCAACAAGGGAGACAAAACCAGAAAAACAATTCCCTTAATTCCCTCTGTGTCCCACAGAACAGGAAACACCAAAAATCCGCCAATCGTATGCCGCCACGGAGCCCACGAACACGAAACACCAATCTGATCCAATCCGGTTGCGACACGTGGCCCCCCGACCGCGCCTGCCCGCGCGCCCAGACGCGCCAGCTGACCGGCCTGCCCGTACAGTTGACCGACCAATAGTAATGCGCCACGTGTCACCTCTCTGTCTAGTGCACCCGGTGCACAAAATTCTGTGAACCGAACCAATGGAAGACTGCCACGTGTCCAAGACCGGTGCACCATACACCTGTGCCGCTCCGTAGACCGAGAGCAATAGACCGCCCAATGGTAATCTGCCACGTGTCACCCTTCCTGGTGCACGCCTGCCGCGTGGACCGCGCCCCTACCCGCGCGCCGCGCGGCTGCCCGCGCCCTGCCCGCGCCCGCGCCGCCGCCCGCCGACGCTGCCCGCCGCCGCCGGCGATCGCCGGAGTTACTGTTCCGGCCATGAACAGTACCCGAAGCTCAAAAAAATCAAGTAGGTAGTCCATCTTGAGCGTTTTCGCGCGCTGAATCCGAATTTGACGTCCGATTCGCCAAATTCTCACTCTAAAAATTGCCGAATGCCCCCGGAAAGGTACTCTTAGTCCAAATTTCGCGCTGAGCCCAATCTGAATATCCGTTTCGCCTGAGAACACTTCCAGAGATCCGACGGAGTCACCCGATCACCCACGTGATCCATTTAAGTCCGAAGTCCAACACTTGTGTCCAATCGTGCCCCAAACACCTCCAGCACACTGCGTAGGCCTCCAGTAGCCACCCCAATGCACTGCAACAGCTCTGCGGAGATCCGGGTCATCACAGGCGGAGCGGCCGCAGGCAGCGCGCGCGCGGGCAGGCGCGCGGGCGCGCGGTTAGGCGCGCGTTGCACGGAGCGCGTTGGACACGTGGCGGCGTCCGGTAAGGTCGGTGCAGTGGACTGGGACCACAGAGCAACGCGGAGTGGTAAATGGACCGGGCTGGACACGTGGCGTCTTGCGGTTGGTGGGCTCACGAAGGCGGGGTCCACGGAGGCGCACCGGGGCGTCTCGGGGCGCGTGCGTGTCAGAGCGCCAGGCGGTGCGCCAGGCGCGCACGTGGGCGCGCAGCTGGCGCGTTGACGTGCGATTCCCACGCGTGGGCCGCCACGTGTCGACCTCCGCAGCGGGCCACGCGGCGCAGGGATAGTGGCGGACTGGGCTGTTTCCTGTTTTGTGATGACGTGGCGGCACTAGGTGGTTTCGGGCTGTGGTCGGACGGGCTGGTGCGACCTGCTTTGCGGAGCCCAAAAATTTCGGGCGCCCGAAAGCAAGGACTCATAGGTCATTTTGGGATTTGTTTTTCCCAGCCTATATATAGGCCGAGTTCTTCAGCAGAGAACTCTTTTCCTGCTCTTCTTCTCTCAGTGCAACCTTCACGAGATTTTCTCCTCTCCCAGAGCTGGTTCCATCTGCAGATTTCCAGATTTTTCGGCAGCACGTATCCCGAGGTTTCCATTTTTACGGCGCGGCGCGACGCTCGTTTATTTGTGGTCTCCTTCGTCACGGTTTGGGTGCGAGGACTCCCCCGGCTTACTTCGACCACCGTTTTCACCGATTTTTGCGCCGTTGGCTTCACGACAGGTAGGGCTACGATCTTCGTGATTTAAGTTTTCCCTCATTTCGAGTTTTTCTTGGAGTTTCCTGAGCTTTCTTTTGACCCATTTTCTTGGGCGGAGTTTTGGACAGCGCCACAGTGTTTCTGCGATAACTTCGCGCACAGGCGTCGGATCGAGGTGTGTCGTGAGGCGTTTTTCATCTACACAGCGCAAGGAACACCCTCAAATTTTCTGGGAATTTTCTGAATATTTTTCGAAGGTGAAAAATCCCTTTATCCAGAGATAAGTGCTACAGATTTTGTACAGGATTATTTTTGAGAGGGTCACCTTGTCGGATTTTTATCTTGATGCCCGAAACTCGGATTTGAACGTGCAGGTACTCGTTTCAACCGGTTCGTCGCGACGATCGTGACAGTATTTTTCTTGGAATTTTCCGAGCATTTTTTGCAGGTGAAAACAGAAAAACACTGGACCGTTGTATTTGGACAGATTTTATTGGAGCATTGTATGTTTAATTGTGTATGTTTTGGGGCATGTTGTACAGTGTTTGTGACGGTCAACTGATTTGGGCGAGGACTTCACTTTTGGACTTGGAATTAGCGATCGAGGTGGGTGGTTGCTATATCTCTCTTTTCTGACTTACCCACTAGGAGTATTAGAGAGATCCTTCTTGGACATCTATGATCGATAATTGTAATTGGGACATATGCATGCTTGTTTGGACATATGGTTGGCTATGTTAGCGGTTAACTTTGCATGTGGAATTGAATCTTAAATTGGGATAACTAATTACCTTGATGGTTGGCACTATTTGAGGATTTTATGACATGTATAGGTGGATAGTAATGCTTTATTATGGAACATGGATTATAGACATGTGTGGTTGGATAATATTTTAGCATGATAGTTATATCTATGCGGAGCTATTAATTGTTACACATGTGGAACCACTATTGGTCACCTTTTCTTTTATCTTCCTTGAGGACATATGCATGCTTGTATGGACATCTAGATAGGCCATTTCTTATCGCTACACTATCATGTTGGAACTTGACTTAGGAGAAACCATTTTGCTTCTTTTCTCCTTTTTGTTAGTCAGGTGGTTCTTGTTGCTCGGGTTTGAGCAGGGGTTTGGGATAGTGTTGTTGGATTATATATATTAATGGATCTAAATAGGGAAAAAAAACACCTAGAGGGGGGTGAATAGGTGTAAACAATAAACACTCAAAAAATCATTGCGCAATAAAACCCAATGCGGAAATTAAAATAAACACGCAAGATTTTTACGTGGAAAAACTCCAAACCGGAGTAAAAAACCACGGGACCGATCACACGGCGAAATCCACTAGAATTAAAACACGTACAAGGTGATATACCGTACTCACAGACGACTCAACCTTTTACCATACGCTCCTAGTAGATCTTCTCCGCTCGCTCCGCAACGCTTCTCGAATCCACGATCTGCGTCCAACGCCGAATCCACGGCGTCCAACGTCGAGTCCACGACGTCCGACCGAATCCACGGTCTTCACCCAGTAGCACGCTTCGAATCCACGAACGTACCTCGCTCCGAATCCACGAGAGCGGTTGCACCTTGAATCCACAAGGCCACGCGAGTCCACGCGCCGATTTTGGGAAAATCGTTGATTTTTGGGTGGTGATGATCCGCCGAATACTTAGATTAGAAATAGATCGGAAATACCATCTAAGTATTCATTAATTTGATTCTACTCAAAATCTGAGTTTGGAAAACCTAGAATCAAATTAATCAATATAGATGAAGAAACATAGAATTAAATCTAGTGATTTCCTTTCTTCTCTATATGTGGATTTTTATTTTTCGGCTTATATATTCGTTACCCTAAAAATGAAGCATAGGGTCTATTTATAGGTTAGAAACCATTGGAAGAAGATAAGCATCAAAAACTAACCATTTCTGGAATTTTACAGGACGACGGTCCGGACTGGATTTCACGGTCCGGACTGTCTCAGCGAAACAGACTTTTTCCAGAAAAGAGGACATTCGGGGTCCGGACTGGATTTCACGGTCCGGACTGTCCATGCAATTCCTTCAAATTGCACGTTCGGGGTCCGGACTTAAATCCAAGGTCCGGACTGTTCATGCAGTTCAATAAATTCCACGTTCGGGATCCGGACTTAAAATCCAAGGTCCGGATTGAGACTGCGCATGAACCTGCCTATGTTCGGGGTCCGGTCTGTAATGCCCGATCCGGACCTGAACATGTCCCATGTCCAGTTTTTGATTTTATGCAATTAAAAGTTCATCCAAGTGTTTCTACACTATAACAAGTATTCGGATCATCAAAAAACTTTAGTTAAACGTACCTGATCCTTTTGAATTCTTCTTTCTTGAGATTGAGGTATATGATCCAAACTTCTAATCTTCAATCTTCAAGACTTAACCACTTTCACGAAATACGCCAACTCAAATTCCGTAACAATCTCCCCCTTTGGCGGTTTCGTGACAAAACACAAATCCACTCAAGAAAATTCAAAAAGATATTTTTGTTGATATCACCATACAACAAAAATTTACATGGAGATCAAATAAAAATAAATACATGATATAAACTCCTAGAACAGACTCTAGACTTAGACATCTGTATTCTCTGCAAAATAAATCATTCTTGACAAACAAAATCGTTAGATACCTCAAGAATTTTCAACAATCAAAACCGAAACACAGAGATAGAGTTTCTATTCACAATGACATTTAAGAATTCAGATATGTAAGAGGATCATAATCAAAAACCAACATATCTTCTATGCATTCAAAATCCAAATGTCATAACTTTGCTTTGTTAGTAATCAAACAACTTGTTAGTAATAATACATATCCAAATAGTTAGTCGAATAGTTAGTAGGGACATGCATCAAATCACAAGATAAAACCAAAAAGTTGTGATCACTACCTTTTCAAGGTTCAAAGTTTCTCATAAACTCTCAAAGTTCTCTAAACTCTCTCCCCCTTTTTGTCAGAAACATAGCCAAAAATTACAAAAGTAAGGAGAGTTAAAAAGTCAAATAAGGAAAACCTGAGAACTAAGATTAAACGAAACGAAAAACTGAACTGAAAACCTAAAACCTGAAAACCTGCAAAGGTTTTAAAACCCTGCACAAAAAGATGAAAAGGTGAGGCAAAAATTAATCATTCATCCGAGTCGGACTCATCAGAAGCACTGCATCCCATCTTCGAGAACATTTTCTTCATGAATTTCTTCATCGACGTGACTGTCTTAGTCAACGTGATCTGGGAGGCCGTAATGATTTCAAGCTCCTCTGAAATACGCCGCTGTTCCTTGGTGATTTGTTCTTGTTCAAAAGAAAGGCGTTGTTGCTGCTTGAAAATAGAGGTTACTGATGCGTCATCATCTGCGCCGGGTGCTTGTTGTGATGGCGAGGCAGAGGTGCCGACATCAGGTTTCTTTCCGGATGAAGCAACATGAGGCAATTTGTGAAGAGACTTCACAATGGTAGATTCATCTATCATCCCCAAAGAATGTTGATAAGATGTTGCGGTGATGTCAATCTCAAACTTTTTCAGAATCCTCATAATTATCAACGGAAACGGAAGTCTTTCAGAGGGGTGAGGATGCTCAACATATCTCGACATTCTGTTCCAAATAATGTATGGGATGTTCATGTTCAAACCAACTGCTTCAGATGGATGTCCTAGAAGGTATAAGAACAGCATTCGATCCCATCTCACCACCTTAGTTTGCATGTTTGGGAGAATGTTGTAGCAAGTAATGAAGTTGAGAAATCTGAATTCAAGCCGGAGTTGTTTGGATTTAACGGTTTTACCATCTTGCGATTCAGTTCCTTCCAAACAAATTCCCTTTAGAACGGTTTGCCACAATGTACTCGTTAGACTTCTTTCCGTCAAATAGTTGATTCCTGATCTGTTGGATTCCATCCCAAGGACTTCGCCGATCAACCGCGGAGTGATTTTGAGCCTCATTCCTTGGATATTTGTATAGAAATGCATAGACCCATGTTCATCTTCCTGAAGATGTCTTGCATTAGCATAAAAAGTCCTTACTCGATGCAAACAATATCCGAGTAATTCCGGAAATCGGCAAACTTGAAGAAGATTAGCTCGTTCAATCAATGTCCCAAACTCTGGAGAATGATCGCGGAGAGCACCAATGTTGACATGTCGTTTGCCGATGCATTCACGATGTTCAAAAGCTCTAAAGCGATCAGAGTTAACGGACACTTCTTCCAGGCGAGGCGGAGAGTCGGGAATTATTGGTTTGTTAATATCAACGTCTCGTGGTAGTCCAAAGCGTCGAGCTAGTCGTTTTCTTTTCACAGAGATGGTTGGTGCAGTCATAGGTGCTTTTCCTTTGTCCATGGGAGCGTTTCTTTTTAATGTGTTGGGAGTCTTCTGTTTAGGTTTAACGGGCATTGATTCATCGTCATCCGTCAATTTGTCCCAATCCACCTTATCATTATCTGCTTCAGTCTCTGAATCGCTGACAAGATGAAATTCACCTTTTCGTTGAGGTTTCTTAGCTCTTTTCAGTTTGTTTGTTGCTCGAGTATGCACCATTGTAGCCAAGAGAAGAATGATCCATGAGAATGCCATTGATCCAAGTGCTTAAGAAGAAAGAAGTTCTGTGGTCACAACTCAAGAACACGAAAAATTTGTAATTTTCAAAAATTGAAAAAGTTGAACCCAAACAATCATAATCATGTAGAGAGACTGGAGATTAAGTTAGTTTTCCAAAAAAAATTTTAAACCAGATCAATTCCATGATTTTCAAAAATTCTGAAAATATGCCCTAAAACCGAAATTTTTGAAATCAAAGGCCAAAAATCCGTTTATCTTGAGAAAACCTAGCATATAATCAAAACTAATGCTCTCAGAATTCTTATTTCAAAAGAAGTTTGATAAAAAACCAACCACAAACGAAAAAGATCCAAGTTTTCTTAACCGTTTTGAAGAAAAATATGAAAAACAGAGAAAAACCGAGGTTTTGATCTAAAGAACTCACTTTGATTTGAGGAAACCGAGTTGGAAGGGCTCTAAGATCCTTGCTTTTAGAGAGAGAAACTTAGGAGGCTTAGAAACAAAAGATTGGAGTAAAATAAAATAAAAAACCCTTTCGTTCTATAAAAACCCTCATCGCGGTCCGGACCCTCTGAGGCATGCGGTCCGGATCGGCTACCGGCAGGATTTTCCTGCGTTCGGGGTCCGGACCGGCTGGTCAGGTCCGGACCTGCTACAAACTTTTTCTTCAGACAAAAAAATTCAAAAAAATTCCAGAAAAAGTATGTAAGCACTTTAGCACATCAACTTTAAACAAAAGTCATCGTTTCATACAACAAGAAATAGATTATACCAAATCTATCAAAAATACTCAAAAATGAAACGAAAATTTATGAGAATTAAAACCCTTAAAGTTGAACAACTTCAATTACATCTAACATGATCTTATGCGTAATGCCTTTATCAAATCATCAATTTGGTAAAGAAAATGAAATACCAAGATCAATAGATGTTTGAAATCCCAGATAAGTTAGATAATGTATCTAGACAATCTGTTGAAGAGAGTGGCTCTTTGAGCATCTTTCATTAAAATTCCACCTTATACCAACCTGGAAATTTGACAGAGTCAAGTATTTCCGTATGCATTTTATTTAATTCAGAAATTGAAAAACCATGCTTGGTATACATGTGGTAGCTGCACACAGTACTCGGACGACCGAGGTGGTAGCTCTTTCCTCCATGTGGTGGTAGTTTTCACACTCCTCATTGGGATGTAACTCTTTCCACATCTTTTGAGCATATTACTTTTCTTTGACTCCCCCTCAATTGGCTATCAATTATTTAATATATAAAGTATTCAACCAAAAATTGATCTCGCATTCATACTCGACTAAATAGTCAAATAAGATAATGACTATACCAAGAGATCATTGAGAGAGAAATTGACTTTGATCACTTAAAAGATGACTTAATAAACATAAATGATCATTGCAACATTGAAATATTATGATGTCAAAAGCATAATAAATTTCTAAATGCGTGAAAAGATGCAATTAAAGTCAATATGACCAATGCTCAATTAATGTCCTATGTACAAACATAGATGAAGAACAAAACACAAAAACAAAACCTAACCTAAGGATTGGTTTCAAAAAGAAATCATTTCAAGGAAAGCATTCCAATTGCCTTACGCAAATGAATAAATCGTTTTTGATCCAAAGGTTTTGTTAAAATATCAGCTAATTGATCCTCAGTTGAAATGTGTGAAAGTTGAAGAATGTTTGATTCAACTAGCTCTCTAAGAAAATGATATCTAAGTTCAATGTGTTTTGTTCTAGAGTGCAACACAGGATTTTTGGAAATGTTTATAGCACTTGTGTTGTCACAAAGAATCGTTACCGAAGTTGCTGAAATCCGGAAGTCGCTCAACACACTTTTCATCCAAATGAGTTGGGTTGAACAACTACCCGCTGAGATATATTCCGCTTCGGCAGTCGAGAGTGCAATGCAGTTTTGCTTTTTACTATGCCATGCAACAAGGCAATGGCCAAGATAAAAACATGCACCACTCGTGCTCTTCCGATCATCCACTGATCCTGCCCAATCGGCATCTGAGTATCCAACTATGTCCAGATTTGTTCCCATAGGATACCAAATTCCGAAATTTATTGTTCCTTTGATGTACCGGATGATCCTTTTCACCGCTTTCAGGTGAACCTCCTTTGGTGCTGATTGATATCTCGCGCAGATCCCAACACTAAAGGATATGTCCGGGCGACTAGCCGTGAGGTAAAGTAGACTTCCAATCATACTTCGATAAAGCTTCTCGTCTACATTCTCACTGTGTGATTCACTTCCTAATCCCTTGTGGCTAGTTCCCATTGGAGTCGGAAAATCCTTAGAATTTTCTAAATCAAACTTTTTGACCAACTCCATTGCATACTTGGATTGACACAAATGGATGCCTTCATCATTTTGTTTCACTTGCAATCCAAGAAAATAGGTCAATTCGCCCATCATGGACATCTCAAATTCGCTTTCCATGGTTTCAGCGAATTTGGAAGCATCATTATCTCTTGTCGCACCAAATACGATGTCATCGACATAGATTTGTGCTACAATGAAGTTATTTTGATAATGCTTCACAAAGAGAGTCCTGTCTGCTCCCCCTCGAGTATAGCCCTTCTCCAAAAGGTGCTTTGTCAACCTTTCGTACCAAGCTCGCGGTGCTTGTTTCAGACCGTAAAGAGCCTTTTTCAGACGAAAAACATGGTTAGGTTGTTTATGGTCTACAAAACCTTTCGGTTGAGCCACATAAACTTCCTCGTTTAAAAACCCATTTAAAAACGCGCTCTTAACGTCCATTTGAAATAATTTTATTTTAAAATGACAAGCTATCGCGAATAAGATACGAATGGACTCGAGTCTAGCTACAGGGGCGAAAGTTTCATCAAAGTCTATACCTTCTATTTGAGAGTAGCCTTGAGCAACCAGACGTGCTTTGTTCCTGATGATGGTACCATCCTCATTCTTCTTGTTCTTGAAAATCCATTTAGTACCTATCACATTGTGTTGCTTCGGAGGCTTCGTTAATTCCCAGACTTTGTTTCGCTCAAACTGATGGAGCTCTTCCTGCATTGCTTCAATCCAGTAGTCATCCTGAAGAGCTTCATCGACATTCTTTGGTTCGATTAAAGATACGTAGCAAGCGAATCCGCAAACCAACTGTCTCCGAGTTCTAACTCCTTCTTGTGGGTCTCCAATAATGTTCGATTCCGGATGATCCTTGGAGATGCGTAACGTTTGAGGTAACGGAGTAGTCGGAGGTACATGAGATGATTCCTGCACATCAGATAAACTTGAAGAACCATTAGATGCATCATTATTATCGAAAGAATTGTTATTAGAAGATGCATTGGCAGGTGTATCATCATCAAGAGAGATATCGAGGGTAGATTTTTCAGATGCAATGTGAAAAGCTTCATCTACCTTAACATTTATAGATTCTACCATTGTTTTAGATTCTAAGTTAAATACTCGATATGCTCTACTGTTTGTAGAATAACCTATGAAAATCCCTTCGTCACTTCGAGAGTCAAATTTTTCAAGATTTTCGCGGTCACGTAAAATGTAACACCGACTCCCAAAGATACGAAAATATTTGATGTTCGGTTTTCTACAAAACCATAGCTCATATGGTGTATTTAAAGTTCCCGGGCGCAAATACACTCGATTAATTACATAGACAGCGGTGTTCACAGCTTCAGCCCAAAAATATAACGGTAAATTCCGGCTATGAAGCATCACACGCGCCATCTCTTGTACAACCCTGTTTTTGCGCTCGACTACACCATTCTGTTGAGGTGTATAGGGTGCTGAGAATTCATGTTTAATGCCATTGGAAGTGCAAAAATCAATGAATTTGGAATTTATGAATTCTCCACCTCTATCACTTCTAACACGAATAATCTTTTCATTCTTTTCAATCATAATACGATGGCAAATCTCGTGAAAAGAATCAAAAGTATCAGCTTTCTCTTTTAAAAATGCTACCCAAGAATATCTAGAGAAATCATCAACCAAAAGAAAAATGTACCATTTACCTCCAAAAGATGGTTGACGAGTTGGCCCCATTAAATCCATGTGTAAAAGCTCTAAAGGTCGTTTTGTACCAACGTGGTTCAAGTTCTTGTGTGCAGTCCTGGACTGTTTTCCCTTTTGGCAACCACCACACACAATGTTTTGTTTAAGTGACAATTTTGGAACCCCTTTGACCACGTCTTTGTTTGAAATTCTAGCAAGTTCCTTAAAATTTATGTGACCTAGCCTTTCATGCCAAAGTGTTTCATTATTCAAAGAGGCTAAGTTACAATTTTCAGAAATTTTACTAGGAACAACATAACTGTGACGCCTCACTTCCCAGGGGGTCACCCATCCTAGAACTACTCTAGCTCTAGCACGCTTAACTCTCATGTTCCTCTTGGATCTTGCTACCATCCAAAATGCTATAGCCGGGTTAAGAGATTTAGTCCTATTATATCATTTATATAGAGGACTAATCCAAATTCCGGGGGTGTCACATTCTTCCCCCCTTTAAGCCCTGACGTCCACGTCAGGCTCAAGCACACTCACAAGCACCAGGCGATGTGAGACTCGTCTCGCTAGCCTTAGCCGACCTTGTGAGGAGCTGCACTCCACTCACAACGGTCATTAGCCGGGGAGCCTCGCTCTACCCGCTATATAACCCTGGCTTAGCCGAGACTCATCTCACATTTTCGGCTGGTGAATGGCTCTGATACCAACTGTGACGCCCCACTTCCCAGGGGGTCACCCATCCTAGAACTACTCTAGCTCTAGCACGCTTAACTCTCATGTTCCTCTTGGATCTTGCTACTATCCAAAATGCTTTAGAGATTTAGTCCTATTATATCATTTATATAGAGGACTAATCCAAATTCCGGGGGTGTCACATTCTTCCCCCCTTTAAGCCCTGACGTCCACGTCAGGCTCAAGCACACTCACAAGCACCAGGCGATGTGAGACTCGTCTCGCTAGCCTTAGCCGACCTTGTGAGGAGCTGCACTCCACTCACAACGGTCATTAGCCGGGGAGCCTCGCTCTACCCGCTATATAACCCTGGCTCAGCCGAGACTCATCTCACATTTCCGGCTGGTGAATGGCTTTGATACCAACTGTGACGCCCCACTTCCCAGGGGGTCACCCATCCTAGAACTACTCTAGCTCTAGCACGCTTAACTCTCATGTTCCTCTTGGATCTTGCTACCATCTAAAATACTATAGCCGGGTTAGAGATTTAGTCCTATTATATCATTTATATAGAGGACTAATCCAAATTCCGGGGGTGTCACATTAACAGTTGTTTTCAGATCTAACCCCTTTTAGAAAGAAGACATGGTCCTTATCAGTTACAACACATTCAACAGATGAAAAATTAACTGAAAAACCATTGTCACACAGTTGACTGATACTTATGAGGTTAGTCTTAAGGCCATCAACAAATAACACGTTTTTCAAAATCGGGCCATCTGGAATAGCTACGGTTCCTTTTCCAACAATTTTGGAAGACCGACCGTCTCCGAAAACTACAAGTCCTCCGGAGATTTTCTCAAAATTTTGAAAACAATTTTTGTCACCGGTCATGTGACGGGAACATCCGCTATCCAGATACCAAGACGAATTATCATATGCATGCAAGGAAATATTAGTAACAAGACAAGGAAAAATTTTACCTTTGCGCACCCAAACCTTTTTGGAATGCGTTGGTAATGGTCGTGAAGTTATTCTCCTAGGTGAAAGCGTCTTGTTAGATCGATTGCTGCTCCTTGATGATGTCGTCTTGCGCGGTGAACTACCAAGGCTCTTTTCCTTTGAATGATTTGCATTTGATTTCTGAGGAATCACCTTTTTGGTAGTCGTTGCAAGAGGTGCTTGAGTTGAGCGTTTGGCTCCCATCTTGCAATTTCTCCTTAAGTGCCCTGAAAAACCACAACGAAAACATACCTTAGATCTTGACGATCCCGAAGAGGATGAAGTAGGCTTGTTGTCGTTGGTTGTCATGAATTCCGGTGTCGGACGAGGAGATACCGACTGAGGCACAAAAACTGTCCCACTCGAACTTGGACTGTTTCCAGTTTGAGTGTACCCGAGGCCGAAACGATTTGTTTGACCAAGACCAAGAAGCTTGTCCAACTTACTCCTTCCAGAAGAAAATCGCTGCAAGTCATCTTTGAGTTGGAAAATGGTCTTAGTCATTTTCAGGTTATCCTGTCGAGTCTCGTTGTAGAGCTTCGAGAAATAATTTGCTTTATCCACCATTTTTGTATGTTCTTTCTCGAGAAGCTCATTTTTCTCTTAAAGGAGAACATTTGTTTTGACTAGATTATCCCTTTCCACTTCAAGAGCGTTTGAGAGAGAAGATGCCCTTTTCGCTTCTTCTTCGAGATCCTGCAATCTCCCTCTCAAACTCCGGTTTTGCTTTGCCAGTTTCTTTGAATCCCTCAAAAGCTTATGGTAGGCAAGAGCAAAATCTTCACCTTCAAAATTACTTGACTCGTCGTCCGTAGCGTTCTTTTCGATATGGGAGGAGTTGGACAGTGAATCAGATGTACTTGCCATTAAGCACATGAAGGGTGAAGATGTGGACGCGTGGAACGCCGTTGCATTGTTTTCTTCATCACTTGAAGATGACTCATTTGACGTTGAGGTGTCATCCCAAGTGACGACTTGCATCGCCTTCTTCTTTGCCGGATTCTTATTGGGACACTCCGTTGCAATGTGGCCGTAGCCTCGACATTTGAAGCATTGTACTTGTCCCTCTGAACTTTTCTTATCCTTTGAGAAGTTCTCTTGCTTTCTTGACTTGTAGCTTGAAGACCCTTTGCCTTTCTTCGACTTTCCGAAGGATGGAGTTTTGCTTGAATTACCCCTTCGAAAGTCCTCCATAGATAGGTTCTCATCATCGTCTGAGGAGGATGAATCCGCGTCTTCTTCCTTTGTTGTTTTCAACGCATAACCTGAAGACTTAGAAGAGGATGCTTTTCCAGAAGAATAGTTAGTAGGAAATGTCATTTCATATGTTTGTAATGAACCAACTAATTCTTTTACACGCATTTCGTCCGGGTGTTTAATTGTTTCAATGGCTGCGACCTTTGGGCGAAATCGTTCAGGAAGAGTTCTTAAAATCTTTCTTACAACTTTAAATTCTGGAATCTTCTCTCCCAAGTTAGCACATGAGTTTACGATGTCTTGCAATCGTGTGTAATAGTCTGTGAATGATTCATTTTCTGCCATAGAAATAGAGTCAAACTTGCTCGTAAGCATTTGCAGTTTCTGAATCTTCACAAGGTTAGTTCCCTCATGCGTAACTTGAAGAACATCCCAGATTTCTTTCGCAGTCTCACATGCCGAGACGCGAGAGAACTCAGTTTGTGACAAGGCATTAAATAGAGCATTAATTCCTTTGCCATTGTAAGAAGATGAATCAATCTCTTCCTTGGTCCATTTCGACCTAGGTTTGATGGTGCGAACATCAGCAATAATTTCAGTTGGATTAGACCATCCTAATTCAATTGATTGCCACACCCGTTCGTCGATGGAAATTAAAAAGGCTTTCATCCGTACTTTCCAGTAGGCATAATTTGTTCCATCGAAGAAAGTGGGTCTGTTGATGTTTCCACCTTCAACCATTGTTTACAACCCTATTCCCGCTCTGATACCACTTGTTGGGTTATATATATTAATGGATCTAAATAGGGGAAAAAAATACCTAGAGGGGGGTGAATAGTTGTAAACAATAAACACTCAAAAAATCATTGCGCAATAAAACCCAAAGCGGAAATTAAAATAAACACGCAAGATTTTTATGTGGAAAAACTCCAAACCGGAGTAAAAAACCACGGGACCGATCACACGGCGAAATCCACTAGAATTAAAACACGTACAAGGTGATATACCGTACTCACAGACGACTCAACCTTTTACCATACGCTCCTAGTAGATCTTCTCCGCTCGCTCCGCAACGCGTCTCGAATCCACGATCTGCGTCCAACGCCGAATCCATGGCGTCCAACGTCGAGTCCACGACGTCCGACCGAATCCACGGTCTTCACCCAGTAGCACGCTTCGAATCCACGAACGTACCTCGCTCCGAATCCACGAGAGCGGTTGCACCTTGAATCCACAAGGCCACGCGAGTCCACGCGCCGATTTTGGGAAAATCGTTGATTTTTGGGTGGTGATAATCCGCCGAATACTTAGATTAGAAATAGATCGGAAATACCATCTAAGTATTCATTAATTTGATTCTACTCAAAATTTGAGTTTGGAAAACCTAGAATCAAATTAATAATATAGATGAAGAAACATAGAATTAAATCTAGTATTTCCTTTCTTCTCTATATGTGGATTATTTATTTTTCGGCTTATATATTCGTTACCCTAAAAGATGAAGCATAGGGTCTATTTATAGGTTAGAAACCATTGGAAGAAGATAAGCATAAAAAACTAACCATTTCTGGAATTTTACAGGACGACGGTCCGGACTGGATTTCACGGTCCGGACTGTCTCAGCGAAACAGGCTTTTTCCAGAAAAGAGGACATTCGGGGTCCGGACTGGATTTCACGGTCCGGACTGTCCATGCAATTCCTTCAAATTGCACGTTCGGGGTCCGGACTTAAATCCAAGGTCCGGACTATTCATGCAGTTCAATAAATTCCACGTTCGGGGTCCGGACTTAAAATCCAAGGTCCGGACTTGAGACTGCGCATGAACCTGCCTATGTTCGGGGTCCGGTCTGTAATGCCCGGTCCGGACTCTGAACATATAAAATGTCCAGTTTTTAATTTTTAAGCAATTAAAAGTTCATCCAAGTGTTTCTACACTATAACAAGTATTCGGATCATCAAAAAACTTTAGTTAAACGTACCTGATCCTTTTGAATTCTTCTTTCTTGAGATTGAGGTATATGTTCCAAACTTTTAATCTTCAATCTTCAAGACTTAACCACTTTTACGAAATACGCCAACTCAAATTCCGTAACAAGTGTAGCCGGGGCCTGGATTGTGGATTATGGGTTTTGGCGGCGACCACGGATATTGGGCGGTTGACCGGATGTCGGTTATAGGACATCGGTGATAGGGCATGATTATGGACTAGAGGGCTTTGTGGCAACCGCGGATTTTGGGCGGTTGACCAGAGGTCAGCGGTTGGACTTGATGTAGTCGGTAGAGTTGCGGCTACCGTGGATAGTAGGCGGTTGACCGGACACATATTATTTTACCCGACTTTGGATTGGGGGATTATAGCGGCTACCGCGGATAGTAGGCGGTTGACCGGATGTCGGATGTGGGACATGATTGTGATTGTGGGTTATTCCGGCGACCGCGGATATTGGGCGGTTGACCGGAGGTCGGTTGTGAGACCTGGTTGTGGATTGTGAGGTATTGCGGCGATCGCGGATTTTGGGTGATTGACCGGATGTTCATTTGTGCATCAGATTGGGGATCAGTTTCTTTTAGTGGAGGGGTGTGTTCCACTGGGGCTTTATAGTTGTGATCCAGTCCTGCTTTTAATACTTATCACACCGGCGCGGTTATTGCCCGGTGATGCTTTCCTCGTGTGGGTCGCTCCCCTCGAGATCCCCTCCGAAGGCCGGGGTCAGGCAGTTATTGATAGTTTTGCTATCACATCGGCGCGGCTTATTTGCCTAATGATGAGGGCGGCAGCAGTAGTTTTGCTATCACATCGGCACGGCTTACTTGCCCGATGATGAGGGCGGTACAGATTGGGTTCATCTGGGACGGTTGGTTACTGTTGCATACGGTTATTCCAGTCTAGGACTGCATTTTAGAGGCATAGTAGTGGTAGATTTCCCTTTTTCAGCAGTTTCATTTCTTACCACTCTTCTTTCCTTTTTGCCTCTGGTAGACCTAGTGGGTGCGTCAGAGTTTGAGGTTTTACCCACTAGGGGAGGCTACTGGTTTACTACTAGTTCTCACCCCCATTCTTCTTTCCTTTTTTTCTTCTCCCTTGTTTTGCAGTGTCTTTTGCGGGTGCTGCTGGGCTTTCAGCGGCGGGTCGAGGAGAGAGGACGGCTCAGTAGATAGATCTCGAGGCAGGATGAGCGGGTTAGCTGGACTGTTGGTGTACCCATGTTTCCTCAGACGGTTGTACTTTTATATTTGGGACTGGCTTTTGCCAGCAGGTTCTATTTATTTTTAGTGAGCTGGGAGAGACTGATGTATCATTTATACAGATGTATTGTATTTTATTTCCAGCTTCAGTCTGAGATGTATTAGTTTTAGTTCAGCTCTGTTTTTATTGCTCTTTTATTATTATCTCTTATATCTGAGCAGGTTTGGCGCTTCGTGTACGCGGAAAATACCGTGTGCACGGCGGATATGTAGACGGGCCCGGGTTTCGGTTTACACCCGGGGCGTGACAGATTAGTTGGTATCAAAGCTTAGGGATAGGTCAGTTGGGACTTAGGAAACCCTAGGCTTTCGGGCGGACCCTAGGATGTTAGTGCGTGAGAGACGCGATATTTTGCGAAAGTCGGTGATTTATTTGTTTTACTCTTCCTGTGAGTGAAGAGAGATCGACATATCCTATTTTTGTGGGACAGTTATGTTGGCTGCAGACAACATAAAGTTACAAAAATAGAGGGATGTCTTTGACTTTCGCTAGATTGGGTCGAGTGTTTGGGGTGCGCTGATTTGCGGTTTTGTCGTGGTGAGCGGTGTCTCCCCGACGCTGGGCCCTGACCCGGGTGCACCCTGGTGCGGCAGTTGGGTCAGAGCTGGTTGTTTCAGGCTGGATACCCAGATTGGAGTCTGAGAGCTCCGGACCTGAAGGGTAGGAGTGTTGGAGGCAGATCAGCGGTGCAGTGACACAGTTGTCGGAGCAGCGCAGTGGCACAGTTGTCGGAGTAGCGAGTAGCCCCCTCCGTGCCGACGTTTAGTGTTGGGGCACCGAGGCAGGGTGGATAGTTGACAGCGGGAAAGCTGTGGGATTGCTTTGATCGAGTGAGCCAGTTTTGGCGGATGAGTCATTCCGATTCGTGGGATTGAGTAGGGAACCTTTGGAGGCAGGGTCGTGTTCGGTGGGGGATAGAGAGTACTTGGAGGCGGCCTTTTATGTCAAGAGTTAACGCAGTTGCTGAACTGCACGCTCCATGTGTAGAGGGACGGGGCGCATAGGATATGAGTGTCTGAGAGTGGATTGCGCCAGGATACCTTGTTACTCGTTGGGTCCCTCCATTACGGATTAGGGACGCCTCATTGGGGTAGGCGCCGGATATGGAGCGTGGCATTGTAGTTCCTTTGGATTGGGATCTGCCGCCTGAGGCGAGTTCTGATTGAGGCGCTTGGCGCCGGGTGATGGAGGACAGATCAGTCGGATGAGGCATTCCCGATTTCTTTTTCCAGGATAGTGGATTTTCAAGACTGTCAGAGCACATAGGTTACAGCGGTCGGTGTGGTGGTAGGTTTGAGTTGTTCCGGGCTCTTGGGTTCGTATCTTTTGATACGGGAGTATTCCCTTCTTGGTGGGTAATTCTTTTGCTTCATTGCTTGTGATGGTCCAGGTTTCCATGCACTGTTTTTCCCGTGAATCCAGTATGTAAAACACCTGTTGATGGTGTTGGGTCCACAGTGGATCAAAAGGGGGGCACAGATGGACCCATGGCGGTATTTATTGTTAGTTTGGCCTTCGGCGGCAATTGTTGAATTTTAGGAAAGTTTTTAGGCCAAACGGAGGGCGTAATTGGATTCAGCGCGGAAAAACGCTTGAAAACGGCTATTTACTTGTTAAATTCCGAGTCCGGATGCCCAAAAACGGACTCCCGGAAGTTTCTGGTGGTTTCTGGTGCATGGGGGGAGTCGTGGACCGCCGGAGCACCACGTGGCGGGCCCTCATTGGCCGGTCCGCAGCAGCTGGTCCATGGAGCGGCGCGGCAGGGTGCATGAGCCGGCGCTTGGACACGTGGCAGGCGCCGATTGGCGGGTCTTCGGTGCGCGGTCCACGGGACGGGGGCGGCCGGTGCAGGGTTTTGAGCGCCGGTGCAGGGATTTAGGCGGGAGACACGTTTCGGCCCCTGGTTGGCCGGTGCCAGGAGCGCGGTCCACGGAGTCCCCTGCGCGGGTGCATGGACCCGGCGCAGGGACACGTGGCGGCGTACCATTGGCGGGCTCTCAGGTCGCGGCGCACGGGGACAAGGTCTGGTGCCTCGGGGCGCGTGCCTGGCCAGCGGTTAGGCTGCGCCTGCCCGCGCGTCTGCCCACAACAGCGCGGGGACGCGTGGCGCGCGACCATTCGCGGGTGCCGGTCAAACCGACAACCCGGTCGGGCCACGCGTCGGGAGCTGGCGCGCCCCGCACGGCTGTCCGCTGTGCGGGATGCGCGCCCCTCACCAGCGGGGACACGTGTCGGCGCTGCAGTGATTCGGGCGGTCGGACGGGGCTCCGTCCGACCCGCTTTGCGGATTCGGGCGCCCGAATCTTGGGCCCGAATCCGCAAAGGGCCCAGGTTGGATTTTGGCCGATAAATAGGGGCTTGTGGGCTTCTTTTCTTCCTCTTCTGTGCATTTTCTCCCCGAGGTCCCTTCTACGAAAATCTTCCTCCCTCTGTGCTACACCTCTTGGAGACTTCTCAGGATTTTTGGAGGCTCGAATCCCGAGGATCTTGATTTTACGGCGCGGCGTGACGATCGTTCACCGGCAACCCGCTTCGTCGTATTTCAGTGTTCAGGCTCCCCCGGCTCACCCCGACCTCAGAATCAGACGATTTTCACGGCGTTGGATTCACAACTGGTAGGACTACAATTTCTCTGTTTTAGGTTTCCCCTCATTTCGAGGTTATCTTGGAGTTCTCGGAGCTTTCTTTTGACCCTTTTTCTTTCGCGGAGTTTTGGACAGCACTGCCTTGTTTTGGCGATAACTTCGCGCACAGGCGTCGGATCAGGGCGATTTAGGAGGGGATTTGCATCTACGCATCGCAAGGAGTCTCTCAGAATTTTCTTGGATTTTTCTGGAATTTCCTCGAAGGTGAGAAACCCCTTTTTACAGAACTTTGTATCGCAGTTTTGGGTGAATGTATTGTTCGGGGTGGTTCCCTTGTCGATTTTGGTTCTCAGCGTAGAAAATTCGTGTGTGAGCTTGCAGGTACTCGTTTCGACCGGTTCATCGCAAGGATCGCGATAGTATTTTTCTGGGAATTTCTCGGGCACATTTCGCAGGTGAAAATGGCTAAACTGTTAACCAGATGTTTTGGGACAGATTTTGGGTTGAGACTTGGAATAATATTTGCATGTGTTCTTTGGGGTTTGTGGTGCAGTGTTGTGGGGATTTTTGGATCGGGCGTGGACTTTGCGTTCGGGGACCGGATTTAGCGCTCGAGGTGGGTACCGTTGTTAACCTCCTACTTGTGATGTCCCCACTAGGCCTATTTGAGTTGCTAGTATGTTTCATTGCTAAACGAACCGGTAAAAGTGAGCATAGCATGTTAATTGAGAGTTTGACTTACTGTTAAGGCTTGCATCTTCAAAAGGACTAAGTACGGACTAATGGTTAATTCTTGTAAATAATATGTCGCCTAAAATCACGGGAAGAGCCTTGCTAAAAATGGATATGTGGCGTACACTTGATGGGACCTCTTATGCATATACTTAAACCAACTTGGGGCAACTTGTAAAATGGAAGTTTATTTAAACGGCATACCTCTACTTGTGAGAACTAGAATACTTGAACCATGTATTTAATAATAATAAAGGACTTTACATGCTTGTATGGACATCTAGATAGGCCACCTTCTTCTGCTACACTATTATGCTGGAACTGACTTAGGAGAAACCATGCTTTTATTTTCTCTCCTTTTATCTAGATTTAGGGGATAGTACGCTCGGGTTCGAGCAGGGGCTGGGATAGTGTAGTCAGACAGTTGTGGGATTTGGGACAGGCAGGCTGTGAGGGCAGGGCATTGCGGCAACCGCGGATTTTGGGCGGTTGACCGGACAGTGGTTATTGCATCAGATTGGGGTAGAGGATTTGGGTTTCTTTAGTGGATGGGTTTTCCACTTTGATCAGAGTCATGATCCAGTCCTGCTGTTTTCGATACTTGTTACTGAGGCACTTTACTCGTGTGGGTCGCTCCCCTCGAGTGCCACTCCGGAGTGTGCGATTTACAGGCTTCGAGTCTCTGAGACTCTCATCCCCTATCGGTGTTATGCGTAGGCTGGCATACCCGATTTGGCAGGCAGAGCAGGCAGTATTAGTGCTTACTGGGGTATAGATTGGGTCTAGACAGGCAGGCATTTATATTCTGATGCATACATTTAGCTATACTTTCAGCTGGCACCTTAGAGGCATGTAGTGGTAGCTCTATTCATCATCAGCAGTCCTATTTACAGCTTACCACCTTTGTTTCATTCTTTCGTCTCTTATAGTCCTAGTGGGCATGTCGGAGTTGAGGTTTACCCACTAGGAGGAGGCTACTGTTCTATGGTAGTTCTCACTCCCCACTGTTTTCTTTTTCTCTTCCCCTTTGTTTTGCAGAGTCGTCTGCGGCAGTTGCGGGCCCCTCCTCAGCGGACCGAGGTAAGAGGATCGCGGACAAGATAGCGGTCTACCCAGGCACCAGTTCAGTTACTAGATGTACCCCGATACTCTCAGATACTCTACTTTTCATTTCTTTTGGGTCTGGCTTCGGCCAGCTGGTTGTATTTGATTAGTGAGCTGGGAGAGATATTTGTATTATTGAGAGTTTACTTCTGCACTTTTACTTTCCAGCTTTATCTTAGATGTATTAGTTCTAGTTTAGCTCTGTTTATGCTCTTCTATTATGTCATTTATATTGAGCAGGTTACCAGCGCTTCGTATACACGGGAAATCCTGTGTCTACGGCGAATCTGTAGACGAGCCCGGGTTCTGGTTTACACCCGGGGCGTGTGTCACGCCCCGGGGTTTTATTTAGCGGAAACGATACACAAAGATAAGCGTTTGACGCGCAAAAATCTCATTTACTTTGTTATTAATCCTTTAACTCTTTTTTTTTTTTTTTTTGTTGAAAACCTCCTTCCCCGGCGCGTGCCCAGACCCGCCGCATATACAGATTTACTCGAAAATCGGGCAGAGTCTCCTCTGTATATGCTCGGCGTCGCGGCTAATACAACAGTTACATACAACAATCATTTCGCATTTAATCACAACAGTACAGGTACTAACTATGCAGGGAGGTTAAAACAATGCCCGTGGCCAGTTAAGTTGAAAGGATAAACCGAGAGTTTTGACGACAGGCCCACACGACCTCAGTTTTAGAAAACAGTTTGAAAAGAATGCCATAATCCACAGGGTTTGAAAAAACGGGCCCACTCGACCAAAGTTTAGAAACGGTTTGAAATCCACATAAATCCACATAAGTTGGAAAATGGGCCCACACGACCCTAGATCTTTGAAAACAGTTTCCGAAATTCCTTTTATTAATCTGTTAGCTGATTTGTTTGGAAAAACGGCCAAACGGGGGTGATAAGGGAAACAGGAATGCATATCCAAACGAAAGTAACCAACATCCACACGACCCCACGAGGGTATCGAGAACCACACAGTAAACTACAACACTAAATGAAATGCGGGAAAGTAAAGAAAGATAAAAACAAACTGGGGCTCCCACAGCCCGATCGCTCCCACCACGGCCTCACCGTCGTCTACCTCTCACCCCTGGAAGTACCTGTCACAGAGTGGGTAGTCAGCGACAACATCAGGCTAAAAGTAACAAGCGGTAAAGTAATAACAAACCACATAAGCACGACTAGCTGGAGCAACCACTCTACTCATATAAGTAATCCGCAGTCACCTGTAACCTGTAACACCTACCTGTAACACCTGTAACACCTAACCTCGTCGGTCACCAACCCGACGGATCGCACCGCTCACACCTTGGTGCCTCAAACCCCACACCTACGGGGGCCCCCACTACGTCACCTCGTGGGTAAACACGGGTCAGAGACCGCTTTTCCGGAAAAGAGCACCCTTAGCGGTGGCCAGACCGCGGGTGCGCGTGTCGCAACCTCGAGCCACATAACCCGATGCAGGTAATATCGTAATACACAGAGACCATTAGCATTAGGGATGATAAAACAGAAAAGTTAACATTAGTACTATTTCCCAACTTGTATGATCAGTCTCAAAGCCAACAAAAAGAAACCCACCTGCCACGCACTATGACTGCCGCTCGGCCCCTCCGTGTCCCGGTGTGTTCCCTGAACCCACGAAAAAAGAACCCACCGTCAGGACGAAGCCAAATACCCATCACCTATAAATCAGACGCGGCCGACACAGACTAGTCCCTCGTTGCTTGGACACGAGAAAGGCTCTTCGGTGCGGAAAAAGTAACGGCCCGATCGGTCCCGGCGGCGACAACGGCCCTGCACGGCGCCCAAGTCCCCACGGCGCCCACGCCCGTACGCGCGGGCGGCGCACCCCCGCGCGGCGCCCGGGCCCGCACGGGCCCCAGCCCGCACGCGCAGGCGGCGCCCCGCGCGGCGCCCGGGCCCGCATGGGCCCAGCCCGCACGCGCGGGCGGCGCCCCGCGCGGTGCCCAGGCCCGCACGGGGCCCAGCCCGCACGCGCAGGCGGCGCCCCGCGCGGTGCCCAGGCCCGCACGGGCCCAGCCCGCACGCGCGGCCGGCGCCCCGCGCGGTGCCCAGGCCCGCGCGGCGCCCTGCCCGCACGCGCGGGCGGCGCCCCGCGCGGTGCCCAGGCCCGCGCGGCGCCCTGCCCGCACGCGCAGGCGGCGCCCCGCGCGGCGCCTAGGTCCGCGCGGTGCCCCCGTGCGGTGACGTGCGGCCGACCATGGGTCTCCCCCTCCCCTCCTTCGTGCGACGAACGCCTCGACCCAATAATTTTAAACAACGAACGACGTAAAAAAAATTTACAAAGACTCACCGGTCTTGGTGCTCCCAAAACGCCGATGGAGGAAGAGAGGAAGGAGGGGTTCGCTCCGCACTTGCCGGGTCTTGTGGGTGATCGGTCGTTTCTTCCCTCCGCCTGGTTCTTGATTCCGCTGATAGGGAGAAGGAAGTCTGAAGAGAAGGGGGAAATTCCGCTTCCACGATCTCGATGCCCTACGTTCAGGACAAGAAGGGGGAAAAATAATACCTAAGTCCCGAGTCGTAGCGTAAAAGTAAAAGGGGGGGGGGGTCGGTTACCAATAACCCCAGACCCAAACCGTTTAATTAACCAAATTGGCACAGTCGAACTAAACCCCGAGTAAATAAAATAAAATAAATAGATAACAAAAGGGGCGATCAGGGTGCGAACCTGGGTCCAGTCTGCCTCGGTAACCGTACTGAAACTTCCGGAATTTATTCTGGGAGATTTCGGGGTCCGAAACCAAAACCGATTTCGCCGTCGTTCCCCGTTTCGCGAGCTTTATTGATTAAAAAAACTCGCGAGCCCCGACGGTCTGCCCAGAAAAACAAGAAAAAATACGAGTCACCCCCGGATCCCCTAGTCAAAAAGGCGGTTCAAGTAAACCGAAACAAGTCCCAAAAGGCAAAAGAAAAACGACGATTGCTACAGCGTGACAGATTAAGTTGGTATCAGAGCTTAGGGATAGGTCAGTTGGGACTTAGGAAACCCTAGGCTTTTGGCAGACCCTAGGAAGGCAGGGCGTGAGCGACGCGACATTATGCGAAAGTCGACAATTTGGTCATGTGTTTATTTGACTCTTCCAGTGAGGGAAGAGGGATTGGCATGTCCTATTTCTGGCGACTATTATGTTGGCTGCAGACAACATAAGGTTGCAGAAATAGGAGGATGCCTTTGACTTTCGCTAGATTGGGTCGAGTGTGGTTTCGTTACTGATCTGTGGTTTCTTGTGTGGCAGGATGCCTCCCAGGCGGCGGATTCCCACCCGGGGTACCCCTACACCCCCGGAGGGGCCGGAGCAGTCCGGACCTTCAGAGATTGCTGAGTTGAGGGCCATGGTGGCCTAGCTGGCAGAGGGTCACCGCCGGCAGGAGCAGAGGATCGAGCAGCTGCTTGCTCAGGTTGGGGCCCCTCCCCCTACTACTGCTGAGGCCCCCGTGCCACCGGTTATACCACCGACTATACCGCTGGTGCCTGCGGCACCATCTTCGAGCAGCGGGGCCCCGGGAGCGATCCGACCTTTGACCCCCGCGGAGGAGCAGGAGTTCACTGATAAACTCACCCAATTCTGTAAGCGGGGACCGCCTAGATTTTCGGGGCGGAGCACCCACCCTTGGGAGGTCGGGACTTGGCTTTCAGCAATGGAGAAGTTGTTCCAAGACTTCTTCATCGATCAGAAGTATAGGGTACACATGGCCGTACATTGCTTGGACGGGGATGCTGATGCGTGGTGGCATCGGGTGGAGCCCCTGGAATTTCAGATCACCCGGCAGCTACCTTGGGCAGAGTTCAAGAGGATGGTTCTGGACACGTACTTTTCTACCAGCGTGAAGAAAAAGATGGAGGATGATCTAAAGAACCTCCAGCAAGGCGACCGATCGGCATGGGACTACTTCCAGGAGTTTTCGCGGTTGCTCAACTGCGTACCCTACGTCGCTAGGGACGGACCACATCAGGTGGAGCTCTTCGAGTCGGGCCTGCGCCCGGAGATCTATACCTTAGTGCATGCACAGAGACTACAGACCCTGAAGGAGGCAGCAGAGCATGCACAGTGGGTCGAGAGGGGAGACCACGTCGTCGCCAGACGTGGAGGCCTGGTCGCTCAGGGACCTGACAGGAAGCGGCCAGCGCAGGATGATGGGGGACAGGCCAGTTCCTGGAGGCCGCCCCGACCCCCGCCGCCTCAGTTCTCAGGCCGCGGGCGTTCGGAGCGGCGAAGGCCTGGTGGATCCCAGAGGCCCCCACAGCAGCAGCAGCAGCAGCACTCACGACAGCAGCAGCATCCACAGCAGCAGAGGCCGCAGTCCCGGCAGCAGGGACCTCAGCGGCAGAGGCAGCAGCAGCAGGGAAGGCAGCCCCAGACTCCGGCCAGGTGCGTTTTCTGCCGGGGACAGCATACTTCTGATACTTGTGACCAGAGATTTGGCCGCTGTTACCGGTGCGGACAGTCGGGCCATGTTCGAGCTACTTGCCCCTATGCGCCAGCACCGGCTCCTTCCTCGGCATCAGCCCCACCGGCGCCCCAGCAGCGGTCCTATGCTCCAGCGAGCAGGGCCCCTTCTTCCCACCCGGCAGACTATCGACCACCAGCGTAGAGCGGGCGGGTCTATGCCGCCCATGTTGAGGATTCTCTGGCAGCCGACCACGTGGTGGCAGGTATCGTTTTACTTTCTGGCAGTAGAGCTCGCACTTTATTTGATACCGGTGCATCACATTCTTTTATCAGTAGAGCATTCGCATTATCCCATGGACTAGAGTTAGGTCGGTTGCCACGTGCATTAGAGGTACGGATTCCGGAGCATACTCTGCTTGTAGAGGAGTGTTGTTGGTCTAGCCCTGTACAGATCGAGTCGTGGATCTTGCCAGCGGACCTGATGGTCCTGAGTCAGTTGCGAGACTTTGATATGGTACTTGGGATGGACTGGCGGACTCGCTATTATGCGACTATTGACTGTGCCGCGAGGACGGTGACTTTTAGCGAGCCAGGCCAGGAGATGATTGTGTACAGAGGGTGCCAGAGTGCTTTCTTCGCCTCGATAGTCTCGACTTCTCGTGCGAGGCAGATGATGCGCAGTGGATGCGTGGCCTTTTTGGCCAGTGTGGTTGAGGGGCCTGCGGCGGCACCGGGACTAGCGGATATCCCGATTGTCCATGAGTTCCCGGATGTTTTCCCACCAGAGCTGACTAGGATGCCGCCGGATAGGGAGATCGAGTTTTTGATTGACGTGGTTCCAGGAACTGCGCCAATCTCCAAGGCTCCCTACCGAATGGCACCGGCTGAGCTGCGAGAGTTGAAGGCGCAACTTCAGGACTTATTGGACAAGGGTTTCGTGAGGCCGAGTGTATCGCCTTGGGGAGCGCCGGTGCTGTTCGTAAAGAAGAAGGATGGTTCACTTCGACTTTGTGTGGATTATCGAGAGCTGAATAAAGTGACCATCAAGAACAAGTACCCTTTGCCGCGCATCGATGACCTATTTGATCAGCTGCAAGGGTCTTGTGTCTTCTCTAAGATCGACTTACAGTCTGGTTACCACCAACTGAAGGTGAAGGCCGAGGACGTCCCAAAGACAGCATTCAGGACTCGGTACGGGCATTATGAGTTCACTGTCATGCCTTTTGGATTGACTAATGCCCCTGCCGCATTTATGGATTTGATGAACAGGATCTTTCGACCTTATCTGGACCGGTTCGTGGTAGTGTTCATCGACGACATCCTGGTTTATTCTCGGAGTGATGAGGAGCACGAGGAGCACCTGAGGATTGTGCTGCAACTTCTGAGGGAGAAGAAGTTGTATGCCAAGTTATCTAAGTGTGAATTTTGGCTTCGAGAGGTTGCCTTTTTGGGCCATGTGATCTCAGCTGCAGGAGTGGCGGTAGACCCGGCGAAGATTGAGGCAGTCCGGGATTGGCCCCGACCGACGACGGTAGCAGAGGTTCGCAGTTTTATGGGCTTGGCTGGATATTACCGTCGGTTTGTGGAAGGTTTTGCGAAACTTTCCGCACCCCTCACTCGTTTGACGCGCAAAGAAATTAAGTTCATCTGGAGTGAGGATTGCCAGAGGAGCTTCGAGGAACTGAAGAGCAGATTGATGTCAGCTCCTATCCTTTCCCTCCCTGTTATGGGGAAAGGATATGTGATCTACAGTGACGCGTCGCACAGTGGACTTGGTTGTGTGCTGATGCAGGAGGGTAAGGTAATCGCTTATGCTTCGCGGCAACTTAAGGATTATGAAAAGAATTACCCTACCCATGACTTGGAGCTAGCTGCTGTGATCTTCGCACTGAAGTTGTGGCGCCACTATCTGTATGGGGAGCACTGCGAGATTTATACTGACCACAAGAGCCTGAAATATCTGTTCACACAGAAGGAACTTAATTTGAGACAACGCAGATAGTTGGAGCTGCTAAAGGACTACGATGTGGATATACTCTACCATCCCGGCAAGGCGAACGTGGTCGCAGATGCCCTGAGCAGGAGGGCAGTACAGAGCCTATCCTTGATGATCACCGACCAGGAGCCATTACTAGAGCAGATGAGGCGATTAGAGCTTGAGGTGGTGTCCCCTGGGATTTCTGCTAGATTGCTGTCCTTGGTCGTGCAGCCCACTCTGTTAGACCGGATTCGGGAGAAACAGAGTGAGGACCCCTATTTGATGAGGATTCGAGAGCAGATTCAGGCTGGCGAGACAGGGGATTTTTCAGTTGATGCTGCGGGAGTACTGCGGTACAGGGACCGAGCTTGTTGTTGGTTTTTATAATGTAAGGATCCACAAGGATCTAAATAGGTACTATCAAACACCTAGAGGGGGGTGAATAGGTGTAATATTTAAAAAACAAATCTCAGTGCAAAAATAAAAAGCAATGCGGAAAATAAAAATAGCACACCGAGATATACGTGGAAACTCCAATCCAGGAGAAAAACCACGGGACCAACACGCAATAACAATCCACTAAGAAAAGAAGAATAACAAGGTGATTACCGACTCCACGGACTCAAACCCCTCCTTCAACTTCTTCGGACCTTGCGCTCACCGATTGCACGTCCACTGCACACGTTCGAATCCACGAACGCCACTCGAATCCACGAGCACACGTTTCGAATCCACGAAACGCCTTCAACACACCGAATCCACGGTGCCACGTCGAATCCACGACGCAAACTCAGCCGATAAGAAATATAGGCTTCGATGGTGATCCTTTGCTTAGATTATCATTGAAGAACCGTAGAAAGAAATTCTAAGCAAAGTTTAGATCAATTCGACAAAAGATAGATCTTGGAAGAACCGTCGAATTGACCTAAAAGAGGCTAAAAAGAAGAACGGTAAAAACCTAGCCTCTAGGGTTGCTCACGAGTGTTTTCGGTATTTGTCCCCCGTTCTTGAGAAACCCTAAGTGTCTATTTATAGGTTAGAAACCTTTGGAAAGAGATAAGAATCAAAAACTTACCTTATCTGGAATTTTTCAGGACGACGATCCGGATCGGAATTTCTGCGATCCGGATTGTCGTAACGAGACAGACAATTCCAGAAAAACAAGGGTTCGGGATCCGGATTGAAATGGCCGATCCGGATCGTTCATATATTTCAGCAAAAACCAATGTTCGGGATCCGGATCAGAATTGGCTTGGATCCGGATTGGATTTGCATATGAACCAACACCCTTCGGGATCCGGATTGGATTGTCTGATCCGGATCCTGAACATGTCCCATGTCCAGTTTTTGATTTTTATGCAATTAAAAATTCATCCAAGTGTTTCTACACTATAAGAAGTATTCGGATCACCAAAATTATTTAGTTAAACATACCTGATCAATCCGAATCCATTTTCCTTAAGATTGATGCAATTGATCCACAATTCTTCACCTTCAATCTTCAAGACTCAAAACACTAAGTGTCAACTTGAGCACTTCTCTGAGTCTTCGATTGCTGATTGACAATTTGATCACTTCAAGACTCCGACTCAACTTACTGACTTGACTCACGAAATATGCCAACACCAAAATGCCGTAACAATCTCCCCCTTTGGCAATTTCGTGACAAAACCCAAAAATACATAAAAACGCTCAAGTCACTCATCTTAAACCAAAAAATTCGAAATTCAATGTCATCACCAAAATATTGATTTTCTTTGCGTGAAAGATCCAATAAATACAAAATTACATTTGAACCAAACAGTCCTAGAACATACTCTATGACTTAGGACTTGGAGTCTTCAAGTGATGTAATTCCTGCAAAAACAAAACTCCAAACAAAATCAAACGTTAGTCGTTAGAAATTAAAATCCTACATTTGATTCGTCCTTTTGGTTCTTTTGTTTTTCGGCTCTTTCAATCTTTTCTTTATCTCCCCCTATCTTGAGCATCTCTAACATGTTCTCCATGTTCTCTATGTTCTCCATGTTCTCCATGTTCTCCCCCTTTCTTGAGCATCTATGTTCTCCCCCTTTGTGATACGATCATTATTTTCTGTTCTCCCCCTTTTTTGTTTTTGTCCTATCTCGATGATCTCATCTCCGTCATTTCTCTTCTCCCCCTTTTTGTCACAAATTGTCAAACAGTGAACATACTAGAGTAAAGGAAATCACTAACAGCATTAGTTCATAGAGAAAGAGAGATAAAAGCTCAGTTCCGGTATATAACAAAAATGCAGATTGCGTACCGGTACCAGAAAGCAAAAATCAAATAATTTCTTGAAACAAATTCAGATTTTGGAATCTTTTCAAATACCGACTTGTATTCCATCAAGAAATCAATTTAAGTGCTTTAAACAATGAATTCACACAGATGCCATTCAATCCAATTAATTTCACAAAATTAAAAAGATTTACTCCTAAATCATGAAAAACAAAGATAAAACATTATAAACAGTTTTTCATGTTATATTCATCAAACACAAGTCATCAAAAATAATCTTGAGATCCAAACTCTATCAAGATGTAACGGATTTACAAAGATGACTTACGGAGATTTCCAAATGACATCAATCTTGAATTCTACGCTTTCTTGAGATTGAGGTGTATGATCCAAATTTCTTTCATCAGAATAATTTAGAAAAATTTCATAAAAATCAGAAAGAATATGTAAGCACTTTAGCGCATCAACTTTAAACAAAAGTCATCGTTTCATGCAACAAGAAATAGATTATACCAAATCTATCAAAAATACTCAAAAATGAAACGAAAATTTATGAAAATTAAATCCCTTAAAGTTGAACAACTTCAATTACATCTAACATGATCTTATGCGTAATGCCTTTATCAAATCATCAATTTGGTAAAGAAAATGAAATACCAAGATCAATAGATGTTTGAAATCCCAGATAAGTTAGATAATATATCTAGACAATCTGTTGAAGAGAGTGGCTCTTTGAGCATCTTTCATTAAAATTCCACCTTATACCAACCTTGAAATTTGACAGAGTCAAGTATTTCAATATGCATTTTATTTAATTAAAAAATTGAAAAACCTTGCTTGGTATACATGTGGTAGCTGCACACAGTACTCGGACGACCGAGGTGGTAGCTCTTTCCTCCATGTGGTGGTAGTTTTCACACTCCTCATTGGGATGTAACTCTTTCCACATCTTTTGAGCATTTTACTTTTCTTTGACTCCCCCTCAATTGGCTATCAATTATTTAATATATAAGGTATTCAACCAAAAATTGATCTCGCATTCATACTCGACTAAATAGTCAAATAAGATAATGACTATACCAAGAGATCATTGAGAGAGAAATTGACTTTGATCACTTAAAAGATGACTTAATTAACATAAATGATCATTGCAACATTGAAATATTATGATGTCAAAAGCATAATAAATTTCTAAATGCGTGAAAAGATGCAATTAAAGTCAATTATGATCAATGCTCAATTAATGTCCTATGTACAAACATAGATGAAGAACAAAAACACACAAACAAAACCTAACCTAAGGATTGGTTTCAAAAAGAGATCATTTCAAGGAAAGCATTCCAATTGCCTTACGCAAGTGAATAAATCGTTTTTGATCCAAAGGTTTTGTTAAAATGTCAGCCAATTGATCTTCAGTTGAAATATATGAAAGTTGAAGAATATTTGATTCAACTAGCTCTCTAAGAAAATGATATCTAAGTTCAATGTGTTTTGTTCTTGAGTGCAACACAGGATTTTTAGAAATGTTTATAGCACTTGTGTTGTCACAAAGAATTCACACAACCGAGATAGATTAAGCATCTAAAGATCACACATGATTTCTAAAATTTGATGCTTATAACTATCAAAAACTCCTATAATGAAGTATCTTCATGATTATGATTATGGAGTAAAGTTGATAATCCATATAAAATTAATTTGGAGTGAATGAACGTGAAACCCTTTTTATTCAATGCACTTGTTCAATAAAAACCCTTTTGTTCAAAAACAAAGTATAAAAACGAAGAGCATTGAAAAACATGTAATGCAGAGATTAAGAAAAATATGAAAGGAAAACCAATCAAAGCATTACATACAGTCATAAGCTATTTAGAACTTAAGACAAGGAAAGATATCACCTTTCCGAATCCAAAATCGCTGGATTTTGGGTTGTCTTGATTCGTTGTGGCCGGGGGTTGTCCGCTTTGACTGTTGATCCACCTTAGGTCTTTGCCTCGCAATAATCCACTTGTATGATTGATGTTGTGGCTCGGACCTTTGGTGGGTTGAGTGAACTCCTTTGACTTGATGTGTCTTTTGATTCCGTTGAGTCCGCTCCGTAGATGAAGTTGCCGAAGAATTCTTCTTTCTCTTTTTCGGGCAATTCTTCACCAAGTGTCCTTCAAGTCCACATAGGTGACAAGTTCTTCCTTTCAATTTCATTGTGGAACTTGAAGCATGCACAGTTTGGTCCTTTTTAAATCCCAAACCAACCTTGCTTGTTTGACCTAATCCGGACATACAATTAAGTTTCTTGGAACCGGTTGAAAGCCTTTGTATGTCGGATTTGAGTTCATGAACTTGCTTGGTCAAAGCTTGGTTGGTGACATGAATCTCCTCAAACTGCTTTTCAAGAAAACCAATCTTGTCCATATATGATTTAGCGTTTGTCTCCGATTGGTTTAACTTTTCTTGGAGGATTTTATTGTTATCCAATAACCGTCCTTGTTCCTCCTCGAGATCATGAAGTTTGATCTTTAAAGCTTGATTCTCGTCTTGAACCTCAAGTCGTTGCTTCCTCAACTTCTTGATATGCTTGGCCATCTTCTTTGATTCCGCAAGAAGTTGTTGGTATGCCTCAACGAGTTCTTCTTCGTCCGACTCCCCCTCACTTGATGACTCTCCGCCGGATGTTGATGTTTCATGCAAAATCAAAGGAATAGAGTCAGTGACTAAAGATGATAAGCACAAATTAGAAGAGGGAATTTGAGAGGCATGAAAAGCAACAAATTTTTTTTTTTCCTCTTCACTTGAGGTCGATTCATCGAAACTAGAATCGTCCCAAGTTTTTGCTTGCAAAGCCTTCTTTTTGTATGATTTCTTAGAAGGACAATCCGTTGAAATATGGCCGTAGCCTTTGCATCGATAACATCGGATTTCCCCTTCGAAATCATCTTTTTCTTTTTCTTTAGAAGGTTTTGCAACGCCTTTGAGTTTAGAGGATTTAGAACCCGATGATCCTTTAGATGGTTTCGTGGATGAAGATCCATCGGTTCGATTCTTCCAAAATTTCCGACGAAATTTCTTTGTGATCCGCGCCAATTGTTCTTCAAAATCGGCAAAAGAGATTTCATCATCGGAACTTGATTCGTCATCTTCTTCCTTTGTTGATTTGAATGCAATACCTGTAAGCTTAGAAGAAGACTTGGAAGAAATTTGATTAGTAGGAAAAGTCATCTCATAAGTTTGTAAAGCACCTACTAATTCCTCTACACTCATCTCATCCGGATGACTAACGGTTTCAATGGCGGTAACCTTTGCCCTAAACCGTTCCGGAAGAGTCCGAAGAATCTTTCTTACAATTTTCGACTCCGGGATCTTTTCTCCTAAATTAGCACATGTATTAATTACATCTTGAAGTCTAGTGTAATAATCTGTAAACAATTCATGCTCTTCCATATGAATAGAGTCAAATTGACTTGTAAGCATCTGGAGCTTTTGAATTTTTACAAGATTAGTACCCTCATGTGTAATTTTGAGAATATCCCAAATTTCCTTCGCGGTTTCACACGCGGAAATTCGTGTAAACTCAGTCGAGGAAAGAGAATTATATAAAGCGTTCATACCTTTCCCATTGTAAGAAGATCTTTCGATTTCCTCTTTGGACCATCTAGAGCGAGGTTTTGGGGTAGTAGAATTTCCTACTTCCTCAACAGGATGCACCCAACCGTATTCAACGGTTTGCCAAACACGCTCATCAATAGAGATGAGAAAAGCTCTCATCCGCACTTTCCAATATGCATAATTGGTCCCATCAAAAAGAGGAGGTCTAAAAATATTACCACTTTCACCCGACATGATAGATAAACCTAAAACCCGCTCTGATACCAATTGTTGGTTTTTATTTAAGGATCCACAAGGATCTAAATAGGTACTATCAAACACCTAGAGGGGGGTGAATAGGTGTAATATTTAAAAAACAAATCTCAGTGCAAAAATAAAAACCAATGCGGAAAATAAAAATAGCACACCGAGATTTACGTGGAAACTCCAATCCAGGAGAAAAACCACGGGACCAACACGCAATAACAATCCACTAAGAAAAGAAGAATAACAAGGTGATTACCGACTCCACGGACTCAAACCCCTCCTTCAACTTCTTCGGACCTTGCGCTCACCGATTGCACGTCCACTGCACACGTTCGAATCCACGAACGCCACTCGAATCCACGAGCACACGTTTCGAATCCACGAAACGCCTTCAACACACCGAATCCACGGTGCCACGTCGAATCCACGACGCAAACTCAGCCGATAAGAAATATAGGCTTCGATGGTGATCCTTTGCTTAGATTATCATTGAAGAACCGTAGAAAGAAATCTCTAAGCAAAGATTAGATCAATTCGACAAAAGATAGATCTTGGAAGAACCGTCGAATTGACCTAAAAGAGGCTAAAAAGAAGAACGATAAAAACCTAGCCTCTAGGGTTGCTCTCAAGTGTTTTCGGTATTTGTCCCCCGTTCTTGAGAAACCCTAAGTGTCTATTTATAGGTTAGAAACCTTTGGAAAGAGATAAGAATCAAAAACTTACCTTATCTGGAATTTTTCAGGACGGCGATCCGGATCGGATTTCTGCGATCCGGATCGTCGTAACGAGACAGACAATTCCAGAAAAACAAGGGTTCGGGATCCGGATTGAAATGGCCGATCCGGATCGTTCATATATTTCAGCAAAATCCAATGTTCGGGATCCGGATCAGAATTGGCTTGGATCCGGATTGGATTTCCAATGAACCAACACCCTTCGGGATCCGGATTGGATTGTCTGATCCGGATCCTGAACATGTCCCATGTCCAGTTTTTGATTTTTATGCAATAAAAAATTCATCCAAGTGTTTCTACACTATAAGAAGTATTCGGATCACCAAAATTATTTAGTTAAACATACCTGATCCTTCCGAATACATTTTTCTTAAGATTGATGTAATTGATCCACAATTCTTCACCTTCAATCTTCAAGACTCAAAACACTGAGTGCCAACTTGAGCTCTTCTCTGAGTCTTCGATTGCTGATTGACAATTTGATCACTTCAAGACTCCGACTCAGTTTACTGACTTGACTCACGAAATATGCCAACACCAAAATGCCGTAACACTTGTGTGCCTATGGACTCAGAGATTCGAGAGCAGATCTTGCGGGAGGCTCATTATACACCTTATACCATCCATCCTGGTGGGACTAAGATGTATAAGGACCTCAAGGCACAGTTTAGGTGGAGCGGCATGAAAAGAGATATTGGTAGATTTGTGGCGCACTGCTTAACTTGTCAGCAAGTAAAGGCTGAGCATCGTCTACCTGCTGGCAAGTTGCAGAGTCTCCCAATCCCTGTGTGGAAGTGGGATCATATCACTCTGGATTTTGTCACGGGATTGCCGAGAGCACAGACTGGAGTAGATGCGATATGGGTGGTCGTGGACAGGCTCACCAAGTCCGCTCACTTTTTACCAGTTCAGATGACTTGGCCATTGGAGCGACTAGCACAGATGTACTTAGCTGAGGTGGTCAGATTGCACGGGGTGCCCGTTTCCATTGTATCGGACAGAGACTCGAGGTTTGTCTCGCATTTTTGGAGGAGTTTACAGACGGCCCTGGGGACACAGCTTCGTTTTAGCACAGCATTCCACCCACAGACGGACGGACAGTCAGAGCGCACCATCTAGACTCTTGAGGATATGCTGCGAGCATGCATTCTGGATTTTGGGGGAGGGTGGCACCGACACCTGGGATTGGTTGAGTTTGCGTACAACAACAGCTATCAAGCGAGCATCCAGATGGCTCCGTTTGAAGCGTTGTATGGGCGCAAGTGTCGGTCACCCCTATATTGGAGTGACGTGGGTGAGAAGAAAACCTTGGGTCCTGATCTACTGTTGGAGGCAGAGGAGAAGGTCAGACTGATTCGACGACATCTTGAGACCGCTCAGAGCCGACAGAGGAGTTATGCTGATACCCGACGGCGAGACTTAGAGTTTTAGGTGGGCGATCATGTCTTTTTGAAAGTGTAGTGTTCTGGTTTTTCCCCGTACAGTTTTTTCGTTGAATCCACAGTGTAGAACACCTAGTGTTGGTGTGTCTGGCCCATGGTGCATCAAAGGGGTACCACAGATGGACCCTGCGTGGTATTTTAGCTGATTTGGCCTTCGGCTGTGTTTGCCGAATTTTAGAAAAGGAATTTGGCCAAACAGAGTTCGGATTTGGATTCAGCGCGAAAAAACGCTTGAAAACGACTATTTATTTGTCAAATTTGGAGTCCGGATGACCAAATGCGGGCTTCCGAAAGTTTCGGGGGATTTCTGGTGCATGGGGGTGCTCCGTGGACCGGCCTTGTGATGATCCGGAATTCTACAAGGCTTTTACAGTGTGACCGGCAGCTTCCGGAGGCCTTTGGGGCATGTCGGCGGTGTTCGGGCGCCAATTTGGACTAAAGTGATGAACTTCGGGCTTAAATGGATCACGTGGGTGATCGGGTGACTCCGTCGGATCTCTGGAAGTGTTCTCGGGCGGAACGGATTTTCAGATTAGGCTCAGCGCGAAATTTGGACTGAAATACCTTTCCGGGGGCGTTCGGCAATTTTTAGAGTGAGAATTTGGCGAAACGGACGTCAAATTCGGATTCAGCGCACGAAAACGCTTCAGATGGACTATTTACTTCATTTTTCCGGGCTCGGGTACTGTTCACGCCGGAACAGTGTTCCCGGCGGCCGGCCGGCGGCGGCGGCGGCGGCGGGCAGCGCCGGCGGACGGCGGAGGGCGCTCGGGCAGGAGGCGCGCGGCCGCGGGCAGGCGCTGAGGGCGCGGGCAGGCGCGGCGGGGGCGCGGGCAGGCGCGCGGTCCACCGCGCGGGCGTGCACCAGGGTGGTGCCACGTGGCGGCCTATGGTTGGGTGGTTCAGACAACGCGGTCCACGGAATTATTCGGGTGCACGGTGGACCGACGGGGAGGACACGTGGCATCATATGATAGGTCGGCTCACGGCATTTGGTCTACAGAGTTTTCGGGCTGGCTCACGGCTCACGGTGCACCGGCAGTGGACACGTGGCAGGTTACTACAGGCTGGCTCACAGCACTCGGTTCATGGAATAGTTGGGTTGGCTCATGGTCTACGGTGCACCGGGAACGGACACGTGGCAGTCATCCATTCGTTCGGTCCACAGAGGCTCGTGCACCGGGTGCACCGAACAGTAATGTTGACACGTGGCACAATCCTATGGGACGGTCAACTGTGCGGGCAGGCCGGTCAGGGGCGCGTCGGGCGCGCGGGCAGGAGCTGTCGGGGACGGGCCACGTGTCGAATTATTAGTGGGTGAAAACGGTGTTTCCTGTTATGTGGGACACAGAGGTAATTATCTGAAATGTTGGTTTTGGCTGTGGTTTTGAGGGAATCCGAGGCTCATTCAAGGCTTATTTTCTCCATCATAGAGGCCTCATCTTCTCAAGGAGTGAGAAGATGAAATCTTCATCATGAAGAGAGGAACACTCCTGTCAAGTTTGAGGAATTTAGGAGGCACGGATCCCGAGGTTGGGGATTTTTCCGGCGCGGCGCGACGATCATTCTTCGGCAACCCGATTCGTCGCATTTCAGTGTTCAGGCTCCCCCGACTCACCCCGACCTCCTATTTTCACGATTTTTACGCCGTTGGATTCGTAACAGGTAGTGCTACGTTTCTTATTTCTACTGGTTTTTCCCCATTCCGAGGTTTTCATGGGTTTTTCGGATCATCTTGTGACCCCATGTTGCTGTGATGGAGTTTTGGACAGCGGTTCGGTATTTTGGCGATATCTCCGCAACCGGACATCGGATTGAGGCGATTCAAAAGGGGATTTGCATCTACGCATCGCAAGGAATCTCCCTGAATTTTCTTGGATTTTTGTGGAATTTCCCTGAAGGTGAGAAACCCCTTTTTACAGAACCTTGTAGCACAGTTTTTGGGTGGATGTATTGTTCGGGGTGGTTCTCTTGTCGATTTTGGTTCTCAGCATAGAAAAATCATGGGAAAACGTGCAGGTACCCGTTTCGACCGGTTCGTCGCGTAGATCGCAGTGGTATTTTTTCTGGGAATTTATTGGGCACGTTTCATAGGTGAAAAAGGCTAAACTGTGGACTGGTTGTAATTGGGACAGATTTTGGTGTGAGCATGGTTCATTAATTGTGCTTGTTCTTTTGGGGTATTTTGTGCAGTACCGAGGTGATCGTTGAGACCGGGCGCGGACTTCGCTGTTGGGATCAGGATTTAGCGCTCGAGGTGGGTACCGTTGTTTAACCTCCTACTTGTGATGTCCCCACTAGGCCTATTTGAGTGCTAATATGTTATATGGCTAAATGAACCGGTAAAATGATCATGGCATGCTAATTTGGGAATTGGACTTATAACTAGAGTATGTGACTTCAAAAGGACTAAGTGTTGATTAATGGTTAATTCTGGTAATTAATATGTCGCTTAAAACCATGGGAAGAGCTTTGTTAAAATGGATATGTGGTATATGCATGATGGGACCTCTTTCACATATACATAAACTATCTTGGGGCAACTTAGTAAAATGGAAGGTTATTTAAACGGCATATCTCTACTTTGTGAGAACTAGAATACTTGAATCATGTTTAATAATGATAAAGGACTTTGCATGCTTGTATGGACATTTAGTTAGGCCACCTTTTTCTGCTACACTATCATGCTGGAATTGACTTAGGAGAAACCATGCTTTTCTCTTCTTTTATCTACTTTGGGGGATAGTGCGCTCGGGTTCGAGCAGGGGCTGGGATAGTGTAGTCAGACAGTTGTGGGTTTTGGGACAGGCAGGCTGTGAGGGCAGGGCATTGCGGCAACCGCGGACAGTAGGCGGTTGACCGGATAGTGACTGTTGCTTATGCATCAGATTGGGTATCAGGTCTCTAGTGGATGGAGTTTTCCACTATTTGTCTATCTTGCATCATCTTTGAGATCGGGTCTCCTTTTAGTGGACGGGTTTTCCCACCTTGATCAGAGTCATGATCCAGTTCTGCTGACCTGATACCTATTACTGAGGCACTATGCTCGTGTGGGTCGCTCCCCTCGAGTGCCACTCCGGAGTGTGTATTTTGTGACCGTGCCGGTCAGGAGCCGGTCTGTTGCCTTGGGGCGGGACCGTGCCGGTCAGGAGCCGGTCTGTCGCCCTCGGGATGGGACCGTGCCGGTCAGGAGCCGGTCCGCATCCCATAGCTGAGTTGGGACTTAGTAGGCATAGTGGGCAGTACCGGTGTTCGCCGGTGACTAGGTTGGGCTACCCAGGCAGGCATTCTTATTCTGATGCATACCGTTGGCCATACTCTTAGCTGAGCACCTTAGAGGCATATAGTGGTAGCTTCTTACATCATCAGTAGACATATTTACAGCTTACCACCTTTCTTCATCTTTTCCGCCTCTTGTAGTCCTAGTGGGCACATTTGAGTTGAGGTCTACCCACTAGGGGGAGGCTGCTGTTTACAGTAGTTCTCACCCCCACTGCTTTCTCTTTTCTCTTCCCCTTTGTTTTGCAGATTCGTCTGCGGGAGTTGCGGGACCCTCCTCAGCGGACCGAGGTAAGTGGATCGCGGATTAGATAGCGGTCTACCCAGGCACCAGTTCTGTTACTAGATGTACCCAGATACTCTCAGATACTCTGCTTTTCATTTCTTTTGGGTCCGGCTGCGACCGGCTGGTTGTATTTGATCAGTGAGCTGGGAGAGATATTTGTATTATTGAGAGTTTACTTTTTGCACTTTATTTTTCTGCTTATCTGAGATGTATTAGCTCTAGTTTAGCTCTGTTTATGCTCTTTTATTATATCATCTATATTTGAGCAGGTTACCAGCGCTTCGTGTACACGGGAAATTCCGTGTATACGGCGGATCTGTAGACGAGCCCGGGTTCTGGTTTACACCCGGGGCGTGACAGATTAAGTTGGTATCAGAGCTTAGGGATAGGTCAGTTGGGACTTAGGAAACCCTAGGCTTTTGGCGGACCCTAGGATGTTAGGGCGTGAGAGACGTGACTTTTAGCGAAAGTCGGTGATTTGGTTTTGACTCTTCCAGTGAGTGAAGAGGGATCGGCATACCCTATTTTTGTGGGACAGTTATGTTGGCTGCAGACAACATAACGTTACAAAAATAGGGGGATGCCTTTGACTTTCGCTAGATTGGGTCGAGTGTTTGGGGTGTGCTGATTTGCGGTTTTGTCGTGGTGGGCGGTGTCTCCCCGACGTTGGGGCTCTGACCCGAGTGCACCTTGGTGCGGCAGTGGGGCCTGAGCTGGTTGTTTCGGGCCGGATACCCAGATTGGAGTCTGGGGGGCTCCGGACCCGAAGGGTAGGAGTGTTGGAGGCAGATCAGCGGAGCAGCGCGGTGACACAGTTGTCGGATCAGCACCGTGGTGCAGTTGTCGGAGCAGCGCGGTGACACAGTTGTCGGATCAGCACCGTGGTGCAGTTGTCGGAGCAGCGCGGTGACCAGTTGTCGGATCAGCACAGTGGTGCAGTTGTCGGAGCAGCGCGGTGACACAGTTGTCGGATCAGCACAGTGGCGCAGTTGTCGGAGCAGTGACACGGCTATCGGAGCAGTGCGGTGACACAGTTGTCGGATCAGCACAGTGGCGAAGTTGTCGGAGCAGTGACATAGTTGTCGGAGCAGCGCGGTGACACAGTTGTCGGATCAGCACAGTGGCGCAGTTGTCGGATCAGTGCAGTGGCACAGTTGTCGGACTAGTGAGTAGCCCCTCCGTGCCGACGTTTAGTGCTGGGGCACCGAGGAAGGGTGGACAGTTGACAGCAGGGAAAACTGTGGGATTGCATTGGAAGAATGAGCCAGTTTTGGCGGATGAGTTGCCCGATTTGTGGGATTGTGTATGGAGCCTTTGGTGGCAGGGTCTTGTTCGGTGGGGGATTGAGAGTTCTAGGGACGCCTTATTGGAGTAGGCGCCGGGTATGGAGTGTGGCATTACAGTTCCTTTGGATTGGGACCTGCCGCCTGAGGCGAGTTCTGATTGAGGCGCTTGGCGCCGGGTGTTGGAGGACAGGTCAGTCGGATGAGGCACTCCTGATTTCTTTTTCTGGATAGTGGATTTTGAGACCGTCAGAGCACGTAGATTCCAGCGGCCAGTGTGGCGGTAGGTTTGAGTTGTTCCAGGCTCTTGGGTTCGTATCTTTCGATACGAGAGGTTTTCCCTTCTTGGTGGGTAGTGTTTGGCTTCATTGTTTTGGGTCGGGGGTAGGACGGTTACTTGGTGTTCGGGAGGTCGTATTCCCTATCTTTTGCACCTGGGGGAGTGTCGTGGGTCCTGCCCTGTGCGGTTGAGTCCTTGGTTGTACCTGTAGGCCTGATGGTCTTGACCTAGTTGTGGGGCTTGGTTTGGTACTTAGGACGGTTAGGCTGGCTCGGTTTTCTTTTTCTTTTCGCGGCAGCTGATTATGCTGCGAGGACGGTTCTCGTGGGAGCCAGGCCTGGAGGTGTTGGTGTACCTGGGTTGCTTGAGAGTATCTTCGCCTCTTTGGTTTTGACCTTGTGAGCGAGGCGGATGTCTCGTAGTGGGTGAGTAGCTTTTTGCTGGTGTGTTTGAGGGATCTGCGGCGGCACCAGGACTTGGAGATACCCCTTTTGGTTATGAGTTCCTAGCTGTTCTCCTATCGGAGTTGTTTGGCATGACACCAGTTTGGGAGTTGAGGACCCAACTCCAGGATTTGATGTGTTGGATTTGTGTCAGGCCAAGTGTGGCACCTTTGGGGGCGCCGGTGCTATTCGAGTTGTGGAAGGTTGGTTCACTTCGGCTTTGTGAGGACCCGTAAGAATTTGATAAAGTGATCATCGGGAGCTAGCACCCTTCTGTCAAGCTTGGAGGATTTGTTTTACCAGCTGCAAGGGTATTGGATCTTCGCGAAGATGGATTTGCAATCTGGTTCTCTCGACTGCTCATGGCTGAGTGTTGATGCCGGAGGGTTAGGGATGTGCTTCTACGTCCTGACGGTTTGGATTTGAGATCAGAGGCTACGGGATCAGTTGTGGGACTTATATCGGATGCCACGGGAGTACAGAGGTACTTGGATCGAGCTTTTGTGCCGATGGACTTGTGATTGGTTTATCTGAGGCCCTGGGAGGGGCAGATGCTTGTACCGATGCGGACAGCTTGGTAGCTCGAGCGGTTAGCCCAACTGTACTTGGTTGAGGTAGTGCGGATTCCTGGAGTGCTCACCTCTATTTTTGTTCCAGTTAGAGACCCGAGGATTGCATCGCGTCTCTGGAGGAGGTATTTGTCAGCCTTGGGAGCTTGAGTGGTGGATGATTGGATATTTACCCCCTCTATTTGGTTGAGATTCCGAGTGGAGGAACGACTTTAGTTTCGAGGACGAAACTTTCTTTTAGTGGGGGAGGATGTGATGATCCGGAATTCTACAAGGCTTTTGCATGTGACCGGCAGCTTCCGGAGGCCTTTGGGGCATGTCGGCGGTGTTCGGGCGCCAATTTGGACTAAAGTGATGAACTTCGGGCTTAAATGGATCACGTGGGTGATCGGGTGACTCCGTCGGATCTCTGGAAGTGTTCTCGGGCGGAACGGATTTTCAGATTAGGCTCAGCGCGAAATTTGGACTGAAATACCTTTCCGGGGGCATTCGGCAATTTTTAGAGTGAGAATTTGGCGAAACGGACGTCAAATTCGGATTCAGCGCGCGAAAACGCTTCAGATGGACTATTTACTTCATTTTTCCGGGCTCGGGTACTGTTCACGCCGGAACAGTGTTCCCGGCGGCCGGCCGGCGGCGGCGGACGGCGGAGGGCGCTCGGGCAGGCGGCGCGCGGCCGCGGGCAGGCGCTGAGGGCGCGGGCAGGCGCGGCGGGGGCGCGCGGTCCACCGCGCGGGCGTGCACCAGGGTGGTGCCACGTGGCGGCCTATGGTTGGGTGGTTCAGACAACGCGGTCCACGGAATTATTCGGGTGCACGGTGGACCGACGGGGAGGACACGTGGCATCATATGATAGGTCGGCTCACGCATTTGGTCTACAGAGTTTTCGGGCTGGCTCACGGCTCACGGTGCACCGGCAGTGGACACGTGGCAGGTTACTACAGGCTGGCTCACAGCACTCGGTTCATGGAATAGTTGGGTTGGCTCATGGTCTACGGTGCACCGGGAACGGACACGTGGCAGTCATCCATTCGTTCGGTCTACAGAGGCTCGTGCACCGGGTGCACCGAACAGTAATGTTGACACGTGGCACAATCCTATGGGACGGTCAACTGTGCGGGCAGGCCGGTCAGGGGCGCGTCGGGCGCGCGGGCAGGAGCTGTCGGGGACGGGCCACGTGTCGAATTATTAGTGGGTGAAAACGGTGTTTCCTGTTATGTGGGACACAGAGGTAATTATCTGAAATGTTGGTTTTGGCTGTGGTTTGAGGGAATCCGAGGCTCATTCAAGGCTTATTTTCTCCATCATAGAGGCCTCCTCTTCTCAAGGAGTGAGAAGATGAAATCTTCATCATGAAGAGAGGAACACTCCTGTCAAGTTTGAGGAATTTAGGAGGCACGGATCCCGAGGTTGGGGATTTTTCCGGCGCGGCGCGACGATCATTCTTCGGCAACCCGATTCGTCGCATTTCAGTGTTCAGGCTCCCCCGACTCACCCCGACCTCCTATTTTCAAGATTTTTGCGCCGTTGGATTCGTAACAGGTAGGGCTACGTTTCTTATTTCTACTGGTTTTTCCCCATTCCGAGGTTTTCATGGGTTTTTCAGATCATCTTGTGACCCCATGTTGCTGTGATGGAGTTTTGGACAGCGGTTCGGTATTTCGGCGATATCTCCGCAACCGGACATCGGATTGAGGCGATTCAAAAGGGGATTTGCATCTACGCATCGCAAGGAATCTCCCTGAATTTTCTTGGATTTTTGTGGAATTTCCCTGAAGGTGAGAAACCCCTTTTTACAGAACCTTGTAGCACAGTTTTTGGGTGATGTATTGTTCGGGGTGGTTCTCTTGTCGATTTTGGTTCTCAGCATAGAAAAATCGTGGGAAAACGTGCAGGTACTCGTTTCGACCGGTTCGTCGCGTAGATCGCAGTGGTATTTTTTCTGGGAATTTATTGGGCACGTTTCGAAGGTGAAAAAGGCTAAACTGTGGACTGGTTGTAATTGGGACAGATTTTGGTGTGAGCATGGTTCATTAATTGTGCTTGTTCTTTTGGGGTATTTTGTGCTGTACCGAGGTGATCGTTGAGACCGGGCGCGGACTTCGCTGTTGGGATCAGGATTTAGCGCTCGAGGTGGGTACCGTTGTTTAACCTCCTACTTGTGATGTCCCCACTAGGCCTATTTGAGTGCTAATATGTTATATGGCTAAATGAACCGGTAAAATGATCATGGCATGCTAATTTGGGAATTGGACTTATAACTAGAGTATGTGACTTCAAAAGGACTAAGTGTTGATTAATGGTTAATTCTGGTAATTAATATGTCGCTTAAAACCATGGGAAGAGCTTTGTTAAAATGGATATGTGGTATATGCATGATGGGACCTCTTTCACATATACATAAACTACCTTGGGGCAACTTAGTAAAATGGAAGGTTATTTAAACGGCATATCTCTACTTTGTGAGAACTAGAATACTTGAATCATGTTTAATAATGATAAAGGACTTTGCATGCTTGTATGGACATTTAGTTAGGCCACCTTTTTCTGCTACACTATCATGCTGGAATTGACTTAGGAGAAACCATGCTTTTCTCTTCTTTTATCTACCTTTGGAGGATAGTGCGCTCGGGTTCGAGCAGGGGCTGGGATAGTGTAGTCAGACAGTTGTGGGTTTTGGGACAGGCAGGCTGTGAGGGCAGGGCATTGCGGCAACCGCGGACAGTAGGCGGTTGACCGGATAGTGACTGTTGCTTATGCATCAGATTGGGTATCAGTCTCTAGTGGATGGAGTTTTCCACTATTTGTCTATCTTGCATCATCTTTGAGATCGGGTCTCCTTTTAGTGGACGGGTTTTCCCACCTTGATCAGAGTCATGATCCAGTTCTGCTGACCTGATACCTATTACTGAGGCACTATGCTCGTGTGGGTCGCTCCCCTCGAGTGCCACTCCGGAGTGTGTATTTTGTGACCGTGCCGGTCAGGAGCCGGTCTGTTGCCTTGGGGCGGGACCGTGCCGGTCAGGAGCCGGTCTGTCGCCCTCGGGATGGACCGTGCCGGTCAGGAGCCGGTCCGCATCCCATAGCTGAGTTGGGACTTAGTAGGCATAGTGGGCAGTACCGGTGTTCGCCGGTGACTAGGTTGGGCTACCCAGGCAGGCATTCTTATTCTGATGCATACAGTTGGCCATACTCTTAGCTGAGCACCTTAGAGGCATATAGTGGTAGCTTCTTACATCATCAGTAGACATATTTACAGCTTACCACCTTTCTTCATCTTTTCCGCCTCTTGTAGTCCTAGTGGGCACATTTGAGTTGAGGTCTACCCACTAGGGGGAGGCTGCTGTTTATAGTAGTTCTCACCCCCACTGCTTTCTCTTTTCTCTTCCCCTTTGTTTTGCAGATTCGTCTGCGGGAGTTGCGGGACCCTCCTCAGCGAACCGAGGTAAGTGGATCGCGGATTAGATAGCGGTCTACCCAGGCACCAGTTCTGTTACTAGATGTACCCAGATACTCTCAGATACTCTGCTTTTCATTTCTTTTGGGTCCGGCTGCGACCGGCTGGTTGTATTTGATCAGTGAGCTGGGAGAGATATTTGTATTATTGAGAGTTTACTTTTTGCACTTTATTTTTCTGCTTATCTGAGATGTATTAGCTCTAGTTTAGCTCTGTTTATGCTCTTTTATTATATCATCTATATTTGAGCAGGTTACCAGCGCTTCGTGTACACGGGAAATTCCGTGTAGACGGCGGATCTGTAGACGAGCCTGGGTTCTGGTTTACACCCGGGGCGTGACAGGCCTATGCCACGTGGCGGCTCACTATTGGGCGGCCCACGTCGCTCGGTCCACGGAAGAGGCGCGGTGGTGCATGGACCGCGCGGCGGGCCACGTGGCGCTTCCTGAATGGCGGGCGTGCGGGGCGCGGTCCAGGGAGGTTGGCGCGGGGCTCGTGGACCGGGCGCACGACACACGTCGCCTTCTGATTGGGTGGTTCACCTGGACTCGGTCCACGAATGCGCGAGGCGATGCCTCGGGGCGCGTGCCGGTGCAGAGCGCCAGTGCGGCTGGTCGGCCGCACATGGCCCGCACTCGAGTGCGGGCCACGTGTCGGCCGGCCAGAGGAGGGGTGCATGCACCGCCTCCAGCGCACTCTGCCACGCGGCGGGCGCCCAGCCACCCCGCACAGCTGTTTGCTGTGCGGGGGACACGTGTCGGCCCCATGTATTTCCGGGCGCGTCGGACGGTTTCCCTGCGGCCTTCTTTGCGGATTCGGGCGCCCGAAAAGTGCGCCCGAATACGGCCCAAGCATGGCTGCGGGCTGGGCCTATAAATAGTGGCTTTGGGGAGGGCTTTGGGCCCTTTTCTGAGTGGATTTTCGCTGTGAGCCTTTAAGAAGATTTCTTCCTCCACCTGAGACGAATTTAACTGAGCATCCCTTGGATTTTTAGCAGCGCGTTTTTCGAGGTTGGCTATTTTCCGGCGCGGCGCGACGCTCGTTCATCGACGACCCGATTCGTCCCTTCGCAGTGTTTAAGCTCCCCCGGCTCACCCCGACCTCCGATTAGGGTGATTCTTGCGCCGTTGGACTCTCGACAGGTAGGGCTTCATTTTTGATATTTTGAGTTGCCCCTGGTTTTCATGTGGATTTTGAGTTTCCCGAGCTTCTTTGTGACCCATTTTTTCTCGCGGAGTTTTGGACAGCACCTGGTTGTTTCGGCTATAACTTCGCGTTCATGCATCGGATCGAGGCGATTCAGAAGGCGTTTCTTATCTACATCTCGCAAGGAATCTCCTGGAATTTTCTCAGAATTTCCTGAATATTTTTCGAAGGTGGAAATCTCCTTTCTCTGTAACTCTTTGGTACAGAAATGGGATGGTTTTCGGATGATAAATTTTCCCTGGGTATGGAGCCACAGTGTAGGCCTTGTCATGCAAGCACTTTTTGTTGAAAGCGGACCACCGCCCCCTAATGATTTCGATGGTCATGATACAACATTTCTCGCTGCAGGAATTGGTCCCAGCAGGGTTGGTGCCCTCGGACCTCTTACCGGGGGTAGACCGATAGGTCCCCCGCCGAGGCTTCGCCGATTGAGAATACCCGCGAGCCCTTCGGCGATTGAGATACTAGTTGGCTTTCGGGTTTGGAAGGACCGGCTTGGGTTCTGGTTCGGAAGGACAGCTGGTTGGCTCTTTGGTTTGGAAGGAACAGTCGGCTCTGGGGTTGTGAGGCTTCGCCGACTGAGAATACCTGCGAGGCTTCGCCGATTGAGAATATCCTGTCCGAGGCTTCGCCGATTGAGAACACCTGTTAATTGCTTACCTGTTTGAGCGTGAGCGAGTCGAAACAAATGTTGAAAATGAGGGGGGGAACCCCCCGATCTAGAACCCAAAGTTTTTAAACGAAATTGAGCTGTAAGGCATGGGTAGGGGAGGAAATGGATGAATATTCATTTCCGATTTTTAACACACATTGGAGCTCAAATTAGTTTAGGAGATTGGCATTGGACAAGACAGGCGCACGACATGCACGTCATGCGCGTATGTGTTATATAATATAAATATATTATTTATACACACACGTGTAATATATTATTTAAATAATATATTTACACGAGTTATATAATATAAAATAAATATTTTATAAATAAATTAATTAATTTATTAATTAATTTTTTAAATAATTAATAAAAAATTGTTTGGGGTGTTTCCCTTGCCGAATTTGTATCTCAGCGAAGGAAGCTCGGTTTTGAACGTGCTGGTACTCGTTTCGACTGGTTCGTCGCAAGGAACGCGACGGTATTTTTCTTGAAATTTTCTGAGCACCCTTCGCAGGTGAAAATCTGAGATCTTTAGATCGGTAATTTTGGGACAGATTTTGTGATGTGTGAAGGACTAAAATTTTGTATGTTCTTCTTGGAGGTTTGGTACAGCATTGCGGTGAGTTTTGGTGTGAGCGCGGGTTTTCGCATTTGGGACAGGATTTTAGCGCTCGAGGTGGGTACCGTTGTTAACCTCTTACTTGGGACAACCCACTAGGCATATTGGAGCTTGTATTTTGTAATATGGCCAACATACTAGTACAATGGACATAGCATGCTTAAAGAAAAGAAAAAGGAACTTGTAACTGATACTTGCATCTTTAGAGGACTAAATATTCATAAACGATAATTCTATTAAGTGATAAACTGATTAGAATCCCTGGAAATTTTGCTTAAGCCTTTGGTAATAAGCGGCTAAACTCATATCTTATTTATGTATAATATGGAGGTATAAGCATGTGTATTAATTGACTTGTGGCAGGGTAATACTGTAGATATTCAAATAAAGGCATGGTGTAAATCTTGTAAGAATTAGAACACTGAAATTATTCTGTTATAAAAGGACTTTTGCATGCTTGAATGGTCACCTAGTTAGGCCACCTTTTTCTGCTGAACTATCATGCTGGAATTGACTTAGGAGAAACCATGATTTCATTTTCTCCAGTTATCTTGACATAGGGGATGTCATGCCCGGGTTAGGGCAGGGGCTGGGATAGAGTAGGCAGATACTTGGGTTTCGGGACAGGCAGGCTGTGTAGGCAGGGTATTGCGGCGACCGCGGATTTTGGGCGGTTGACCGGACAGTTGTTGTTGCATCAGATCGGGGGAAGGATTTGGGCTTCTTTTAGTGGATGGTTCTGTTCCATTTAGATCAGTGTCATGATCCAGTCCTGCGGACTTATTTTCCTTGGATACTTATTACTCAGGCATTTTACTCGTGTGGGTCGCTCCCCTCGAGTGCCACTCCGGAGTGCGCGATATGCAGACTTGAGTCCTTGAGACTCCTATCCCCTATCGGTGTTATGCGTAGGCTGGCATACCCGATTTGGCAGGCACCGCAGGCAGTCCCAGTGTTTACTGGAGTAGTAATTGGGTTATTCAGACAGGCTTGATATTCTGATGCATACATTTAGCTATCTTTTAGCTGGGCATGTAGAGGCATATTAGTGGTATTTTTATCAGTATCCATGCATATAGTTTACCACATTATTCTTTTCGCCTCTGGTAGTCCTAGTGGGCATGTTCGAGTTGAGGTTTACCCACTAGGGGAGGCTACTGTCTTTATAGTAGTTCTCACCCCCACTCTTTTTTTTTCCTCTTCTTCCCCCCTTTTGTTTTGCAGAGTCCTCTGCGGGAGTTGCGGGACCCTCTTCTCAGGACCGAGGTAAGAGGATCGTTGATTAGCTAGCTGCTTCCCTGATCCAGAGTTTGGTAGATTCTGTTGTATCCCCGGTACACTCAGACGGTTGTATCTTTTCCTTTTATTTTTGGGTCTGGCTTCGGCCAGCTGGATGTACTTTTATTTTGTGAGCTGGGAGAGACATTTGTATATTTGTGAGAGCTATGTTGTACTTTCCTTTCAGCATTTTGTCTGAGTTGTACTAGTTGTAGTTTAGCTCTGTTTATGCTCTTTTATTATATCTATCTATCTGAGCAGGTTACCAGCGCTTCGTGTACACGGAAAATTCCGTGTGCACGGCGGATCTGTAGACGAGCCCGGGTTCTGGTTTACACCCGGGGCGTGACAGATTAAGTTGGTATCAGAGCTTAGGGATAGGTCAGTTGGGACTTAGGAAACCCTAGGCTTTTGGCAGACCCTAGGACGGCAGGGCGTGAGTGGCGTGATATTTTGGCGAAAGTCGGCAATTTATTATTAAACTCTTCCTGAGAGTGAAGAGGGACTAGCATATCCTATTTCTGGAGGACTATTATGTTGGCTGCAGACAACATAAGGTTACAGAAATGGGAGGATGCTTATGACTTTCGCTGGATTGGGTCGAGAGTGGTTTTGTTTTCTGATCTGTGGTTTCTTGTGTGGCAGGATGCCTCCTAGGCGACGGATGCCTACCCGGGGTACTTCTACACCCCCGGAGGAGCCGGAGCAGTCCGGGCCATCCGAGATTAGCGAGCTGAGGGCCATGGTGGCCCAGTTGGCGGAGAGTCACCGCCGACAGGAGCAGAGGTTCGAGCAGTTACTTGCCCAGGTTGGGGCACCTCCCCCTACGGCTGTAGAGGCCCCTGTACCACCGGTTGTACCGCCGGTTATTCCACCCGTCCCTACGGCACCGTCGTCGAGCAGTGGGGCCCAGGGGATGTTCAGGCCATTGACCCCGGCGGAGGAGCAGGAGTTTGCCGACAAACTCTCACAGTTTTGTCAGCGAGGACCGCCCAGGTTCTCAGGGCGGAGTACACACCCGTGGGAGATTGGTACGTGGCTGGCAGCGATGGAGAAGCTGTTTCGGGACTTCTTCATCGACCACAAATACAGAGTGCATATGGCCGTACACTGTCTTGAGGGGGATGCAGATGCCTGGTGGCGTCGGGTTGAGCCCTTGGAGTTTCAGATTACCCGGCAGCTGCCTTGGTCAGAGTTTCGACGGATGATCCTGGACACCTATTTCTCCACGAGCGTGAAGAAAAAGATTGAGGATGACTTGAAGAATCTACAGCAAGGTGATCGGGCTGTATGGGACTATTTTCAGGAGTTCACGCAGTTGCTCAACTGCGTGCCCTATGTGGCCAGGGATGGGCCGCACCAGGTCGAGCTTTTTGAGACGGGTTTGCGCCCTGAGATTTATACCTTGGTGCACGCCCAGAGGCTTCAGACCTTATCAGAGGCAGTGGATCACGCACAGTGGGTCGAGAGGGGAGACCACGTAGTTGCTAGGCGTGGGGGCGCGGTCGCTCAGAGTTCTGAGAGGAAGCGACCAGCGTCCGACGATGGGGGACAGGCCAGCTCCTGGAGGCCGCCCCGACCGCCACCGCCTCAGTTTTCGGGCCGTGGGCGATCGGAGCGGCGAGGGTCTGGGGGATCCCAGAGGCCCCCGCAGCATCAGCAGCAGCCCCAGCGACAGCAGCAGCAGAGGTCGCAGTCCCGACAGCAGGGGTCACAGCGGCAGAGGCAGCAGCAGCAGCAGTCGAGGCAGTCTCAGTCGGCGGTCAGGTGCATCTTTTGCAGGGGACAGCACCCGTCGGATACTTGTGATCAGAGGTATGGCCGCTGTTATCGGTGTGGACAGTCTGGCCACATTCGAGCTACTTGCCCTTTCTCGACATCGCAGGCCCCTTCTTCAGCATCAGCCCCTTCGGTGCCCCAGCAGCGGCCTTATGCTCCAGCGAGCAGGGCTCCTTCCTCCCATCCTGCAGATTACAGACCCCCGGCACAGAGTGGGCGAGTCTACGCCGCCCAGGTAGAGGACTCCGCAGCAGCCGATCATGTGGTGGCAGGTATCACTTTACTTTTTGGTACTAGAGCTCGCACTTTATTTGATACCGGTGCATCGCATTCTTTTATCAGTAGATCATTTGCATTATCTCATGGATTAGAGTTAGATCGGTTGCCACATGCATTAGCGGTACAGATTCCTGAGCATACATTGCATGTAGCGGAGTGTTGTTGGTCTTGCCCTGTACAGATTGAGTCTTGGATTCTGCCAGCGGACCTGATGGTCCTTAGCCAGCTGCGGGATTTCGATATAGTGCTTGGGATGGATTGGCTGGCTCGCTACTTCGCTACGATTGACTGCGCCGCGAGGACAGTGACTTTTAGCGAGCCAGGCCAGGAGGTGTTTGTTTACAGGGGGTGCCAGAGTACTTTCTTTGCCTCAGTGGTTTCGACTTCTCGGGCGAGGCAGATGATGCGCAGTGGATGCGTAGCCTTTTTGGCTTGTGTGGTCAAGGAGCCTACGGCGGCACCGGGACTCACGGATATCCCTATCGTCCATGAGTTTCCGGATGTATTTCCCCCGGAGTTGACTAGTATGCCGCCGGACAGGGAGATTGAGTTTTTGATTGACGTAGTCCCAGGAACTGCGCCAATCTCTAAGGCTCCTTACCGTATGGCACCGGCTGAGCTGCGAGAGTTAAAGGCGCAACTTCAGGACCTAATGGATAAAGGCTTTGTGAGACCAAGTGTATCGCCTTGGGGAGCGCCGGTGCTATTTGTGAAGAAGAAGGATGGATCACTTCGACTGTGTGTTGATTATCGAGAGTTGAATAAAGTGACCATCAAGAACAAGTACCCTTTGCCGCGCATTGATGATCTATTTGATCAGCTGCAAGGGTCTTGTGTCTTCTCCAAGATTGACTTACAGTCTGGTTACCACCAACTGAAGGTGAAGGCCGAGGACATCCCGAAGACGGCACTCAGGACGCGGTACGGGCATTATGAGTTTACCGTCATGCCTTTTGGATTGACAAATGCCCCTGCTGCTTTTATGGATTTAATGAACAAGATTTTTCGGCCATATCTGGATCGATTCGTGGTGGTGTTTATTGATGATATCCTGATCTACTCACGGAGTGATGCAGAGCACGAGGAGCATCTGAGGTTTGTGCTGCAACTTCTCAGGGAAAAGAAGTTGTATGCCAAACTATCTAAGTGCGAATTTTGGCTTAGAGAGGTCACCTTTTTGGGGCATGTAATCTCCGCCGTAGGAGTGGCTGTGGACCCGGCGAAGATAGAGGCAGTCCGGGATTGGCCCCGACCAACGACGGTATCTGAGGTTCGTAGTTTTATGGGCTTAGCCGGATACTACCGTCGGTTTGTGGAAGGTTTTGCGAAACTCTCCACACCCCTCACTCGTCTGACTCGTAAAGGGATTAAGTTTATTTGGAGTGAGGACTGCCAGAGGAGCTTTGAGGAATTGAAGAACAGACTGATGTCGGCTCCTATCCTTTCCCTTCCTATCATGGGGAAAGGATATGTGATTTATAGTGATGCATCGCACAGTGGACTTGGTTGCGTGCTGATGCAGGAGGGTAGGGTGATCGCTTATGCCTCTCGGCAACTAAAGGATTATGAAAAGAATTACCCCACCCACGACTTGGAGCTTGCTGCAGTGATTTTTGCATTGAAGTTGTGGCGCCATTATCTGTATGGGGAGCACTGCGAGATTTACACAGATCACAAGAGCTTGAAATACTTGTTCACACAAAAGGAGCTCAACTTGAGGCAACGCCGATGGTTAGAATTATTAAAGGACTATGATGTGGATATACTCTACCATCCCGGCAAGGCCAACGTGGTTGCTGACGCCCTGAGCAGGAGAGCAGTACAGAGCCTATCTCTGATGATTACCGATCAGGCGCCATTACTTGAGAAGATGAGGCGGTTAGAGCTCGAGGTTGTGTCCCCTGGGGTCTCTGCTAGACTTATGTCTCTAGTCGTGCAGCCCACTCTGTTGGACAGGATTCGAGAGAAACAGAGTGAGGACCCCCACTTGATGAGGATTCGAGAGCAGATCCAGACGGATTCGACAGGGGACTTCTCAGTTGATGCTTCGGGAGTACTTCGGTACAGGGACCGAGCTTGTGTGCCCATGGATACAGAGATTCGAGAGCAGATCTTGAGAGAGGCCCACTATACACCTTATACCATCCATCCTGGGGGGACTAAGATGTATAGGGACCTCAAGGCACAGTTCTGGTGGAACGGGATGAAAAGAGACATTGGGAGATTTGTAGCACATTGCTTAACTTGTCAGCAAGTAAAGGCTGAGCATCGTGTACCTGCTGGCAAGTTGCAGAGCCTCCCAATCCCTGAATGGAAATGGGAACATGTTACCATGGATTTTGTCACTGGGTTGCCGAGGGCACAGACTGGAGCAGACGCGATCTGGGTAGTCATGGACAGACTCACCAAATCCGCTCACTTTTTACCGGTACAGGTGACTTGGCCACTAGACCAACTGGCACAGCTGTATTTAGACGAGGTGGTGAGATTGCATGGCGTGCCTGCCTCCATTGTATCTGATCGAGACTCGAGGTTTGTTTCGCGCTTTTGGAGGAGTCTACAGGCCACTTTGGGGACGCAGCTCAGTTTCAGCACGGCATTCCACCCACAGATAGACGGACAGTCAGAGCGGACTATACAGATTCTCGAGGACATGCTCCGGGCTTGCACGCTAGACTTTGGAGAAGGTTGGGTGCGACACTTATCACTAGCAGAGTTTGCGTACAATAATAGCTTTCAAGCGAGCATCCAGATGGCTCCGTTTGAAGCATTGTATGGACGCAAGTGTCGTTCCCCACTTTATTGGAGCGATGTGGGTGAAAGACGGACTTTGGGTCCAGAGTTGTTGCGAGAGGCAGAGGATAAAGTCAGGATAATCAGGCAGCATCTTCAGACAGCTCAGAGCAGACAGAGGAGCTACGCCGATGTGCGGAGGCGAGACCTGGAGTTTAGGTTGGAGATCATGTCTTTTTGAAGGTTTCGCCTTCAAAGGGTATCCGGAGATTTGGGATTCGTGGGAGACTGAGCCCTAGTTATATTGGACCTTTTGAGGTATTGGAGCGCATAGGGCCAGTTGCCTACAGGCTTGCACTTCCTCCCAGGCTTGCTGGTGTTCACGATGTATTTCATGTATCGACCCTGAGGAGGTATGTTCATGATCCGTCACACATCATCGATTTCACCCCACTGGAGATTGCCGAGGATCTGAGCTTTGTTGAGCGGCCATTGAGGATCTTGGACCGCGAGGTTAGAGAGTTGCGCAGCCGGGCCATCCCTTATGTGAAGATCCTCTGGAGCAGTCATGATGAGCGCGAGGCTACCTCGGAGCTAGAGTCAGCGATGATGGATGCTTACCCCCACTTGTTCGAGGCCCCGGCTTGAGGTATGGCTTTTTGTTTCGTGGACGAAACTCTTTTTAGTGGGGGAGGATGTAGTGTTCTGGTTTTTCCCCGTACAGTTTTTCCGTTGAATCCACTGTGTAGAACACCTAGTGTTGGTGTGTCTGGCCCATGGTGCATCAAAGGGGTACCACAGATGGACCCTGTGTGGTATTTTAGCTGATTTGGCCTTCGGCTGTGTTTGCCGAATTTTAGAAAAGGAATTGGGCCAAACGGAGTTCGGATTTGGATTCAGCGCGGAAAAACGCTTGAAAACGACTATTTATTTGTCGAATTTGGAGTCCGGATGACCAAATGCGGGCTTCCGGAAGTTTCGGGGGATTTCTGGTGCATGGGGGTGCTCCGTGGACCGGCCTATGCCACGTGGCGGCTCACTATTGGGCGGCCCACGTCGCTCGGTCCACGGAAGAGGCGCGGCGGTGCATGGACCGCGCGGCGGGCCACGTGGCGCGCGGAATGGCGGGCGTGCGCGGCGCGGTCCAGGGAGTTGGCGCGGGGCTCGTGGACCGGGCGCACGACACGTGTCGCCTTCTGATTGGGTGGCTCACCTGGCGCGGTCCACGGGTGCGCGAGGCGGCGCCTCGGGGCGCGTGCCAGTGCAGGGCGCCAGTGCGGCTGGTCGGCCGCACATGGCCCGCACTCGAGTGCGGGCCACGTGTCGGCCGGCCAGGGAGGGGTGCATGCACCGCCTCCAGCGCACCCTGCCACGCGGCGGGCGCCCAGCCGCCCCGCACAGCTGTTTGCTGTGCGGGGGACACGTGGCCGCCCCACGTTTTCGGGCGCGTCGGACGGGGCCCGTCCGACCCGCTTTGCGGATTCGGGCGCCCGAAAGTGGCGCCCGAATCCGGCCCAAGGGGGGGGGGGGGCTGGGGCTATAAATAGGGCTTTGGGGGGCCTTTGCTCCTTTTCTGAGAGGATTTTCACAGGGCCTTTAAGAAAATTTCTTCCTCTACCTGAGACCCTTTTGCTGATCATCCCTGGGATTTTTAGGAGCGCGTTTTTCGAGGTTGGCTATTTTCCGGCGCGGCGCGACGCTCGTTCATCGACGACCCGTTTCGTCCCTTCGCAGTGTTTAAGCTCCCCCGGCTCACCCCGACCTCCGATTCGGGTGATTCTTGCGCCGTTGGACTCTCGACAGGTAGGGCTTCATTTTTGATATTTTGAGTTGCCCCTGGTTTTCATGTGGATTTTGAGTTTCCCGAGCTTCTTTGTGACCCATTTTTCCTCGCGGAGTTTTGGACAGCACCTGGTTGTTTCGGCTATAACTTCGCGCTCAGGCATCGGATCGAGGCGATTCAAAAGGCGTTTTTCATCTACATCTCGCAAGGAATCTCCTGGAATTTTCTCAGAATTTTCTGAATATTTTTCGAAGGTGGAAATCTCCTTTCTCTGTAACTCTTTGGTACAGAAATTCTGCACAGTTTTGTTTGGGGTGTTCCCCTTGCCGAATTTGTATCTCAGCGAAGGAAGCTCGGTTTTGAACGTGCAGGTACTCGTTTCGACGGGTTCGTCGCAAGGAACGCGACGGTATTTTTCTTGGAATTTTCTGAGCACCCTTCGCAGGTGAAAATCTGAGATCTTTAGATCGGTAATTTGGGACAGATTTTGTGATGTTTGAAGGACTAAAATTATGTATGTTCTTCTTGGAGGTTTGGTACAGCATTGCGGTGAGTTTTGGTGCGAGCGCGGGTTTTCGCATTTGGGACAGGATTTTAGCGCTCGAGGTGGGTACCGTTGTTAACCTCCTACTTGGGACAACCCACTAGGCATATTGGAGCTTGTATTTTGTAATATTGCCAACATACTAGTACAATGGACATAGCATGCTTAAAGAAAAGAAAAGGAACTTGTAACTGATACTTGCATCTTTAGAGGACTAAATACTCATAAATGGTAATTCTATAAGTGATAAACTGATTAGAATCCCTGGAAATTTTGCTTAAGCCTTTGGTAATAAGCGGCTAAACTCATATCTTATTTATGTATAATATGGAGGTATAAGCATGTGTATTAATTGACTTGTGGCAGGGTAATACTTAGATATTCAAATAAAGGCATACTGTAAATCTTGTAAGAATTAGAACACTGAAATTATTCTGTTATAAAGGACTTTTGCATGCTTGAATGGTCACCTAGTTAGGCCACCTTTTTCTGCTGAACTATCATGCTGGAATTGACTTAGGAGAAACCATGATTTCATTTTCTCCAGTTATCTTGACATAGGGGATGTCATGCTCGGGTTAGGGCAGGGGCTGGGATAGAGTAGGCAGATACTTGGGTTTCGGGACAGGCAGGCTGTGTAGGCAGGGTATTGCGGCGACCGCGGATTTTGGGCGGTTGACCGGACAGTTGTTATTGCATCAGATCGGGGAAGGATTTGGGCTTCTTTTAGTGGATGGTTCTGTTCCATTTAGATCAGTGTCATGATCCAGTCCTGCGGACTTATTTTCCTTGGATACTTATTACTCAGGCATTTTACTCGTGTGGGTCGCTCCCCTCGAGTGCCACTCCGGAGTGCGCGATATGCAGACTTGAGTCCTTGAGACTCCTATCCCCTATCGGTGTTATGCGTAGGCTGGCATACCCGATTTGGCAGGCACCGCAGGCAGTCCCAGTGTTTACTGGAGTAGTGATTGGGTTATTCAGACAGGCTTGATATTCTGATGCATACATTTAGCTATCTTTTAGCTGGGCATGTAGAGGCATATTAGTGGTAGCTTTTATCAGTATCCATACATATAGTTTACCACATTATTCTTTTCGCCTCTGGTAGTCCTAGTGGGCATGTTCGAGTTGAGGTTTACCCACTAGGGGAGGCTACTGTCTTTATAGTAGTTCTCACCCCCACTCTTTTTTTTCCTCTTTTCCCCCTTTGTTTTGCAGAGTCCTCTGCGGGAGTTGCGGGACCCTCTTCTCAGGACCGAGGTAAGAGGATCGTTGATTAGCTAGCTGCTTCCCTGATCCAGAGATTGGTAGATTCTGTTGTATCCCCAGTACACTCAGACGGTTGTATCTTTTCCTTTTATTTTTGGGTCTGGCTTCGGCCAGCTGGATGTACTTTTATTTTGTGAGCTGGGAGAGACATTTGTATATTTGTGAGAGCTATGTTGTACTTTCCTTTTCAGCATTTTGTCTGAGTTGTACTAGTTATAGTTTAGCTCTGTTTATGCTCTTTTATTATATCTATCTATCTGAGCAGGTTACCAGCGCTTCGTGTACACGGGAAATTCCGTGTGCACGGCGGATCTGTAGACGAGCCCGGGTTCTGGTTTACACCCGGGGCGTGACAGAAAGTCTCGCCTTCGAAGGGGATTCGGAGATTTGGGATTCGTGGAAAACTGAGCCCTCGTTATATTGGACCTTTTGAGGTATTGGAGCGCATAGGGCCAGTTGCCTACCGGCTTGCACTTCCTCCCAGATTGGCTGGTGTTCACGATGTGTTTCATGTATCCACCCTGAGGAGATATGTTTATGACCCGTCGCACATCATTGATTTCGCCCCACTAGAGATTGCTGAGGACTTGAGTTATGTCGAGCGACCGTTGCGGATTTTGGACCGTGAGGTTAGAGAGCTGCGCAGCCGGGCCATTCCTTATGTGAAGGTTCTATGGAGCAACCAGCGCGAACGCGAGGCTACTTGGGAACTGGAGTCAGCGATGAGGGATGCCTACCCCCACTTGTTCGAGGCCCCGGCTTGAGGTATGACTTTTGTTTCGAGGACGAAACTTTTATTAGTGGGGGAGGATGTGATGGTCCAGGTTTCCATGCACTGTTTTTTCTGTGAATCCAGTATGTAAAACACCTGTTGATGGTGTTGGGTCCACAGTGGATCAAAAAGGGGGCACAGATGGACCCATGGCGGTATTTATTGTTAGTTTGGCCTTCGGCGGCAATTGCCAAATTTTAGAAAAGTTTTTAGGCCAAACGGAGGGCGTAATTGGATTCAGCGCGGAAAAACGCTTGAAAACGGCTATTTACTTGTTAAATTCTGAGTCCGGATGCCCAAAAACGGACTCCCGGAAGTTTCTGGTGGTTTCTGGTGCATGGGGGGAGTCGTGGACCGCCGGAGCGCCACGTGGCGGGCCCTCATTGGCCGGTCCGGAGCAGCTGGTCCATGGAGCGGCGCGGCAGGGTGCATGAGCCGGCGCTTGGACACGTGGCAGGAGCCGATTGGCGGGTCTTCGGTGCGCGGTCCACGGGACGGGGGCGGCCGGTGCAGGGTTTTGAGCGCCGGTGCAGGGATTTAGGCGGGAGACACGTTTCGGCCCCTGGTTGGCTGGTGCCAGGAGCGCGGTCCACGGAGTCCCCTGCGCGGGTGCATGGACCCGGCGCAGGGACACGTGGCGGCGTACCATTGGCGGGCTCTAAGGTCGCGGCGCACGGGGACAAGGTCTGGCGCCTCGGGGCGCGTGCCTGGCCAGCGGTCAGGCTGCGCCTGCCCGCGCGTCTGCCCACAACAGCGCGGGGACGCGTGGCGCGCAACCATTCGCGGGTGCCGGTCAAACCGACAACCCGGTCGGGCCACGCGTCGGGAGCTGGCGCGCCCGCACGGCTGTCCGCTGTGCGGATGCGCGCCCTCACCAGTGGGGACACGTGTCGGCGCTGCAGTGATTCGGGCGGTCGGACGGGCTCCGTCCGACCCGCTTTGCGGATTCGGGCGCCCGAATCTTGGGCCCGAATCCGCAAAGGGCCCAGGTTGGATTTTGGCCTATAAATAGGGGCTTGTGGGCTTCTTTTCTTCCTCTTCTGTGCATTTTCTCCCCGAGGTCCCTTCTACGAAAATCTTCCTCCCTCTGTGCTACACCTCTTGGAGACTTCTCAGGATTTTTGGAGGCTCGAATCCCGAGGATCTTGATTTTACGGCGCGGCGCGACGATCGTTCACCGGCAACCCGCTTCGTCGCATTTCAGTGTTCAGGCTCCCCCGGCTCACCCCGACCTCAGAATCAGACGATTTTCACGGCGTTGGATTCACAACTGGTAGGACTACAATTTCTCTGTTTTGGGTTTCCCTCATTCCGAGGTTATCTTGGAGTTCTCGGAGCTTTCTTTTGACCCTTTTTCTTTCACGGAGTTTTGGACAGCACTGCCTTGTTTTGGCAATAACTTCGCGCACAGGCATCGGATCAGGGCGATTCAAAAGGGGATTTGCATCTACGCATCGCAAGGAGTCTCTCTGAATTTTCTTGGATTTTTCTGGAATTTCCCCGAAGGTGAGAAACCCCTTTTTACAGAACTTTGTATCGCAGTTTTGGGTGAATGTATTGTTCGGGGTGGTTCCCTTGTCGATTTTGGTTCTCAGCGTAGAAAATTCGTGTGTGAGCGTGCAGGTACTCGTTTCGACCGGCTCATCGCAAGGATCGCGATAGTATTTTTCTGGGAATTTCTCGGGCACATTTCGCAGGTGAAAATGGCTAAACTGTTAACCGAATGTTTTGGGACAGATTTTGGGTTGAGACTTGGAATAATATTTGCATGTGTTCTTTGGGGTTTGTGGTGCAGTGTTGTGGGGATTTTCGGATCGGGCGTGGACTTTGCGTTCGGGGACCGGATTTAGCGCTCGAGGTGGGTACTGTAGAGTTATTTAGGATCCACAAGGATCTAAATAGGTACTATCAAACACCTAGAGGGGGGTGAATAGGTGTAATATTATAAAAACCAATCTCAGTGCAAAAATAAAAAATAATGCGGAAAATAAAAATCAACACACCGAGATTTACGTGGAAACTCCAATCCAGGAGAAAAACCACGGGACCAACACGCAATAACAATCCACTAAGAATTGAAGAATAACAAGGTGATTACCGACTCCACGGACTTGACCCCTCCTTCAACTTCTTCGGACCTTGCGCTGACCGGTTGGATGTCCACGCAATAACAATCCACTAAGAAAAGAAGAATAACAAGGTGATTACCGTCTCCACGGATTCAACCCCTCCTTCAATTTCTTCGGACCTTGCGCTCCACCGATTGCACGTCCACTGCACACGTTCGAATCCACGAACGCCACTCGAATCCATGAGCACACGTTTCGAATCCACGAAACGCCTTCAACACACCGAATCCACGGTGCCACGTCGAATCCACGACGCAAACTCAGCCGGTAAGAATATTGGCTTCGATGGTGATCCTTTGCTTAGATTATCAATGAAGAACCATGGGAAAAATCTCTAAGCAAAGATTAGATCAATTCGACAAAAGATAGATCTTGGAAGAACCGTCGAATTGACCTAAAAGAGGCTATAAAGAAGAACGATAAAAACCTAGCCTCTAGGGTTGCTCTCAAGTGTTTTATAAATTGATCGGTATTGAACCCACGTTTTTGAGAAACCCTAAGTGTCTATTTATAGCCCTTGGAAACAAATTAGAGTCGGTTTAGGAAACTTTTCCCGAGAGGGCATTGTGTACCGGTACCAAATATCGTGTTCCGGTACGCAATGGTGCAAAACACAGATTTTTCTATTGTGTTCCGGTACGCGAGTCTGTGTTCCGGTACGCAATACAATTTCAGAAAATTCTGTGTCGGGTTTGAGGAACTTCAAGTGTGGTTCCGGTACGCAATGTAAAAACTGATTTTTCCAAGATAAACTTTATCCAAAACAAACCAAGTACCGGAAACCAAACTTAAAAAAAGTTGTAAGTTAAAACCAAGTTCCTAAAACCAAGTCTAAACCGGTTTTCATTAATTTCCTGTTTCCAATGATTATAAACGAACTTAAATCACCATGATTTATATTTAATCATACCTGAGAGTTGACTTGGGCTCATGTTGAATCTTCAATGCGTCTTCTAAGGCTGATTTGACAATTTGATCCCTTTAAGACTCCGACTCAACTCACTGACTTGACTCACGAAATATGCCAACACCAAAAAGCCGTAACAATCTCCCCCTTTGGCAATTTCGTGACAAAACCCAAAAATACATAAAAACGCTCAAGTCACTCATCTTAAACCAAAAATCGAAATTCAATGTCATCACCAAAACATTGATTTTCTTTGCGTGAAAGATCCAATAAATACAAAATTACATTTGAACCAAACAGTCCTAGAACATACTCTATGACTTAGGACTTGGAGTCTTAAAGTGATGTAATTCCTGCAAAAACAAAACTCCAAACAAAATCAAATGTTAGTCGTTAGAAATTAAAATCCTACATTTGATCGTCTTCCTTTTGGTTCTTTTGTTTTTCGGCTCTTTCAATGTCTCCCCCTATCTTGAGCATCTCCAACATGTTCTCCATGTTCTCCCCCTCTTGAGCATCTATGTTCTCCCCCTACGATCATTTTCTGTTCTCCCCCTTTTTGTCACAAATTGTCAAACAGTCAATAGAAACAAAAAGAAACATACTAGAAGGATAAGTTCATAGTTACATGCCCATTAGAGTTCTTGTTCATCACAAAGTGAAAAGAAACTAAAAACCAAAAACAAGAAGGTAAAGAGATCACTCATCCTGATCTGAATCATCATCGTCCTCATGTGATGTAGGTCCATGAGATGTACTCGGTGCAGTTGCTCCAGTGACCACATCATCATGTTTGCACCCAAGGATATCGAAGATCTTCTTTAAGCTATCCTCAAGTTTCTTGAAGCCTTGCTCCATCCTTTGCTCCATCCTTTCTTTAGTGAACGAACATCCCGATGCAGGGTTTGAAGAGTTACGACCTCATCTGGTTCAGGAGATTCTTGACGAGGTGGTGCACTCACTGTCGCTTCACTTGCATAGGCTTTTGTATGCCCAAAAGTCTTCAAAGTGCTAATTGACTTGGCTAAAGTGATTCCATCAATTGCCCCCAAGCCATAATCAAATTTGGCACAAGAAATGTCCACTCCGTGATCTTCCAGAATACGAGTAATCAAGATCGGATACGGTAGAAGGTCACGTTGTCTAGATCCTTCAATGACATGTACCATCTGCTGCCAAATGAGAAATGGAATGTTGGTGTTAATTCCATTTGCACTTTCCGGGTGACCAAGGAAAAAGAGAAGTAACAATCGATCCCATCGAATCCTTTTGGTCCCCAGTGTGGGCAATAGGTTGTAGCATACGATTAAGGACAAAATATGATACTCTGGTTTTAGGTCCTTTGATTCAACATATGATCTGTTCGTGTGCGTCCCTGTCTTGCAAATAGAGTCCACAACCATATCCCAATGGGTATCATGTGGAAGTCACCATCAGTGTAGTAAAGACCAGTAGTGTCAACAGCTAATCCAAGGTTTGCACCAATTACTGCTGGAGTAATGTCAAACTTGACGCCTCTAACTGTTGTTTCAAAGACGAAAGCCCCTGTGTCATGGTCCTTTTGAAGTATGTTAGCTTGCATGTAGAATTCCCTGATGATCTCCACACAAAAACCCATCTTAGGTTGAACTCTGCCAAGTGGCCGAATATGGCTTCGTTCCAAAATCCTTGCAAAGTCTGGCACCTCACGACATAGCTCATTAAAGTTCACGTGTCGCTCTCCAATGCATGTGCGGTTTGCAAATCTGGCACGGCGTTTTGCACTCACATGCAGTTCACTTTCATCAACATTAGATCTCCGTTGAGAGCGGTCGCGTATTACCGGTCCACCGGTACTTCTACGCGGAGGAGAATCCGCACCCTTCTTTTTCCTTGGAGCCATAGGTGCTTTCCCCTTTCCTTGAACTGTTTCTTCTTCATATTCTGAGGAATTTTCAGAATCTGAGCTAGTTGAATCCTCGTTGCGTGATCGTTTGGTAGCCTTCTTCTTTCCAGAACCACGACCACGTCCACTTCCAGTGGCCATTAAGATCACTAGTGCAAGAAGCCATGAAAATGCCATTTCCTACAAAGAACACAATGCACTATGATTTGATCTTATAGAAAGGCTTAAACATGTCTAAGAAACATTCTAAACATGTCACAAGTGATGATTCATCATTCAAAATTCATTTACATCAAAAGCCCTAATTCTCAATTTTCTATACTAAGAACATATGAAAATTAGATTCAATCAAATAAGTACGGAAACATGAATCTAATTAGATAGAAAGCAACCAAATATGTTCTAAGCATGAATTAAGGAGTGATTTAAGCAAGAGATTTCATTTGGAGTAAGGATCAACTCATAAATCCAAAAATAAACATCAAAACCTAAAAACTAGGGTTTTGAAGCAAAAGAAAGCAAGATTCATGAAGAAACTTACAAATCAAAGCAACAAATCTCTTGATCTTGAAGAAAAAACCCCTTAGAGATGTTTTAGAGAGAGAGAGGGAGGTTTTGAAGTGGGAGAGATGAAATAAAAACATTGTTGTTTCGGAATATAAGGAATTCCAGATCGCGTACCGGTACAAGAAGTCGCGTACCGGTACGTAGTGTAAAAACCGAAAAACCTTCGTTCGGGTTCCGGATTGAAAAACAGGGGGTAATCCGGATCCGCAATGTAGTTCCGGTACTAAAAGAGTAGTACCGGTACGCAAGTGAAAAACCAGAAAAATTCACATTCGGGATCCGGATTGGATTTTCTAATCCGGATTGGATTTCAGGTACTAAAAAGCAGGTACCGGAACAACAGAGCCAAAAAGCAAAAATTTCTTGAAACAAATCCAAATTTTGAAATCTTTTCAAATACCGATTTGTATACCATCAAGAAATCCATTTAAGTGCTTTGAAAAACAATGAATTCACATAGATGTCATTCAATCCAATTAATTTATAAAAATTAAAAAATTTACTCCAAAATCATGAAAAATAAGGTAAAACATTATAGACCGTTTTTCATGTTTATTCATCAAACACAAGTCATCAAAAATAATCTTGAGATCCAAACTCTATCAAGATGTAACGGATTTACAAAGATGACTACGGAGATTTTCCAAATGACATCAATCTTGAATTCTACCCTTTCAAATTTGAGATAAGCACTAAAGTACCTAAGGGTGGCTCTTTGAGCATCTTTTTAACTATCCCACCTTATACCAACCAGGAGATTGTTCAAAATAAGAACTTTGAATTTAAATCTCCGAATGCTTCAACTAAAAATTCTCATAAAATATTTTCCAAACATCCATAACATGTGGTAGCTCTTTCAACATGTGGTGGTAGTTTTCACACTCCTTTCGGATGTAACTTTTCCACATCTTTTATAATTCATTTCTTTACCCTTGTAAGAAGGCAATCTCTTACGTGAAAGAATTAAATCCCAAATTTCAGTCTATCGGTTGTCTCACGTTTATCACAATGAATTCACACAACCGAGATAGATTAAGCATCTAAAGATCACACATGATTTCTAAAATTTGATGCTTATAATATCAAAAACTCCTATAATGAAGTATCTTCAAGAATTATGATTATGGAGTAAAATTGATAATTCATATAAAATTAAATTGGAGTGATTGAAAGTGAAACCCTTTTTATTCAATGCACTTGTTCGAATTAAAAACCCTGTTGATTTTTTTTTTTTTTTTTTTTTTTTTTTAAAAAAAAATATAAAACCAAGAGCATTGAAAAACATGTAATGCAAAGATTAAGAAAAATATGAAGGGAAAACCAATCAAAGCATTACATACAGTCATAAGCTAATTAGAACTTAAGACAAGGAAAGATATCACCTTTCCGAATCCAAAATCGTCGGATCTTGGGTTGTCTTGATTCGTTGTGGCCGGGGGTTGGTAGCTTTGACTGTTGATCCACCTTAGGTCTTTGCCTCGCAATGATCCACTTGTATGATTGATGTTGTGGCTCGGACCTTTGGTGGGTTGAGTGAACTCCATTGACTTGATATGTCTTTTGAATTCGTTGAGTTCGCTCTGTAGATGAAGTTGCCGAAGAATTCTTCTTTTTCTTTTCGGGCAAACTTCACCAAGTGTCCTCAAGTCCACAAAGGTGACATGTCCTCCTTTCGATTTCATTGTGGAACTTGAAGCATGCGCAGTTTGGTCCTTTTTAAATCCCAAACCAACCTTGCTTGCTTGACCTAATCCGGACATACAATTAAGTTTCTTGGAACCGGTTGAAAACCTTTGTATGTCGGATTTAAGTTCATGAACTTGCTTGGTCAAAGCTTGGTTGGTGACATGAATCTCCTCAAACTGCTTTTCTAGAAAACCAATCTTGTCCATATATGATTTAGCGCCTCTTCGTCTCCGATTGGTTTAGCTTTTCTTGGAGGATTTTATTGTTGTCTAAAACCGTCCATGTTCCTCCTCGAGATCATGAAGTTTGATCTTTAAAGCTTGATTCTCGTCTTGAACTTCTTGTCGTTGCTTCCTCAACTTTTCTTAAGTTTGGCCACCTTCTTTGATTCCGCAAGAAGTTGTTGGTATGCCTCAATGAGTTCTTCTTCGTCCGACTCCCCCTCACTTGTTGACTCTCCTCCGGATGTTGATGTTTCATGCAAAATTAAAGGAATAGAGTCAGTGATTAAAGATGCTAAACACAAATTAGAAGAGGGAGTTTGAGAGGCATGAAAAGCAACAAATTTTTCTTTTCCCTCTTCACTTGAGGTCGATTCATCGAAACTGAATCGTCCCAAGTTTTCTGCTTGCAAAGCCTTTTTTATTAATTTCGGAGAAGGACAATCCGTTGAAATATGGCCGTAGCCTTTGCATATAACATCGGATTTCCCTTCGAAATCATTTTTTCTTTTTCTTTAGAGGTTTTGCAACGCCTTGAGTTTAGAGGATTTAGAACCCGATGATCCTTTAAATGAATTTAGTGGATGAAGATCCATCGGTTCGAGTCTTCCAAATTTCCGACGAACTTTCTTTGTGATCCGCGCCAGTTGTTCTCAAATCGGCAAAAGAGGATTTCATTGTCGGAGACTCGATTTCAAATCTCTTTCTCTATTGTGATTTGCCATGCCCCAACCGGTAAGCTTGAAGAGCTTGGAAGACATTTTGATTAGTAGGAAAAGTCACT
>JAQOTM010000466.1:121434-177822 GCA_029168755.2 Tillandsia fasciculata | reverse complement strand
TAATGGGCTGCCACGTGGCAGCTGCGGTCCACGGCCCCTCCCATGCACCGAAATTCAACAAAAACTTCCGGGAGTCCGTTTTTGGGCATCCGGACTCAGAATTTAACAAGCAAATAGCCGTTTTCAAGCGTTTTTCCGCGCTGAATCCATTTCCAAGCTCAGTTTGGCCAAAAACCTTTTCAAAATTTCGGCAAACACAGCCGAAGGCCAACATAGCTGTAGATATCTCACAGGGTCCATATGTAGCATCCCCTTGATGCACAATGGGCCAGACACACCAACAATAGGTGTTCTAAACAATGGATTCACCAGAAAATGCTGCATGGAAATCTGGGCCACCACACCTTTTTCAGTGATGATTGTTGGGACAGCACTGAGGTTATTTGGCCATATCTTCGCGCACGAGCGTCGGACGGAAACGAGCTTGTACAACTTTTTCATCTACGGATCGCAAGGAACGCGCTCGTATTTTTCTTGGAATTTCCTGAGATTTATTTCGAGGTGAAATCTCTGTTTTTCTCTGTGAACAGTGCACAGTTTTTTAGCACAGATTTTTGTATGAGTGTACCCCCTTGCCGAATTTATAACTTGACTTATCGAACTCAGATTTGGGCGTGCAAGCTACCGTTGCGAAGCTATCGACACGAGGATCGCCGTGATATTTTTCTGGGAATTTTCTGGACACTTTCTGCAGGTGATAATTTAACAGTTTTGGGACAGATGTTGTATGTATATATTTATAAGAGCAGTATTTGGGAACTTAAGTGTGTTTAGTGGACTTTGTATTGTGCCAGGGGTGTTGTGGGTGTGCTGAACTTGTTGGATCAAGGGATTGGAGTTTTTGGTATTTTCAGCTGTACGGATTTGGACAGTTGCACTTCAGGTGGGTGGTTGTTGTACTCCTCTCCTTTGGTATGCCCACTAGGAATATCAGAGTACCCCTGATTTGATGATGCTAAATTTGTTGTTGGTAGACTTGCATGCTCTAGGGAACTAATTATTGGTTATTTGATCCATGATAAATTGTTGTTAGAATGATTACTTTATTTAATCGCTTAATTATTCTGGACTGCATGTTTAGGGGCAGAATAGTAATTGAGGACTGCAAAATTGATGATTTTTCATATGAGACTGTCACCCTAGCTTATGTCACTCTAAACTGATTATTCTTGAAAATGGACAAAATATTGGGACAATGCATGATTAAACTGGTCACTTAATAGTCATCTTTTACTGCTATACTATATTTTGGGACTTGACTTAGGAGAAACCATGCATTTATTCTTTTTCTTCTCCTATTATTGATATACTTGAGGCATAGTTGCTCGGGTTCGAGCGGGGGTTGGACAATGTAGTCAGGTGTTGGGGATTTGGGACAGGTTGGGCTTTATGACAGGGTGTTGCGGCGACCACGGATCTTGGGTGGTTGACCGGGTTGTACTATTGCATCAGATTGGGTGTTTTGGGGATCGGGCTTTCTCTAGTGGAGGGTTTTTCCCACTTGGTTGAGTCATGATCCAGTCCTGCTATATCAGGTTACTTGTGGTTACTTACTTTTCCTCGTGTGGGTCGCTCCCCACGAGTGCCACTCCGGAGTGCGCGGCAGACAGACTTTGAGTCCTGGGGACTCCTTTTTGCTTCGGTGTTATGCGTAGGCTGGCATACCCGTCGCGGCAGAGCAGGCAGTGCCAGTGTCCACTGGCGTTCGGATTGGGTCGTTTTGACAGGCTTCTTGATACTGATGCATCATTTTTCCATCTTTGTTGGGTTATCATGTAGAGGCATATTAGGGATAGCATTTTTCTCAGTTGTCATATTTATCTGCACCCCTTTCTTTTCCTTTCCCTTTTTGCCTCTGATCACCTGGTGGGCATGTCTGAGCTGAGGCTTTACCCACTAGGGGAGGCTACTATTTATAGTAGTACTTACCCCCATTGTCTTTTCTTGTTTCTTTCTTTTCCCTTGTTTTGCAGAGTCCTCTGTGGGAGTTGCTGGGCCGTCAGCAACTGATCGAGGTAAGAGGATTGCGGACTAGTTAGCGAGCCACCGAGGGATGTAGCTGGAGCTTTTGGGTACCAGACTTCTCAGACAGTTTTTACTTTTATTTCTTTTGGGTCTGGCTTCTGCCAGCTGTTTGTATTTTTTTGTGGTGAGCTGGGAGAGACATCTGTATTTTTTTCATGTTGTACCTTTTACTTCCAGCTTCTGTCTGAGATACAGTAGTTTTAGTTTAGCTCTGATTATTATGCTCTTTTATTATTCTCTTATATCTGAGCAGGTTACCGACGCTTCGTGTATGTGGGAAATACCGCATGCACGGCGGATCTGTTGACGGGCCCGGGTTCTGGTTTACACTCGGGACGTGACAGATTAAGTTGGTATCAGAGCTTAGGGATAGGTAAGTTGGGACTTAGGAAACCCTAGGCTTTTTTGGACAGACGCTAGGATGATAGGGCGTGAGTGGCGTGACATTGCGAAAGTCGGTGATTTTTATAGTTTACTCTTCCAGTGAGTGAAAGGGGATCGACATTGCCTATTTCTGTTGGACCATTATGTTGGCTGCAGACAACATAAGGTTACAGAAATAGGAGGATGTCTTTTGACTTTCGCCAGATTGGGTCGTGTGGGGTTTCGTTGCTGATGTTTGGTTTCTTGTGGCAGGATGCCTCCTCGACGTCGGATGCCTACTCGGGGTACTCCTTCACCCCCTGACGAGCCAGAGCAGTCCAGACCCTCTGAGCTTTCTGAGTTGAGGGCCTTGGTGGCCCAGTTGGCGGAGGGACAGCGCCGCCAGGAGCAGAGGATTGACCAGCTGCTTGCCCAGAGAGAGGCACCACCCCCGGCTGTTCCTGAGGCCCCTGTGCCTCCTGTTGCACCTTTTGTGCCGTCAGCGCCATCTTCGAGTAGCGGGGCTCCTGGAGCTATTCAGCCTTTGACTGCGGAGGAGGAGCAGGATTTTGCTGACAAACTCTCCAAGTTTGTTCAGCGGGGACCACCTAGATTCTCAGGGCGGGATGCTCAGCCCCGGGCTGTTGGGAGATGGCTTTCTGCGATGGAGAAGCTTTTTCGGGACTTCTTCATCGACCCGAGGTATCGAGTGCACATGGCGGTGCACTGTTTGGACGGAGATGCTGATTTTTGGTGGCAGCGGGTAGAGCCACTGGAGTTCCGGATTACTCGGCAGCTGCCTTGGGAGGAGTTCCGACGGATGGTGTTGGACACCTATTTTTCTACCAGTGTGAAGAAGAAGTTGGAGGACGACTTGAAGAATCTGCAGCAGGGCGATCGATCGGCTCATGCCTATTTCCAGGAGTTCATGGAGTTGCTGAACTGTGTGCCCTTCGTCGCTCGTGACGGTCTGCACCAGGTAGAGTTGTTTGAGGCAGGCCTCCGTCCAGAGATTTACACACTTGTGCATGCTCAGAGATTTCAGACCCTGGAGGCAGCTGCAGAGCATGCACAGTGGGTGGAGAGAGGTGATCAGGTGGTGGCCAGACGGAGGGCCGCGGTCGCACAGAGTTCCGACAGGAAGCGACCAGCCCCAGAAGACGGGGGACAGGCCAGCTCATGGAGACCGCCACGGCCGCCGCAGTCCCAGTCTTACGGCCGTGGGCGATCTGAGAGGAGAGGGCCTGGTGGAACCCAGAGACCGCAGCAGCACCAGCAGCAGAGATCGCAGCCGAGGCAGCAGAGATCTCAGCAGCAGTCCTCGAGGTAGCAGCAGCAGCAGCCGAGACAGCCCCGATCTTCCGACCGATATATCTTCTGCGGGGGTCAGCATGCCGCCATCACTTGTGATCAGAGATGGGGTCGATGCTTCCGTTGTGGACAGCCGGGGCATGTGCGAGCTACCTGCCCCCTTACTACTTCCTCGGCACCTTCTTCGGCATCGGCTCCATATTCCCCTCAGCAGCAGCGGCCACCAGCTCAGCGGCCTTATGCTCCAGCGAGCAGGCCGTCCACCTCTTACCCTACGATTCTCGACCTCCAGCACCGAGCGGGCGGGTGTATGCCGCCCAGTTAGCAGATTCTTCAGCGGCAGACCAGGTGGTGGCAGGTATTACTCTACTCTTTGGTATTCGGACTCGCACTTTATTTGACACTGGAGCTTCGCATTCTTTCATTAGTCGAGCATTTGCATCCCTTCATGGTCTAGAGATAGAGTCCTTGTCACTTGCATTAGAGGTGCGGATTCCTGATCACGTTTTGCATGTCGAGGAGCGTTGTTTGGCATGCCCAGTACAGTTGGGGCTTTGGATTTTGCCTGCAGATTTGCTTGTCTTGCAGCAGCTCCAGGATTTTGACTTGGTGCTAGGGATGGATTGGCTATCACGGTATTCCGCCACTATCGACTGCAGAGAGAGGACGGTGACTCTTCGCGAGCCAGGACAGGAGGAGTTCATCTTCAGAGGCTGCCAGAGCACGCTGTTCGCAGCGACCATTTCCTCGGCGAGAGCTAGGAGGATGTTGAGCAGAGGTTGCACTGCCTTTCTGGCCACCGTGGTGGAGGTGCCTACGGCGGCACTGGGACTCGAGGATATCCCTATTGTCCGAGAGTTCCCAGATGTGTTTTCCCCCAGAGTTGACGACGATGCCGCCGGAGAGGGAGATTGAGTTTGTGATTGATGTGGTCCCTGGGACTGCACCAATCTCAAAGGCACCCTATAGGATGGCGCCAGCTGAGTTGAGGGAGTTGAAAGCCCAGCTTCAGGATCTTTTGGATAGGGGCTTCATCAGACCCAGTGTTTCTCCGTGGGGAGCGCCTGTGTTGTTTGTGAAGAAGAAGGATGGGTCACTTCGATTGTGTGTGGATTATAGGGAGTTGAATAAAGTGACCATCCGGAACAAGTATCCCCTCCCCCGGATTGATGATTTGTTTGATCAGCTGCAGGGAGCGTCTGTGTTCTCGAAGATTGATCTGCAGTCTGGTTACCACCAGCTGAGGGTGAGGGCCGAGGACATCTCCAAAACGGCTTTCAGATCGCGGTACGGGCATTATGAGTTTATGGTGATGCCTTTCTGGTTGACAAATGCCCCTGCCGCATTCATGGACTTGATGAATAGGATATTTCAGCCGTTTTTGGACCGGTTTGTGGTGGTGTTCATAGATAATATTCTGATCTACTCCCGGAGTGATCTGGAGCACGAGGAGCACTTGAGGACTATGCTACAGCTTCTGCGAGAGAAGAAGCTGTATGCCAAGTTCAAAAAGTACGAGTTTTGGCTCCGGGAGGTCGCCTTTCTGGGTCATGTTGTTTCAGCTGCTGGAGTGGCGGTGGATCCGGCCAAGGTGGATGCTATTCGAGATTGGCCGAGGCCGACGACTATCACCGAGGTGCGGAGCTTTCTTGGATTGGCGGGCTACTATCGGCGTTTTGTGGAAGGCTTTGCGAAGCTTTCCTCTCCCCTCACTCGTCTGACCAGGAAAGGGGTTAAGTTTGTTTGGAGCGAGACTTGCCAGAGCTGTTTTGAGGAGCTGAAGCAGAGGTTGATGACCGCTCCAATCCTTGCCCTCCCAGTTATGGGGGAAGGATTTGTGATCTACAGTGATGCCTCTCGTAGTGGCCTGGGGTGTGTGTTGATGCAGCATGGTAGGGTGATTGCCTATGCTTCGCGGCAATTGAAGGACTATGAGAAAAATTACCCTACTCATGATCTGGAGCTGGCAGCAGTGGTGTTTGCTCTGAAGCTGTGTTGTATGGAGAGCATTGCGAGATTTACACTGATCACAAAGCTTGAAGTATCTGTTCACCCAAAGGAGCTGAATTTGAGGCAACGCCGGTGGTTGGAGCTGTTAAAGGATTATGATCTGAGTATCCTTTATCATCCCGGCAAGGCCAATGTCGTGGCAGATGCTTTGAGTAGGAGGATGAGTCTGAGCTTATTGATCTCGCAGCAGGCGCCGTTGATCGAGCAGATGAGGCGGTTACAGCTGGAGGTAGTATCCCCTGGGGTCTCTGCTAGACTCATGTCTATGGTCTTGCAGCCCACTCTGTTGGAGAGGATTAGGGACACACAGAGTGAGGACCCCCACTTGACGAGGATCAGGACGCAGCTTCAGGCGGATCAGACAAGGGATTTTTCTGTGGATAGCTCGGGAGTACTACGGTATAGGGACCGAGTGTGTGTGCCTATGGATCAGGAGATTAGAGATCAGATTCTGAGGGAGGCCCATTATACACTTTATACCATCCATCCTGGAGGTACTAAGATGTATAAGGACCTCAAGGCACATTTTTGGTGGCCCGGAATGAAGCGGGACATTGGGAGATTTGTAGCTCATTGTTTAACTTGCCAGCAAGTGAAGGCAGAGCATCGCGTTCCTGCGGGTAAGTTGCAGAGTCTCCCAATTCCCGAGTGGAAATGGGACCACGTTACTATGGATTTCGTCACTGGATTGCCGAGGGCGCAGAGCGGGGTAGATGCGATTTGGGTTATCGTGGATAGGCTCACCAAGTCGGCACACTTTCTACCGATTCAGATGACTTGGCCACTGGAGCGTCTAACGCAGTTATATCTGGATGAAGTAGTGAGGCTTCATGGTGTGCCTGCTTCGATCGTTTCAGACAGAGACCCGATATTTGTGTCGCGCTTTTGGGGGAGTTTACAGTCTGCATTGGGGACTCAGCTCAGGTTTAGCACCGCTTTCCACCCACAGACCGATGGACAGTCAGAGCGCACCATACAGACCCTTGAGGATATGTTGAGAGCGTGCGTTATGGATTTTGGAGGAGGGTGGTACCGACACTTATCTTTGATTGAGTTCGCGTACAACAACAGCTATCAGGCGAGCATCCAGATGGCTCCGTTTGAGGCGTTGTATGGACGCAAGTGTCGGTCTCCCTTGTATTGGAGTGATGTGGGTGAGAGGAGGACTTTGGGACCGGATTTGCTTTTGGAGGCCGAGGAAAAAGTCAGAGTTATTCGCCGACATCTAGAGACAGCCCAGAGTCGTCAGAGGAGCTATGCCGACACTCGACGGCGAGACCTGGAGTTTCAGGTTGGTGATCATGTCTTTTTGAAGGTCTCGCCCTCGAAAGGGGTCCGGAGATTTGGAGTACGGGGGAAGCTCAGTCTCCGCTTTATTGGGCCCTTTGAGGTACTTGACAGAGTTGGTCCTGTGGCTTACAGAGTTGCCTTACCCCCACGCCTGGCTGGAGTTCATGATGTCTTCCACGTCTCAGCTCTGAGGAGATATGTTTTTGACCCGTCGCACATGATTGACTTCACTTCGTTGGAGATCGGTGAGTACTTGGTCTACGAGGAACGCCCGTTGCGGATTCTTGCTCGTGAGGTGAGGGAATTGCGCAATCGGGCCATTCCATATGTAGAATACCGGAAATTTCGGAGCGCACCGACCTCGCAAGCTGGTGTGGTGCGGAGAAATCGCCTCGGGTGTGTTCCGTTTTTGTTTACATATGAGTTCGGATTGGTTCGGATCAACGCGGAAGCCCCAGTTTGAGTTGGAGTTTTTCGGGCATTGTGCGCCGATAGAGGACTTGTTTCGGGAAAGCCTCGACTTCTTTGTGGAGTGCAGAAATATTGGGAATACTTGGAGCAGATGTACTTTAGGATTACATCGGAGTTCGGGAGGTTCCGGACGGACGCAGAGAACCCGAAGGCAAAAGTGAGTTGGAACTGGCCGTTATGGGTGCCGGTTTTTGGATTAAGCACACCGACTCCACAGTTGAGCTTTTTGAGTTGGAAAAGTTTTGGACATGTGTATTGTCAGATTACAGTGGATTTCGGGAGGTTTCGGACCCGTGCGGAGTTCCCGAGAGCAAAAAGTGAGTTGGTGGGGACTTTTGGTGGACTATTAAATTAATTTTCTTAATTAGTGGCATATTTGACTTGGTCTGGGATGAAATGAAAGAAAGAAAAGAGAAAGAAAGGAAGTGAGAGAAAGTGAGGGTGGGGGAGTCTTAATTAATTAGAAGCTACAGCTGCCCTCCACCCTCCTAATTAAGCCATGACTTAATTAGATGAGCCACCTCATCGCCTGCTACATCCCCTCAAACAGAGGACTCAAGCAAAAATAGAGGAATGAGAGAAGGAGGAAGAAGAAAGAGAAGAAGAGGAAGAACGTGGAAAAAAACAAAAAAAAGGGAAAAGAGAGGAAATGGATGGGAGTTGAGATGGTGGACTTCCTCCTAGAAGCCGTGTGGAGCGAGCGGCGCGCGCGCGTCGAGCCTCCAACGAGGTAAAGCACTGCAGTTTTTTTAGAAGCTTGGTTTTTGGTCTTTAATGGTGATTTTGGGTTTTTTTATTTGGTGTTGTTGTGTGTGGTTGGGAGGTTTGGTTTTTGGATGTGTTGGAGCACAACCACCATTGCTGGATTTTCGGAGCTCCACCGTCGCAGTTTAGTGCAAAAATTTCCCAGGCTTCATTTCTTGGAATTTCGAGCTGAAATTTGGAGGAGATCTCCACGACAGGTAAATCTACAACTTTGATATTCAGTGTTCTACTTGGATCATGAGATTTCTTGGAGAATATTTGGGTTTTCTACAACCTTCACGCACAGATTTTTGTATTGGACACCTTGGAGTAATTTTGGGTTTTCTCTCTCGTACGAGCTCGGAATTAGGTGTTCTTTAGCTCGAACTTTATCTACTCTCGACAAGGAATCCATTGCCACCTTCCTCACCGTATTTGGAGCTTGTTTGGATAGGTAAAACTCCCAATCTTTCCAGCCCTGTAGCGCTGATTTTTACAGAGCAGATTTTTCTTGGAATAGCATGTTTGTATGGTGATATCTTTGAGTTCAGCATATTTTTGGGGGATTTCTTTGTATGGATCTGTTAACAAGGTTAAGAGGAACATTTCTCATGTTGATACTTAGGTGTAATTCCTGCTAAATTAATTCCTAAAAATCTGCGAACATTATGCCTGAATTTTGGATGTTACCGTGTTGTTTCGGGTGTATCTTGGCCTACAGATGTCGGAACGGGGCGTATAAACACTCGTTTTGGGGTTACTCGTCGCGAGGATCGCAACCGTGAATTTTCTGGAATTTTTGGAATACTGTACGCAGGTGAAATTCCCTATCTCCCCTGTTGGATTGTTCTAACAGCTTGTGCTGTTGGGATTGTGTGCATTGGAGCTTGTAGAGAGTGGATTGTGGGTTTTTGGTAAATTGTATTATGTGAGCATTTACTTATGAGTGTGCAGATGTTATGGTGGTCTTAGTGTGGGTTGTGGGCACTTGTTGAGTGCAGTGAAAATTATTAGAGGGTCGCGGCAGTGTGCGCGCGCGGCGCGGTTTGGTGTTTCGGCAGATTTTGGGCAACAGGCGGTTCGGCGCTTCACCGACTTCAGCATTGCCTGCGGAAAGCGTTCCAGGTGGGTTGGAATTTCTCCAAAATTTATGGAATGCCCTTTAATGCTATTGAATGCAAGTTGATCATGTTTAGTTATCTGTTTTATGCTTATCAAATCTGATAGTTGCCTAGAAAATTGTAGAAAGACTTTCATGAGCCCCAGGCATTTTTATCATGATTTAGAAGTTATTTGACACTAGACTGCTTATTCTTTTGAGATTCAGGCTGCATCTGGACCTTCATAATATTTTAATACTCCGTTTTAAGTAAAACTCCGTTTTAAAAGGGTTTTTAATTATTGAGAACATTATGAATGGTCCAGATTGTTCGAGTTGCATGAGTACTCGTGCCAGAGGGCCGAGTGTATTTTTAGAGCATCGTGTGTCGAGTTTCTAGTGTCACGAGAGTTCTTCTTCCTTGTTGGGATTGATGGGTTTATTCTAGATCATGGGTTGTGTTTCTGATTTAGTGGTGGAGGTGGTTCTCCCACTTAGCTTTGAGGATTTTTGGGGTTCTGGCAGATCGAGTCGCGGAGGTTTCCCGACTCAGCCATGGGTCGTGCATTATCAGATTGAGTCGTTGAGGGATTCTCCGACCTAGCTGTGAGAGTGTTTGGGCTATTCCTGAGTGAGTCGAGGTTCTTTTTCCGACTGAGTTGTGCTATTGAGCTTGAGATACCGATCTGTTTGATCGTGGATTATAGCCTGCATGTGCCGCTTATGAGACAGTGAGACAGATGTGATACTTGAGTTCGGTGGGGTCGCTCCCCTCGAGCTACGCCCCGGGTGCGATGATGATACCGAGCCTGACGAGGCTACGATGTGTTATGCGCCTAGTTGATTTACTAGTGGTCGCTTGATACCCCTGGCCGAGTTACCATGGGGTCACTTGTGTGAGATTGAGATAGTCCATGTGGGACGCCCTACGTAAGTCCCGTCCCAGTGTGGATGTGGTGGCAGTAGGTTTGGCGCAGGCTTGACTGGACCCTATGAGGCAGTCATTGAGATTGGGTGATATTGAGAGAGTGATTGCATAGCATGTTCATAGATGAGATTTCCTTTGAGCATGGTACTTGAGGCATATTATTAGTAGTGAGGGTGTATGCATAGCAGGATCAGAGTAGAGTTTTCTTGAGCATGATGTTGGTTCATACTAGCTGTAGTTTCTTTCCTGCTTTCCTTTTATCTATTTGCATACCTATCTGTTGTGCCTCCAGTAGACTTAGTGGGCATACCGTGGATATTGGTGACGGTACCCATTGGGATCTACCTTCTGCAGTAGATCTCACACCCGCTGCGGTGACAGGTTTTCTGAGGCTGCTGTTCCGGCTTAGCTCGCGCGGAGACAGCTGATCGAGGTGAGGACGTGGCCGGGTAGTTCCTTACCAGCATTTTGAGTCAGAGGTAGATGTACCCTGTTAGCTTTATGATTCTACTTTTGTACTGGACAGTTTAGAGATTGGTGAGGCTTGTATTTATTATTTATTTAAGAGACCTGTATTGAGGGTTTGTACTTTAGTGGAGATTTTCTATTGCAGATATTCAGTATTTATTTCTTTAGCATTTGGTTTTTATTTCTATTTCAGCTCTGATACATTTAGCTTTAGATCTGACTTACAGGGTAGACGCTTCGTCTGTACGGCAGTTTCCGTACAGATGGCGGATCTGTTGGCGAACCCGGGTCGCAGTTTCGACCCCGGGGCGTGACAGATTTAGGTGGTATCAGAGCCTAGGTGTATAGGTCGTTGAGGACTTAGTGACCCTAGGCTATTGGTTGGACAGTAGGATGACTATCGTGAGAGACGTGACTTTAGCGAGAGTCCTGATTGAGTTGTACCTCCCCCAGGGGATTGGGGCGAGTGATCTTACATGTTATTTCTCTAAAGATGATTATGTTGGCTGCAGACAACATAATACTTTAGTATGGGTAACATGTTCTAGACTTTCGCTTGATTGGGTCGAGAGAGTTTTTGGTCCTAATGTTTGTTTTGTTTCAGTGGTTTTCGATGCTTCCGAGACGCCGTGCAGCGGCAAGGGCATGCTCGACCTTGGATGAGGAGCCGAACAGTGGGTGGCTAAATAGATAGAGCAGAGTGAGGTCTGAGAGTTACAGGCCCAAGTAGCCCCGATGTTTGAGGCGATGCGGCGCCAGGAAGAGAACATGGAGCGTGCGATGCGCATGTCTAAGCAAAGAACATCTCCCAGGGTATCGCCAGGAGCATCTCCAGCCGCGACATCATCGACTTCGACCCAGATTGCACGGTGAGTAGTGCAGGAGCAGCGAGGTTGCTGACCGGTTGTTTTACTTCATCCAGTTCCATCCCCTGCAGATTTCGGGATAGAGTTTGGAGCCCTGGGAGGCCGGAAACTGGATCGCTGCTATGGAAGAGCTGTTAGAGGATTTATTCATCCAGGAGAAGCATCTGGTGCACTTGGTGATGCACTTTTGGATAGGGACGCCGAGAGTTGGTGGCGTCGAGTTCGTCCCGCTGGACCACCGGGAGCGTAGTTGATGACCGGGAGCAGGTTTCTGCGATTATTGAGCAGAGTACCCCATGTTGCCGAGGATGAGACTCAGGATATTGATCCTGTTTGAGAGGGGACTGCATCGGGATATCTATCACGTTGTGCATGTTCGATGGATTGACGAGGATCACTGATCACGTCCAAGAGGGACGAAGAGCGAGGGACCAGCTCCAGAGAGAGACGTCCAGCATCGTCGGATTTTGGGATAGTTGAGTGAATCGAGGTTGCCGTGATTCCAGTCTCAGGGTCATAGGTCTCAGAGGAGACAGAGACAGGAGGTCTTGATAGTCGTGGCACCAGTAGTAGTGTCAGGTCGAGTATGTCATTTGCGGTGAGCCGCCTTCATCGTCATAGAGTGACTTCAGGAAAGGGCAAGGCTTTTCACATGGATAGTCAGGATATTTTCAGGCAGAGTGTCCCAGAGTGGCGCTCATGGATTTCCCGCTTGCGACGGCACCCCACTACCCGTTCATGATGTGAGGTTCATCCGACTTACCGGCAGGCTGATAGAATCGTGACGCCGATACAGATAGAGCGATGGCTACCAGCATCTAGTGGATGAGATTGTGCCGCCGGTTAGAGGACGCCAGGATAGTGGATCGCGTCTTACCGGGTGTGGTTTGTTGACGGTTGTCAGAGTTGGAGCATGTCCGATGCCGATACCTCTTGCTCATGTTTTAGGAGAGCAGGGGTAGCTTCGTGTGTGCCGGAGATGGGATTGTTGGCTTGTGCACGTGAGGATCAGGTTCCAGATCACGTATAGCACATGGATGAGTGTTGCCGGTCCTGCCCAGTGCAGATGGGATCTTGGATTTGATCCATCAAGTTGTAGCCCTACATCAGCCCCGAGATGTTGATATGAGATTGGTTTGGGATTGGATATCCCATGTTATGCTATCATGGATTGTTGAGAGAAGACAATTACCCTCCGTGGACCTGGTCAGGAGGTGTATGTTCTAGAGAGAGCTAGAGCACGACTGAGGTTGAGTCGTGGTTGGATCGCTTTCTAGCGATTGTAGAGGAGGTGCCTGCGGCGGCACTGGGACTAACGACTATTCTTTTTCGCCCGTATGATTCCGAGTGTGAGTCTACTTGAGCCATTATTAAAGCCGCCGTTCAGTGAGATTGAGATCGAGACAGTGGTTGACGTGGTTTTGGAAACCACGCCGATTTCGGTAGCACCTCGTGGAGTATCGCCCGTAAGACTGAGAGAGAGCTGATAGCGCAATTGCGGGATCTGATGGATCGAGAGGTCTGTGTAACCCAGTGCCACGTTGTGGGTACACAATAGTGAGGGTTCTTTGATAATTTGAACACAGACAGGGTTGGAGTGTATTTCGGCAGATGCCCCTTGTGAGTTTGATTGCCTTATGGAACCTTACAGCCGAGGGCTGTGCCCTGATGGTGTTCAGGACCCGGTAGGGGCATTGTGAGCTTACAGCACAGTCAAGTGGATTGATTGATGCCCTGCCGCCTTTAGGATTTGAGGAATCGAGTGTTCCAGCTGTGTTTGGACGGGTGGGTAGCCGTACCCGTCATGGATAATTGGATTTTTTTTTCGAGGCGACATAGAGCCTGAGGAGCACTTGGAGAGAGTGCTGCAACTTTCGAGAGAGAAGAACTTGGATGTCAAGTTTCGAGAGCATGCTTTTTGACTTCGAGAGGTTCGGTGGTTTGGCCATGTGATTTTAGCTGCAAGAGTGACTGTGGGCCCAACTAAGAGCGATGTCGTTTGGGGTTTAACTTAAGCCTCTGATAGTGACAGAGGTCAGAAGTTCTTGGACTAGGCAAGGCCAGTGTAGCTTGGATGAGTTAGAGCTGAGGAGGATACCAGCATGGATGTAAATGTTTGCCAGTGATAGAGAGAGTATGGAGTTAACCAGAGACCCTCGAACCTGAAGTACCTGGTTACTCAGGAGGATTTGGTGGAGGCAACGCCGGTGGACAGAGTTACTGGGATTGTAAGATTGATTCTATAGTATATCATTATTCCGGCATGGACATTATGGTTAGTACGCCTTGGCTAGGCGAGCAGTGCAACCTTGGAAGGAGGTGTTCGATCAGTGATCGCCGCTTTTGGGAACTTGGAATTGAGAGTTAAGGGTTGAGCGTTGTTCCCGATATTGAACTCCTTTCCCCGGTTGCTGGATGTGAGAGTGTATTGTGGAGCTTTGAGCATTTTAGTTGCTAAGGAGCAACGGAGGTGTCATGTTAATTGGAGGCTTGGAGTGTGGATTTGGAAACCATGATTGTGGAAGCCACTATCCGTAGGAATATGTTCATTCGAGAATTTACGCGGGGAGAGTTTGATCCGCGGGGGTTTATCTGGCTGGAAGAAGTGTATTTGACCCCTTGCATATTTTGGATTTCACTTCTTTGGAGTTGGTCGAGGAATTGAGCTATCTGGAGCGACCGATGCAAATTCTTGCTTGTGAGACAAATGAGTTGTGCAGACGAGTTTTACCTTGGGTGTAGGTTCAGTGGAGCCATCATGATGAGTGAGAACGACCACCTGAGAGCTGTCGATGAGTTGAAGCTCTCCTATTTCCTTCGATTGAGACACCCTCCTGAGCTATCGATTTATTCTGGTTTCGAGGACGAAACCCTTTTAAGGAGGGGAGAGTGTAGAATACCGGAAATTTCGGAGCGCACCGACCTCGCAAGCTAGTGTGGTGCGGAGAAATCGCCTCGGGTGTGTTCCGTTTTTGTTTACATATGAGTTCGGATTGGTTCGGATCAACGCGGAAGCCCCAGTTTGAGTTGGAGTTTTTCGGGCATTGTGCGCCGATAGAGGACTTGTTTCGGGAAAGCCTCGACTTCTTTGTGGAGTGCAGAAATATTGGGAATACTTGGAGCAGATGTACTTTAGGATTACATCGGAGTTCGGGAGGTTCCGGACGGACGCAGAGAACCCGAAGGCAAAAGTGAGTTGGAACTGGCCGTTATGGGTGCCGGTTTTTGGATTAAGCACACCGACTCCACAGTTGAGCTTTTTGAGTTGGAAAAGTTTTGGACATGTGTATTGTCAGATTACAGCGGAGTTCGGGAGGTTTCGGACCCGTGCGGAGTTCCCGAGAGCAAAAAGTGAGTTGGTGGGGACTTTTGGTGGACTATTAAATTAATTTTCTTAATTAGTGGCATATTTGACTTGGTCTGGGATGAAATGAAAGAAAGAAAAGAGAAAGAAAGGAAGTGAGAGAAAGTGAGGGTGGGGGAGTCTTAATTAATTAGAAGCTACAGCTGCCCTCCACCCTCCTAATTAAGCCATGACTTATTTAGATGAGCCACCTCATCGCCTGCTACATCCCCTCAAACAGAGGACTCAAGCAAAAATAGAGGAATGAGAGAAGGAGGAAGAAGAAAGAGAAGAAGAGGAAGAACGTGGAAAAAAAAAAAAAAGGGAAAAGAGAGGAAATGGATGGGAGTTGAGATGGTGGACTTCCTCCTAGAAGCCGTGTGGAGCGAGCGGCGCGCGCGCGTCGAGCCTCCAACGAGGTAAAGCACTGCAGTTTTTTTAGAAGCTTGGTTTTTGGTCTTTAATGGTGATTTTGGGTTTTTTATTTGGTGTTGTTGTGTGTGGTTGGGAGGTTTGGTTTTTGGATGTGTTGGAGCACAACCACCATTGCTGGATTTTCGGAGCTCCACCGTCGCAGTTTAGTGCAAAAATTCCCCAGGCTTCATTTCTTGGAATTTCGAGCTGAAATTTGGAGGAGATCTCCACGACAGGTAAATCTACAACTTTGATATTCAGTGTTCTACTTGGATCATGAGATTTCTTGGAGAATATTTGGGTTTTCTACAACCTTCACGCACAGATTTTTGTATTGGACACCTTGGAGTAATTTTGGGTTTTCTCTCTCGTACGAGCTCGGAATTAGGTGTTCTTTAGCTCGATCTTTATCTACTCTCGACAAGGAATCCATTGCCACCTTTCTCACCGTATTTGGAGCTCGTTTGGACAGGTAAAACTCCCAATCTTTCCAGCCCTGTAGCGCTGATTTTTACAGAGCAGATTTTTCTTGGAATAGCATGTTTGTATGGTGATATCTTTGAGTTCAGCATATTTTTGGGGGATTTCTTTGTATGGATCTGTTAACAGGGTTAAGAGGAACATTTCTCATGTTGATACTTAGGTGTAATTCCTGCTAAATTAATTCCTAAATATCTGCGAACTTTATGCCTGAATTTTGGATGTTACCGTGTTGTTTCGGGTGTATCTTGGCCTACAGATGTCGGAACGGGGCGTATAAACACTCGTTTTGGGGTTACTCGTCGCGAGGATCGCAACCGTGAATTTTCTGGAATTTTTGGAATACTGTACGCAGGTGAAATTCCCTATCTCCCCTGCTGGATTGTTCTAACAGCTTGTGCTGTTGGGATTGTGTGCATTGGAGCTTGTAGAGAGTGGATTGTGGGTTTTTGGTAAATTGTATTATGTGAGCATTTACTTATGAGTGTGCAGATGTTATGGTGGTCTTAGTGTGGGTTGTGGGCACTTGTTGAGTGCAGTGAAAATTATTAGAGGGTCGCGGCAGTGTGCGCGCGCGGCGCGGTTTGGTGTTTCGGCAGATTTTGGGCAACAGGCGGTTCGGCGCTTCACCGACTTCAGGGTTGCCTGCGGAAAGCGTTCCAGGTGGGTTGGAATTTCTCCAAAATTTATGAAATGCCCTTTAATGCTATTGAATGCAAGTTGATCATGTTTAGTTATCTGTTTTATGCTTATCAAATCTGATAGTTGCCTAGAAAATTGTAGAAAGACTTTCATGAGCCCCAGGCATTTTTATCATGATTTAGAAGTTATTTGACACTAGACTGCTTATTCTTTTGAGATTCAGGCTGCATCTGGACCTTCATAATATTGTAATACTCCGTTTTAAGTAAAACTCCGTTTTAAAAGGGTTTTTAATTATTGAGAACATTATGAATGGTCCAGATTGTTCGAGATGCATGAGTACTCGTGCCAGAGGGCCGAGTGTATTTTTAGAGCATCGTGTGTCGAGTTTCTAGTGTCACGAGAGTTCTTCTTCCTTGTTGGGATTGATGGGTTTATTCTAGATCATGGGTTGTGTTTCTGATTTAGTGGTGGAGGTGGTTCTCCCACTTAGCTTTGAGGATTTTTGGGGTTCTGGCAGATCGAGTCGCGGAGGTTTCCCGACTCAGCCATGGGTCGTGCATTATCAGATTGAGTCGTTGAGGGATTCTCCGACCTAGCTGTGAGAGTGTTTGGGCTATTCCTGAGTGAGTCGAGGTTCTTTTTCCGACTGAGTTGTGCTATTGAGCTTGAGATACCGATCTGTTTGATCGTGGATTATAGCCTGCATGTGCCGCTTATGAGACAGTGAGACAGATGTGATACTTGAGTTCGGTGGGGTCGCTCCCCTCGAGCTACGCCCCGGGTGCGATGATGATACCGAGCCTGACGAGGCTACGATGTGTTATGCGCCTAGTTGATTTACTAGTGGTCGCTTGATACCCCTGGCCGAGTTACCATGGGGTCACTTGTGTGAGATTGAGATAGTCCATGTGGGACGCCCTACGTAAGTCCCGTCCCAGTGTGGATGTGGTGGCAGTAGGTTTGGCGCAGGCTTGACTGGACCCTATGAGGCAGTCATTGAGATTGGGTGATATTGAGAGAGTGATTGCATAGCATGTTCATAGATGAGATTTCCTTTGAGCATGGTACTTGAGGCATATTATTAGTAGTGAGGGTGTATGCATAGCAGGATCAGAGTAGAGTTTTCTTGAGCATGATGTTGGTTCATACTAGCTGTAGTTTCTTTCCTGCTTTCCTTTTATCTATTTGCATACCTATCTGTTGTGCCTCCAGTAGACTTAGTGGGCATACCGTGGATATTGGTGATGGTACCCACTGGGATCTACCTTCTGCAGTAGATCTCACACCCGCTGCGGTGACAGGTTTTCTGATTTCTGAGGCTGCTGTTCCGGCTTAGCTCGCGCGGAGACAGCTGATCGAGGTGAGGACGTGGCCGGTTAGTTCCTTACCAGCATTTTGAGTCAGAGGTAGATGTACCCTGTTAGCTTTATGATTCTACTTTTGTACTGGACAGTTGAGAGATTGGTGAGGCTTGTATTTATTATTTATTTAAGAGACCTGTATTGAGGGTTTGTACTTTAGTGGAGATTTTCTATTGCAGATGTTCAGTATTTATTTCTTTAGCATTTGGTTTTTATTTCTATTTCAGCTCTGATACATTTAGCTTTAGATCTGACTTACAGGGTAGACGCTTCGTCTGTACGGCAGTTTCCGTACAGATGGCGGATCTGTTGGCGAACCCGGGTCGCAGTTTCGACCCCGGGGCGTGACACCATATGTGAATATCTTGTGGAGCAATCATGAGGAGCGAGAGGCTACTTGGGAGCTGGAGACAGAGATGAGAGATGCCTACCCCTTCTTGTTCGAGGCTTCTGATTGAGGTACATCTGCTTTGTTTATCCTTGTTTCGGGGACGAAACTTTTTTTTAGTGGGGGAGGATGTAGGGTCCCTGAACCCCATGCAGCTTTTTCCCGTGAATCCACTGTGCAAACACGTGTTGATGGTGTATTTGGCCCATAGTGCATCAAAGGGATGCCACAGATAGACCCTGTGAGCTTATGTTAGCTGTGTTGCCCTTCGGTTGCTTTTGCCGAATTTTAGAAAAGGATTTAGGCCAAACGGAGGGTGGATTTGGATTCAGCGCGGAAAAATGCTTGAAAATGGCTTTTTGTTTGCTAAATTCTGAGTCCGGATGCCCAAAAACGGACTCCCGAAAAATTTATTGGATTTCCGGTGCATGGGGGAGCCGTGGACCGGCGGGGGTGCCACGTGGCGCGACCTGATTGGTCGGCGCACGCGGCTGGGTCCACGGAACTGCCTGGAGTGGCCCAGGGTGCACCGCTGGGGGCGTGGACCGGCAGGTGGACGCGTGGTAGCGCGTGATAGGGCGGCCCACGCGCGCTCGGTCCACGGGCGCGTGCGGGGAGTCGTGGACCGGGGGCGCGCCACGTGGTAGCTCCGGATAGGCGGGCTCACAGGCGCGCGGTCCACGCGACGCGCGGGGCAGGTCGGGGCAGGTGGCCGTACGCAGGGCACGCGCGGGCGACGTGGGCAGCGCCACGTGGCGCCCGCTGATTCGCGGGCGCCACCTACCGCGTTGACACGGGCTGGGACGCATGGCGCTCTCCGCGGCGGCTTGCATGGCTGCCGCCTGTTCGGGCGACACGTGGCGGGCGCTGGGGCGGGTCGGACGAAGCCGGATCCCGTCCGACCGCGCGATCTTGGGCCGGGCCGCACTGTACGCGCCCGAAACCTATGGGCCGGGCCGCGCTGTGCGCGCCCGAAAGAATTCGGGCGCCCGAATTCCCGGACAGAATGGAAATTTTCCCATTTGTTCCTCCAGCACTATAAATACCTGCCCGAGCCCTCTTCTTTGGCTTTTTTCTCTCAACCCACGCATCATCTGCCCGAGCCACCTTAAGAAGACTTGTTCATCTCTAAGTTCTTGATCTTCCTGCCAAGTTCTAGGATTTTAGGAGCACGCATCCCGAGGTTCTGGATTTTACGGCGCGGCGCGACGTTGCATTTCCTGTGTTCTTCTTCGACGCAGCGGCAATGTAAATTCTCCCCTGGGCTTCCTAGACCACCTTTTCCAGTGATTCTTGCGCCGGAAGACTCCTAAGAGGTAGGGCTTCAACTTTCATTTTGATCGCGCTTTGCCGTTTCGAGGTTTTGGCACGGATCCCGAGGCATTAATGTGACCTTTTTTTCTGTGATGATTGTTGGGACAGCACTGAGGTTATTTGGCCATATCTTCGCGCACGAGCGTCGGACGGAAACGAGCTTGTACAACTTTTTCATCTATGGATCGCAAGGAACGCGCTCGTATTTTTCTTGGAATTTCCTGAGATTTATTTCGACGTGAAATCTCTGTTTTTCTCTGTGAACCGTGCATAGTTTTTTAGCACAGATTTTTGTATGAGTGTACCCCCTTCCCGAATTTATAACTTGACTTACCGAACTCAGATTTGGGCGTGCAAGCTACCGTTGCGAAGCTATCGACGCAAGGATTGCCGTGATATTTTTCTGGTAATTTTCTGGACACTTTCTGCAGGTGATAATTTAATAGTTTTAGGACAGATGTTGTATGTATTTATAAGAGCTGTATTTGGGAACTTAAGTGTGTTTAGTGGACTTTGTATTGTGCCAGGGGTGTTGTGGGTGTGCTGAACTTGTTGGAGCAAGGGATTGGAGTTTTTGGTATTTTCAGCTGTATGGATTTGGACAGTTGCGCTTCAGGTGGGTGGTTGTTGTACTCCTCTCCTTTGGTATGCCCACTAGGAATATCAGAGTACCCCTGATTTGATGATGCTAAATTTGTTGTTGGTAGACTTGCATGCTCTAGGGAACTAATTATTGGTTATTTGATCCATGATAAATTGTTGTTAGAATGATTACTTTATTTAATCGCTTAATTATTCTGGATTGCATGTTTAGGGGCAGAATAGTAATTGAGGACTACAAAATTGATGATTTTTCATATGAGACTGTCACCCTAGCTTATGTCACTCTAAACTGATTATTCTTGGAAAATGGACAAAATATTGGGACAATGCATGTTTAAACTGGTCACTTGGCATAGTCATCTTTTACTGCTATACTATCTTTTGGGACTTGACTTAGGAGAAACCATGCATTTATTCTTTTTCTTCTCCTATTATTGATAGACTTGAGGCATAGTTGCTCGGGTTCGAGCGGGGGTTGGACAGTGTAGTCAGGTGTTGGGGATTTGGGACAGCCTGGGCTCTATGGCAGGGTGTTGCGGCAACCACGGACCTTGGGTGGTTGACCGGGTTGTACTATTGCATCAGATTGGGTGTTTTGGGGATCGGGCTTTCTTTAGTGGAGGGTTTTTCCCACTTGGTTGAGTCTTGATCCAGTCTTGCTATATTAGGTTACTTGTGGTTACTTACTTTTCCTCGTGTGGGTCGCTCCCCACAAGTGCCACTCCGGAGTGCGCGGCAGACAGACTTTGAGTCCTGGGGACTCCTTTTTGCTTCGGTGTTATGCGTAGGCTGGCATACCCGTCGCGGCAGAGCAGGCAATGCCAGTGTCCACTGGCGGTCAGATTGGGTCGTTTTGACAGGCTTCTTGATACTGATGCATCCTTTTCCCATCTTTGTTGGGTTATCATGTAGAGGCATATTAGGATAGCATTTTTCTCAGTTGTCATATTTATCTGCACCCCTTTCTTTTCCTTTCCTTTTTTGCCTCTGATCACCTGGTGGGCATGTCTGAGCTGAGGCTTTACCCACTAGGGGAGGCTACTATTTATAGTAGTACTTACCCCCATTGTCTTTTCTTGTTTCTTTCTTTCCCCTTGTTTTGCAGAGTCCTCTGTGGGAGTTGCTGGGCCGTCAGCAACTGAGCGAGGTAAGAGGATTGCGGACTAGTTAGCGTGCCACTGAGGGATGTAGCTGGAGCTTTTGGTCACCCGGTCTTCTCAGACAGTTTTTACTTTTATTTCTTTTGGGTCTGGCTTCTGCCAGCTGTTTGTATTTTTTTTGTGGTGAGCTGGGAGAGATATCTGTATTTATTTTCACAGTTGTACCTTATTTACTTCCAGCTTCTGTTTGAGATACAGTAGTTTTAGTTTAGCTCTGATTATTATGCTCTTTTATTATTATCTCTTATATCTGAGCAGATTACCGACGCTTCGTGTATGTGGGAAATACCGCATGCACGGCGGATCTGTTGACGGGCCCGGGTTCTGGTTTACACCCGGGGCGTGACACGGCTAGTGGCCCAGACATATCCTTTAGTGTTGGGATCTGCGCGAGATATCAATCAGCACCAAAGGAGGTTCACCTGAAAGCGGTGAAGCGGATCATCCGGTACATCGAAGGAACAATAAATTTCGGAATTTGGTATCCTATGGGAACAAGTCTAGATATTGTTGGATATTCAGATGCCGATTGGGCAGGATCTGTGGATGATCGGAGTGGTGCATGTTTTTATCTTGGCCATTGCCTTGTTGCGTCGCATAGTAAAAAGCAAAACTGCATTGCACTCTCGACTGCCGAAGCGGAATATATTTCAGCGGGTAGTTGTTCAACCCAACTCATTTGGATGAAAAGTGTGTTGAGCGACTTCCGGATTTCAACAACTTCGGTAACGATTCTTTGTGACAACACCAGTGCTATAAACATTTCTAAAAACCCTGTGTTGCACTCAAGAACAAAACACATTGAACTTAGATATCATTTTCTTAGAGAGCTAGTTGAATCAAATATTCTTCAACTTTCATACATTTCAACTGAGGATCAATTAGCTGACATTTTAACAAAACCTTTGGATCAAAAACGATTTATTCACTTGCGTAAGGCAATTGGAATGCTTTCCTTGAAATGATCTCTTTTTGAAACCAATCCTTAGGTTAGGTTTTGTTTTTGTGTTTTTGTTCTTTATCTATGTTTGTACATAGAACATTAATTGAGCATTAGTTATATTGACTTTAACTGCATCCTTTCACGCATTTAGAAATTTATTATGCTTTTGATATCATAATATTTCAGTTGATGCAATGATCATTTATGTCAATTAAGTCATCTTTTAAGTGATCAAAGTCAATTTCTCTCTCAATGATCTCTTGGTATAGTTATTATCTTATTTGACTATTTAGTCGAGTATGAATGCGAGATCAATTTTTGGTTGAATACCTTATATCTTAAATAATTGATAGCCAATTGAGGGGGAGTCAAAGAAATGTAATATGCTCAAAAGATGTGGAAAGAGTTACATCCCAATGAGGAGTGTGAAAACTATCACCACATGGAGGAAAGAGCTACCACCTCGGTCGTCCGAGTACTGTGTGCAGCTACCACATGTATGCCAAGCATGGTTTTTCAATTTTGATTAAATAAAATGCATGTTGAAATACTTGACTCTGTCAAATTTCAAGGTTGGTATAAGGTGGGAATTTTAATGAAAGATGCTCAAAGAGCCACTCTCTTCAACAGATTGTCTAGATATATTATTTAACTTATTTGGGATTTCAAACATCTATTGATCTTGGTATTTCATTTTCTTTACCAAATTGATGATTTGATAAAGGCATTACGCATAAGATCATGTTAGATGTGATTGAAGTTGTTCAACTTTAAGGGATTTAATTTTTATAAATTTTCGTTTCGTTATTTGAATATTTTTGATAGATTTGGCATAATCTATTTCTTGTTGTATGAAACGATGATTTTTATTTAAAATTGATACACAAAAGTGCTTACAATCCTTTTCTGGATTTTCTGGAATTTTTCTGAATTTTTCTGAAGAAAAAGTTTGGAGCCGGTCCGGACTGCATGAGCCGATCCGGACCCCGAACGCAGGAAAATCCTGCGGGGAGCTGATCCGTACTGGATTCTTCAGAGGGTCCGGACCGCGGCGAGGGTTTATATAGAACAAAAGGGTTTTTGATTTTTCTTTACTCCAATCTTTTGTTTCTAAGCTTCCAAACTCTCTCTCTCTCTAAAAAGCAAGGATCTTGGAGCCCTCCAAACTCGTTTTTCTTCAAATCAAAGTGAGTTCTTTAGATCAAAATCTCGGTTTTTCTCAATTTTTCATGTTTTTGCTCAAAACGTGGAAGAAAACTTGAATCTTTTTCGTTTGTGGATGGTTTTTGATCAAACTTCTTTTGAAATAAGAACTCTGGGAACATTAGTTTTGATTATATGCTAGGTTTTCTCAGGATAAACGGATTTTTGGCCTTCGATTTCTAAAAATTCGATTTTAGGGCATATTTTCAGAATTTTTGAAAATCATAGAATTGATCTATTTTTAAAATTCATTTTGCAAAACTAACTTGATCCCTAGTCTCTCTACATGATTATGATTGTTTGGGTTCAACTTTTTCAATTTTTGAAAATTAAAAATTTTTCGTGTTCTTGAGTTGTGCTCACAGGACTTCTTCCTTCTTAAGCACTTGGATCAATGGCATTCTCTTAGATCATCTTTCTGCTAGTTGCAATGGTTCACACTCGACCAACAAACAAACTGAAAAGAGCTAAGAAAACTCAACAGAAAGGTGAGTTTCATCTTGTCAGCGATTCAGAGGCTGAAGCAGATAATGAAGAGGTAGATTGGGACAAATTGACGGATGATGAATCCATGCCCGTTAAACCTAAACAAAAGACTTCCGACACATCAAAAGGAAAGGCTCCCATGGACAGAGGAAAAGCACCTATGACTTCACCAACCATCTCGGTGAAAAGGAAACGACTAACTCGACTGTGAGGTCCCGGAATTCCCCGCGTAGGGTTGCTGGTTGTTTGGCAGCTTTCGGTGGCCGTTGGGGGTGTTTGTGCGCGTATTGGGGCCCAAAAATGGATTTGTGATGCAATTTGGGATTTAGTTGCATCACTGGAGGCCTGCGTGGGGTGTCGATGGTGTTTGCGCGCAATTTGGACACAAGTGTTGGATTTTTGGGCTTAAAAGGAGATCCCGTGGGAATTTGGAGGACCCGTCGGGTGTTTAGAGATGGTTTCACGCGATTCAGATGTCAAAATTGGACTCCGGGCGAAATTTGGATAAAAGATTACCTCTCCGGTTGCCTTCGGGAATTTTTAGAGTTGGAATTTGGCAAATCGGACTTTAAATTTGGACCCGGCGCGAAAATCGGATCAAGTGGGCTTTCCGGGGGCAATCAGTAAATTTTCGGATGAGAATTTGGAGAAATGGACATCGTTTTTGGATTCAGCGCGCGAAATCGTTAAGAATGGACTATTTACTTGTTTGATTTGGAGCCCGGATGACGTGCGCGTTTTTCGAGACGACGCGGCACAAATCCCGAGGTTGGCGGCGCGGAAATCGAGGCGTGGCACCGAGCCCAAGGCCTGCGCGCGGATCGAGGCACGAGGCGCGCGCGTTGGGTCAACGCGCTCCGGCGCGGATCACGCGGGGGCCGCCAGGTGGCGGGCCCCCATTCGCGCCTGCGCGGGCGCGGGTGACCCGCGCCGTGTGGCGCGTTGGTGTAACGCGCCGTGTGGCGCGTTGTGTCACACGCGCCCGTGTGGCGCGCGGTGATGCGCGCCACGTCGCGCAGGGGCGCGCGCCTGGATCGGGTGCGCGCGCCCCTGTGCCGTGGACCGCCGGACAGTGGGCCCCACTTTGAGCGGTGCACCGCGGACCCGGTTAGTGGGCTCCTCCTTCTCCTTCTTCTTCTTCTTCTTCATTTCTTTCTTCTTCTCCCCGCACACCGTTTCTCCTCCCTTTTCTTTTCTTTCTTCTCCAACCGTGCATGAGAGGGAGTGAGAGAGGGAATTTTGTGGGCGTGCAGCGGTGCGCCGTGGACCTCGCGGAGCGCGCGAGGTGTTCCGTTGGAGCGGTTGCGCGGCGCGACGCTCGTCCTTTTGTGTTCTCCTTCGTCGCGTTTCAGTGCACGAGCTCCCCCGGCCTTTTCCGACCTCCGATTCAGGCGATTTTTGCGCCGTTGGATTCATGACAGACAGAGCTCCGATTTTCGTATTTTGTACTTCCCCTAGTTTCATGCGTTTCGAGGAGTTTTTCCATACTTACTGGGACCCCTTTTTCTGATGGAATTTTTGGACAGCGACACCTTGCCGGATTTTTATCTCCGTAACCGGGCATCGGATGAAGACGTGCCTGTACACTTTTTTCTCCTACTCGACGCGAGGATTGTCACCATATTTTTATCGGATTTTTCTGAGGCTTTCTTGAAGGTTTATTTCTCCCCCCTTCACTGTACAGAGTATTATAGTTATGTTCCCTTGTGGTTTTGCGCACCTGTGTTGTGGAATTTGTAACTTAGCCTACGGTGCTCGGATTTGGGCGTGCAGGTACCTGTTTTGAAGGTATCGACGCGAGGATCACTGTGGTATTATTCTTGGATTTTTCGAAACTCCTCCAGCAGGTGAAATAATTACATCTTCGGGATTGAATTTCAGACTGAGTGTATTGGGTTAATTGTTGGAATAAAGTGTAACCTTGGATTGTATGTTGTACCAGGAAGAGTTATTCGGGGATTTGGGATGGAGGATTGTTAGAGGTTGCTGTTTCTGATGTTTTCAGCTGTAAAATCTGGACAGTTAGTGTCTTCAGGTGGGTGGCCTTATCTCCAAGCTTTATGGACTGTACAGTAATTCTACTGACGTAGGACTTTGCATGATAGTTCATTTTCTGGTGTAGCACACCAGATTGTAGGAATTGTTGTTCCTTTTATCATCTGTTCATGTAATTATCTTGGAACTTGACCTAGCACCCCCGTCATATGTTGCATGTGTAACCAGACCAGTAGAAAACCCTCACTTGGGCTAGAGTTATTTATGTTTAGACATCCACACTGTTCTTTCATTCCTGGACATAGTGTTATCCTCGCCCGGGTAGTGGGACGAGAGGTCGGGACTTTCTTTTAGTGTGGGTTGCATTTGCACTCGTGCTTGGGAGCAGAGTGGAGTCTGGTAGATGTAGTGGGTCGCTTTTCTGTGCCGGGAGCCGTTTGGATAACGGTAGTCCCGGGAGGTCTTCTATCCCTGTTGTGCTGTCGCCACTGTGTTAGTGACAATTATGTGCTTGTGTTAGCTGGACCTAGAACCCAGAACCTTTTTGACATACACATGATTTTTTAGTCTATCGATGTTTTCTTCCAAGCATCGAAGGGCCGCCGAAGTATGTTCTTGTTTGATTGGACAAAGGCATCAGCCCTTCGGGGTTTGGGTAAGTCCTTATTTTCTAACTGTTTTTCCTAAAAGAACTAAAATTCATTAAAATGTGTTTCTCCTCAAATCAAGATGGTTTTCAAAAAGGAAACTATTTTTAGTCCTCACCCGCGTGGGTTGAGTGAAAATGGTTTTCAGTAATTAATGTCACCCCGTTTTCGTGTAAACTTTCCCACTCGTGAGGATTCGAGTGGTCTGGGTTCTAGGGACCATTCCTTTGTCGGGACGAAAGCCACGGGGGCTGAGCCTGGAACCTGTTCTTGTTTGATAGGGTTGTAGGTGTTGGTCTCCCGGAACTTTCGGGCCCTAGTTGGTATTTTCTGCGTGTTGTACCGAGGTTGTCGTGTTCCCGAACTGTAAGGGGGCCGGGAATTTCGATAGGCGGAGCCTAGAGTCTGTTCTTGTTTGATAGGGTTCTTAGCACCGACCTATCGGGTTTTCCAACCCTTATGGTGTCGGCCCTTCCTGAGATATCGATGTGGTTGGTGTTCTGGTGTGGGAGCCGTTGGAGTGACGGCGGTCCCAGCTGTGTGGTGCTTTCTTTAGTGAGTTAGTGTTGTGAGTTGAGTCGTTGAGGGTTCTCCGACATAGCCGTGAGAGTGTTTAGGCTTTTCATATTTGAGTCGAGGTTCTTTTCCGACTGAGTTGAGGTTCGAGCTTTGAGATACCGATCTGTTTGATCGTGGATTATAGCCTGCTGAGCCTGGCCTTTTTGCCAGTTATGAGATACTTGTGATACTTGAGTTCGTTGGGGTCGCTTCCCTCGAGCTACGCCCCGGGTGCGATGATGATTCCGAGCCTGACGAGGCTGCGATGATGCGACTAGTTGATACACTAGAGTTCGCTTGAGATTGAGATAGTCCTTGAGGGACACCCTACGTAAGTCCGTTCCTCCGGGATGTGCGGCAGTAGATGAGCGCAGGTTTGTTTGACTGGTCCAAAGTGGGACAGTCATCTGAGATTGGGTGACATGGAGAGAGTGATGGCATAGCATGAGTCATAGTAGAGTTTTCTTTGAGCATAGTACTTGTGTCATATCGTCAGTAGTGAGTAGATGCATCATATTATCTTCTGTTCCACTTCTTGAGCATCTAGACAGAGGCATAGTAGCTGTAGAGATATCCTTTTCCAGCTCTTTTCCTTCCGTATACTTTGTTACTTTATGCCTCTAGTAGACTTAGTGGGCAGACCGTTGGGCTTGTTGACGGCACCCACTGAGAACTACTGTGGGAAGTAGTTCTCACACCCGTCGTGGTGTCTTTTTCCCAGGGGCTTCTACTCCTGTTCCTGTGCTTCAGTTGCTGATCCTTCTGACCGGTTTCGAGGGAGTCGCGAGCTTGTTCCCTACCCGTCGTTGGAGTGTAGCGGTACCCCCTTCAGAGGAGAGCTTCAGTAGATTAGTTTACTTCTTTTTCCTCTGTTGAGAGACCTTTGTTGTGAGATATAGAGTTGTATTTTATTTTACAGTTTGAGAGACTGTTGTAGTGAGGATATTTTTTGTATTGAGAGCTTGTACACTGATTTTTTTATTGGAGGTATCTCCCTTTTGGGTTTTTGTATCAGAGGACTTTTATTACGATCGTATTTGGGGAGATGGATATTGTATTATTTTCAGTTGTACAGTGGTTGGATTTCAGTTTTTGGTAGTTTACTTTCAGCTCTGATATTTGTATACTGTTGTTGATTCTTTTTGCAGGTTAGACGCTTCGTCTGTACGGCAGTTTCCGTACAGATGGCGGATCTGTTAGTGAGCCGGGTCGCAGTTTCGACCCCGGGGCGTGACAGATTAGAGTGGTATCAGAGCCTAGGTTGTAGGTCATTGTGGACTTAGAAACCCTAGGCTTGTGGTTGGATATTAGGATGACTACGTGAGAGTCGTGACTTTTAGCGAGAGTCCTGATTGAGTTTTATACCTCTCCCAAGAGACGGGATGAGTGATTGGCATGTTTATTCTCCTAAGCGATTATGTTGGCTGCAGACAACATAATGCTATGGAATGGATGGCATGTCTTAGACTTTCGCTGGATTGGGTCGTTTGGTTGTTGTGTCCTGATGTTTGTTATTGTGTAGTGGACTACGATACCCCTGAGACGTCGTGTTGTGAAGAGGGCACACCCCGCATCTGTTGAGTACCCGAGCAGCGGGAGGCAAAGCTGTCAAAGCAGAGCGAGACCCAAGAGTTATGGAACCAGATGGCACCGATGTTGGAGGCTGTCCGATGCCAGGAGGAAACCATGGAATGTTGGATGCGCTTGTTGGAGCAGAGAGCACAGCTAGTTGCAGTACCGTTTGAGAGTCCTCCAGCACTTTCTTCCTATGCAGCGACATATTCAGTTGTGCTAGTGGCACCGATGGAGCGAGCAGCCCCCTCCGTGCCAACGAGTAGTGTCGAGGCACCGAGGCAGGGTGGATAGCGGATAGTAGATGAACGTTGGGACATCATCGGTCGGTTGAGCCAGTCCCGGCAGTCTGATCCACCCCGATTGGCAGGATTGAGTTTGGAGCCGTGGGAGGCTGAAAATTGGATAGCAGCAATGGAGAAACATCAGGTGCACTTGGCTACACACTTTTTGGAAAAGGACGCAGAGATTTGGTGGCGTCGAGTCCGTCCTGTTGGACCACCGGGAGCGCAGTTGTTGACTTGGAACCAGTTTCGTGCTTTGCTGCTTAGGGCCTTCTTTCCTGACAGTGTAAGCAGAAACTGGAAGGGGATCTTAGACGCCTGCAGCAGGGGAGTCGACCTCTTCAGGAGTATGTTCGCGAGTTTTGCAATTGTTGAGCGGTGTACCCCATGTCGCCTGGATGAGGCCAAGATGGTTGAGCTAGTTGGGAGAGGACTGCGTCAGGATATCTATCACTTGGTGCATTCTCGGCGAGCGCCGACGTTAGATGCAGCGATTGGGTAGGCTCGGTGGGTTGACCGAGGATCAATGATCATGTCAGAGAGTGACGGAGCGCCATGGACCAGCTCCGGGGAGTGGCATCCAGTGCCGCCTGAGTTTGGACAGTTGAGTGGATCGAGACCCCCGGGGCCGCTACGATCCCAGTCTGAGGGTCGTGAGTCTCAGAGGAGACAGAGACCAGGAGGTTCTCCACAGCCGATGTATGAGCAGCAGCAGCGGGATGACTATGTCATTTGTGGTGGGCCGTCTTCTGCGCCGCAGTGTGACCACAGGCAGGGGCGATGTTTTTCGTGTGGACAGTCAGGACATTTTCAGGCAGTATGCCCTCGAGCAGTGACTACGGCAATACCGCTTGCGACGGCACCCCGCTACCTCTTCGGGATGAAGGAGCTCCTCCGATTACCGCTAGGCAGATAGGGACACGACATCGGGGCAGACTGAGCGACAACCATTTACATCGAGCGGATGAGTCTGTACCGCCCGGTTGGAGGGCACTACGGTAGTGGACCAGGTTGTCGCGGGCATGATTTCTTTACAGCAGTTTGAGTTGAGCGTTTTTGGCATTCCTGTCTGGACTGGAGGTAGAGTTGTTACCACGTGCACTAGAGGTACAGATTTCTGTTGGTGATTGTGCATGTGGGGGGGGGAGCCTTGTGGATTGTGTCCAGTACAGTTGAGACTTGGAATCATACCGGCAGGTGTTACGGTTCTGTGACAGCTCCACGACTCAGATTGGGCACACAGGATGGACCAGTTGGTGCGGTATCGTGCAACGGCTGATTGTGGAATGAGATCAGTTACCATTCCGCGAATTGGACTAGAGGAGTTCTTTTTCTCAGATCACCGGGGTATCCTTCCTGCAGCTGTGGCTTCAGCGGACTGGGGCTGGGTGCTACTTTTAGATCGTTGGTGACGATTAGGACTAGAGGTTGTGTCCTTAGGGGTCACGGTTAGATCGTAGCTTTCGCTTTGTAGCCACGGCAGGAACGACTTCAACACTTCTCTCCCTTTTCTCGCCTCTGTGCTGAAATTTTCGAACAGGACGAAAATTTCGAAAGACTGCTCCAGAAATGGAGACGGTGCCCGAACCTGTTCTTGTATGATTGGGGCAAGGGCACTGGTCCTCTCGGAATTTTCGGACTTTTCGTTAATTTCAGCCGTTTTCTAAAATTGAGAGTTGGGGTTGACAACTTTCTTGCTGGTGGTGTGAGGTCCCGGAATCCCCCGCGTAGGGTTTGCTGGTTGTTGGGCAGCTTTTGGCAGCCGTTGGGAGTGTTTGTGCGCGTGTCGGGCCCAAAAAAATGGATTTGTGATGCAATTTGGCCACAAGTGTTGGACTTTGGGCTTAAAATAAGATCCCGCGGGAATTTGGAAGACCCGTCGGGTGTTTAGAAGTGGTTTCGCGTGATTCAGATGCCAAAATTGGACTCCGGGCGAAGTTTGGATGAAGGATTACCTCTACGGTCGCCTTCGGGAATTTTTAGAGTTGGATTTTGGCAAATCGGACTTCAGAAATGGACCTGGCGCGAAAATTGGATCAAGTGGGCTATCCGGGGACATTCGACAATTTTTTGGATGAGAATTTGGAGAAACGGACATCGTTTTTGGAATCAGCGCGCGAAATCGCTAAGATTGGACTATTTACTTGTTGGTTTTGGAGTCCGGTAGGCGTGCGCATTTTTCGAGACGACGCGGCACGCAAACCGAGGCGTTGGCGCGGCGCGGATCCCGAGGTGGCGACACGGGGCTCGAGGCAAGCGCGGCAGGCGCGTTAGGTGTGCGGGGAGGCGCGCCTTCGGCGCGGGCCACGCGGGGGCCGCCACGTGGCGGGCCCCCGTTGGCGCCCGCGCGGGCGCGGGGGCACGCGCGCCCGGTGTGGCGCGCGCGTGTTGTCACGCCCCGGATCGAAACTGCGATCCGGGCCCGCCAACAGATCCGCCGTCCCTACGGGAAGCCCCGTAGAAACGTAGCGTCTAACCTGCAAATGATCATCTATACTATACAGGTATCAGAGATGAAGTGAAAATACTGAACTGAAATAAAACAACTCTAAGTATAAGTACAGACCAAGTCCTCACATAAATACATAAGTCGCTCCAAAATAAAGAAGAGTACAACTCGATCCTCAATACAAGGTCACTCGACACATCTCTCAAAAGGTGAGGGTACAGCTACTCTCAGGAGACACCTGGTAGGGATCTAACTCGCGACTCCCTTACCTCGATCAGCTGGATCAGCAACCTGTGCAGCAGGAACAGAAGTAGAGGCCCCTGGGGAAAAATACACCACGACGGGTGTGAGAACTACGTCCCAAGTAGTCCTCAGTGGGTGCCGCCAACAAGCCTGACGGTCTGCCCACTAAGTCCACTAGAGGCATAAAGTAACAGATGCCATACTAGAAGGAAATGCTGGTAAAACAACACTACAGCTACTATGCCTCTAACTAGATGCTCAAGGGTGGAACAAAAGGAACTGGTACCACTACTAACTCCCAACTCAAATCACCCAATCTACACTGACTGCCACATCGGGTCCAGTCAAACCTGCGCCAACCTACTGCCGTTACGTCCCGGAGGAGCGGACTTACGTAGGACGTCCGTGGCTGCCAAAAAGGACCCAGCCAGAGGGACTGCATCGACAAAACCGCAATAGCAAGTAACCCGCCTAGCTCCGGAGTGGCACTCGAGGGGCGCGACCCCACCGAGTAAAGTATCTGCGCATCTATGTCGAGCTCAGTGTGGCCCATGCAGGCTATAATCCAAATCCACGATCAACAAGATCGACTGTAACCAACGAACCCTGTCTCACTCACTGGCTGGAACACAACACAGCCGAGACCCCCTTGTCCCTCAGACAGTAATCAAAAGACACTCTGATCAATAACTCACTAACTGACTCCACTCGGTCCCCCGACACGAGTGTAAATGTACCCTCTCCTAATAACTCGACCCCTCGGCCCCCCTATCGAGGCGAGGAAGAAACTAAGTCCAGATGACGAAGCAATGATAGTGTGAGTGTCTAAAGCAATAAAGTAACCTAGCCCAAGTTGAAGGTTTCTACGAGACTGGTTGAACATGCAGCAAATGACAGGGGTGCTAGGTCAAGTCCAAATATAGCAACACAATTATCTGGTCGAGTAATAATAAAATCGCATGCTCAACTGTGTATGCTAACCTGAAATCATACTTTCTAACATGCTATACATGGGATAGTGGAACATGAAATCCCTACACAGCTAGACTTAATGTGCAGATCGCAAAACTGGAAGACAGAGCCACCCACCTGATCAGTCGCACTGTCAAACGTCCTACAGCTGATAATACCAAAGATGGCAGCTACACAGAGTCCACTGGGTCCAGCACAGTCAACACTGCTCCTGGGTACAAAAACCGAACTGTCGTTACGCAATAATCCTCCCAAAACTGTCGGATTTAATATACATTAATTCAGCTGCGAAGATGGGCAAAAATCACCTACTGAATGTCCTCGGAAAAATCCGAATAAAATATGCCCGCGATCTACGCATCGATAGCTTCGAAACGACTACCTGCACGCCCAAATCCGAGTTTTCTACGCTGAGATATAAATCCGGCAAGAAAATCACCTCGAACACCACTGTAAAAATTTCCACAGATAAACATTCGGAAAGAAGGAAGATTCTCACCTTCGAAGCAGCCTCCTAAAATCCTGAGAAAAATCCAGGAGATTCCTCGCGAAGAGTAGATGAATTTAGCCTCTTGAATCACCCCGATCCGATGTCGGTACGCGAAGATATGGCCGAAACACTGCGGCGCTGTCCAAAAATCCGTGAAGAAAAAGGGGCAACAAAAATCTCAAATACCTCCAAGATCCGAAAAGAATTTGAGACAACTCTGAATATCAAGATCAAAGTCCTACCTGTCGTGAGTCTAACGGCGCAAAAATCGTCGAAATCGGGTGTCGGATAAAGCCAGGAGAGTCTGTGCACCGAGAAGACGCAAAACGGGTCGATGATGAACAAAGTCGCGCCGCGCCGGAAAATGGCCAACCTCGAAAACCGTGCACCCGAAAGTCCCGACAAGCTACCGTTGGATTCAGCTCTGGCAGAGGAACAAACTTCCTTGAGGGTCCACTGCGAAATTCCCAAGCAAAAGAGGTGAAAAATGGGCTAAACTCGGTTAAACAAGCCTTTATAGGGCTTAACGGGTTCGGGTTTAAAACCCTTTAGCCCGGGATAAATCCGGCGTGGCCCGGGTCGGACCAAATGCCGTCCGACGCGCCTGGATGCCCGCCACGTACCCCCCAAACAGGGTACGGCCGTGCGGGGCCTCTGCGCGCGCGCCACGCGCCCCCCCTCTACAGCGGCGGGGCACCGCGGGTGGCGACGCGTGGCGCAATGCCACGCGTCGGCCGCTCCACCGCCCCCGCTCACCGCTGAAGGGCCCCGCGGGCCGGGAGCACGTGGACCCTCCAATGCCCGGGCGCCACGCGTCCTGCTCCCGGTCCACGCACCGCTCCGTTTTTTCCTTGGACCGAGCCGCGCGCACCCGCCAACCGTAATGCGCCACGTGGCCCGCCCCGCGGTCCATGCACCCGCGCTCCTTTCCCGTGGACCGAGCGGCGTGGGCCGGCCAATGAAAGGCTGCCACGTGGCCCAGGCCGGTCCACGGTCACTCCCATGCACCCGATTCTCCCCGAAACTTCCGGTAGCCCGTTTTTGGTCATCCGGACTCCAAATTTAACAAGCAAATAGCCGTTTTCAAGTGTTTTTCCGTGCTGAATCCAATTCTAACCTCTGTTCGGCCAAAATCCTTCCAGAAATTTCGGCAAACACAGCCGAAGCCAAAACAGTAAAAGATACATCACCAGGTCCAACAGTAGCACCTCTTTGATGCACCCTGGGCCAGGTACACCAACAATAGGTGTTCTAAACCGTAGATTCAGTCGGAAAACTGCATGGGATTTACGGTCTCCACATCCTCCCCCACTAAAAGGGAGTTTCGTCCTCGAAACAAAAGGAAGGTAAACCTGCGTACCTCAATCCGGAATCTCGAACAGAGAAGGGTAGGTATCCCGCATCACCGTCTCCAGCTCCCATGTAGCCTCTCGCTCCCCATGGTTGCTCCACTGGATCTTCACAAATGGGATGGCCCGGTTGCGCAATTCTCTCACCTCACGAGCCAGAATTCGCAACGGGCGCTCCTCGTAACCAAGATCCTCGCCAATCTCTAAAGAAGTGAAGTCGATCACATGTGAAGGGTCGAAGACGTATTTCCTCAGAGCTGAGACATGAAAAACATCATGGACTCCGGCCAGGCGCGGTGGAAGTGCAACTCTATAGGCCACAGGGCCGATCCTCTCCAGTACCTCGAAGGGTCCAATAAAGCGGGGACTAAGCTTTCCCCGAACTCCAAATCTCTTGACCCCCTTCGAGGGCGAAACCTTCAAAAAGACATGATCACCAATCTGGAACTCAAGGTCTCGCCGCCGATTATCAGTGTAGCTCCTCTGACGACTCTGGGCTGTCTCAAGATGTCGGCGAACTAATCTGACTTTCTCCTCTGCCTCCAACAATAACTCCGGTCCCAAAGTCTTCCTTTCACCCACGTCACTCCAATATAAGGGCGACCGACACTTGCGTCCATACAACGCCTCAAACGGAGCCATTTGGATGCTCGCTTGATAGCTGTTGTTGTACGCAAACTCAACCAATGCTAAGTGCCGATACCACCCTCCTCCGAAATCCATAACGCACGCTCTAAGCATATCCTCCAGGGTCTGTATGGTGCGCTCCGACTGTCCATCGGTCTGTGGGTGGAATGCTGTGCTGAAACGGAGCTGGGTCCCCAAAGCTGACTGTAGACTCGTCCAGAAATGTGACACAAACCTCGGGTCCCTGTCTGATACAATCGAGACGGGTATACCGTGCAACCTCACCACCTCATCTAAATATAACTGTGCAAAACGGTCCAACGACCAGGTCATCTGTACAGGTAAAAAGTGAGCAGACTTGGTGAGTCTGTCCACGATAACCCAGATCGCATCGGCTCCACCCTGCGCCCGCGGTAGTCCAACTACAAAGTCCATGGTGATGTGGTCCCATTTCCACTCGGGAATTGGAAGACTTTGCAACTTGCCAGCAGGTACTCGATGTTCTGCCTTCACTTGCTGACAAGTTAAACACTGAGCCACGAATCTGCCAATATCCCGCTTCATTCCAGACCACCAAAAGTGTGCCTTGAGGTCCCTATACATCTTAGTACCTCCAGGGTGGACGGTATAAGGCGTATAGTGAGCCTCTCTCAAAATCTGATCCCTGATCTCCGAATCTGTAGGCACACACACTCGGTCCCTGTACCGCAGTACTCCCGAGCCATCCACTGAAAAATCCCCTAACTGATCTGCCTGAATCTGCGATCTGATCCTCGTCAAGTAGGGGTCCTCACTCTGTGCCTCACCAATCCTGTCCAACAGAGTGGGCTGCAAGACCATGGACGAGAGTCTAGCAGTGACCCCAGGGGAAACTACCTCTATCTGTAGACGCCTCAACTGCTCTACAAGTGGTGCCTGCTGAGTGACCATCATGCTCAAGCTCGGTGCTGATCTCCTGCTCAAAGCGTCTGCAACCACATTGGCCTTGCCAGGGTGATAAAGAATACTCAAATCATAATCCTTTAAAAGCTCCAACCACCGGCGTTGCCGCAAGTTCAGCTCCTTTTGAGTAAATAAATACTTTAAACTCTTGTGGTCTGTATAAATTTCACAGTGCTCCCCGTAGAGATAATGCCGCCATAACTTCAGGGCGAACACCACAGCGGCAAGCTCCAAATCGTGAGTAGGGTAATTCTTTTCATAATCCTTTAGTTGCCGTGAAGCATAGGCAATTACCCTACCATGCTGCATCAGGACACAACCCAAGCCGCTGTGTGAGGCGTCACTATAAATCACAAATCCGTCGCCCATCACGGGTAGAGCTAGAACTGGTGCTGAGATCAATCTCCTCTTAAGCTCCTCAAAGCTCTCTTGGCACCGCTCAGACCAAATAAACTTCACCCCCTTTCTTGTCAAGCTGGTCAGGGGAGTAGAGAGCTTCGCAAAGCCCTCTACAAATCGACGGTAATAACCTGCTAATCCAAGAAAACTACGGACCTCAGTAACCGTCGTCGGCCTAGGCCAATCCCGAACTGCATCAATCTTCGTCGGGTCCACTGCCACCCCTGCGGCTGATATAACGTGGCCTAGAAAAGCAACCTCCCGAAGCCAAAATGCACACTTTTTCAGCTTGGCAAACAGCTTCTTCTCTCGCAGGAGCTGTAGCACGATCCTCAAATGCTCCTCATGCTCTACCTCACTTCGGGAGTAGACCAAAATGTCGTCTATGAATACAACGACAAACCGATCCAAGTACGGCTGAAACACCCGGTTCATTAAATCCATGAATGCAGCAGGGGCATTAGTTAGTCCAAAAGGCATAACTGTAAACTCATAATGCCCATATCGGGTTCTAAAAGCCGTCTTGGGGATGTCCTCGGCCCTCACCCTCAACTGGTGGTAACCTGACTGAAGATCCAGCTTTGAAAACACTGATGCACCCTGCAACTGATCAAACAGATCATCAATCCGTGGTAGTGGGTACTTGTTCCGAATGGTCACTTTATTTAGCTCTCGGTAATCCACGCACAGGCGAAGTGATCCATCCTTCTTCTTCACGAATAAAACTGGCGCTCCCCACGGAGATACACTGGGTCTCACAAAGCCCACGTCCATCAAATCCTGCAACTGAGCCTTCAATTCCCTCAATTCAGCTGGGGCCATCCTATAAGGTGCCTTTGAGATTGGTGCGGTCCCTGGAACCACATCAATCACAAACTCAACCTCCCTCTCCGGCGGCAAAGTCGATAGCTCAGAGGGAAACACATCTGGGAACTCGCGGACGATAGGGATATCCTCGAGTCCCGGTGCCGCCGTAGGCACCTCTACGACCGTCGCCAGGAAAGCGATACAGCCCCTACTCATCATCCGCCGAGCTCTCGATGACGAGATAGTCATCGCAAACAGGGTACTCTGACAGCCTCTAAATACGAACTCCTCCTGCCCTGGCTCACGAAGAGTCACAGTCCTCTCCCTGCAGTCTATCGTGGCGCAATACCGAGATAACCAGTCCATACCAAGTACAACGTCGAAATCCCGGAGCTGCCGCAGTACGAGCAAGTCTGCCGGCAGTATCCAGGGTCCCAACTGTACAGGGCAATCCCTACAATACTCCACAACATGCAGAACATGGTCTGGAATCTGAACCTCTACTGCATGCGATAACGACACTACCTCTATACCATGTAGGGATGCAAAATCTCTACTAATGAATGAATGCGATGCGCCCGTATCAAAAAGAGCTCGAGTATGAACTGCGGAAATCAAAATGATACCTGCGACGACATGCTCCGCGGCTGTAGTATCCTCCACCTGTGCCGCATAGACTCGCCCACTCGGTGCTGATGGTCGTCGATCTGGCTGTCGAGAGGAAGATGAAGCATGATCAGGCCTACCATAGGCCACAGAAGGCCCTGCTGACTGATACGGAACAGTAGGTGCCGAAGCCGAGGAAGGAGCTGGAGGACCTGCTCTGGGACATGCTCTCTGAAAATGACCGGTCTGTCCACATCGGAAGCAACGGCCCTGACTCTGGGAACACTGAGGCGGTGAGTGCGGCCCTCCACAAATGACACATCGGTCTGGTCGTGGCTGTCGTCGTGGCTGCTGCTGCTGAGACTGCTGCTGCTGAGAATGCTGCTGCCGAGATGATCGACGCTGCTGCTGCCACGGTCGGGGTGCTCCTGATCTCTGGCGCCCCTGATGCCCACGACCCTGCGAATGAGGTCGCGGAGGTCTCGGGGGTCCCTGTCCCCCTGACTGCCCCTCATCAACTGGTGCTGGGCGCTTTGCCCCCGGAGTCACTGCTGGGGCTGGCGTCACCTCCGCCATCACTGTCTCTCCAGACTCAACATATAATGCCTGCTCCATCGAAGCCTCAAGAGTCTGCGATCTGCTGGAGCGAACATGCTGATAAATATCCCGGTGCAACCCTCGCTCAAACATATAAATCTGATGTGCCTCGTCCCTGGCCACGTGAGGCATACTAGCCAACAGCTGGTTAAATTCAGCTATGTACACCTGCACGGGCCGATCTCCCTGACGAAGAGTCCTCAGCCGCTCCTCCAGTCTCTGTCGGACACTCTCAGGGAAGAAAGCTCCCAAAAGAAGGCTGCGAAACTCCGTCCATGAGAGAAGCTGCGTCCCCGGCGGCCCAGCCGGTCGCACACGCCGCCACCACGCCTCAGCATTGCCCTCCAAGAAATGAGAAGCCAAGAGAACCCGGAAGCGATCCTCGATAAATAAACTCTCAAAATGACGCTCCATGGCCGTGACCCAAGTCTCGGCCTCCCACGGCTCAGCTCCCATACCAGAAAAATGGGGTGGGTCCAACTGGCGAAACCTCATCAGCAAATCTACCACCACCCGCTGCTCCGCTGAAGTCAGAGATCCCGTCACCCCCGATGCTGGTCTGCAAGGAACCGGCTCAACAGGAACTGCCGGTGCCGGAGGAACAACAGGGGGTGCCACAACTGGGGGAGGAGGTACAGGCGCACTATCACGGGGTGCCACCTCTGGCCGCGACCTCTGCTCTAACAAAGCCATCATCCTGCCCAAGGCCTCCTCCTGACGGCGAGAAGCCTCCTCCTGACGCTGGATAACCTCCGACATCTGTGCCATCTGGGCTCGGAGCTCCTGTACCTCATCCTGATGTCCCGGTCCCGAGTCCTCCCGCTCAGGCACCGAGGAAGAAGGCTGCGAACGCGTAGACATCCCGCGTCGCGGAGGCATCACTCTCCTGATGAGAAAGAAAAGAACAGTCAGAACCTCCAAACCAACCTCGACCCAATCTCGCGAAAGTCCACAGGCATATCCCCCTTCCCGTAGTACTATGTTGTCTGCAGCCAACATAGTCGCCACTGAAGGAAGATATGTCAGTCTCTCACCCCATCCACTGGGAGAGTGTAAAACCCAATCAAGACTCTCGCAACTGAGTTACGGCTCTCACGTAAGTCATCCTAGGGTCCAACCACAAGCCTAGGGTTTTTAAGTCCTCACTGACCTACATCCTAGGCTCTGATACCACTCTAATCTGTCACGCCCCGGATCGAAACTGCGATCCGGGCCCGCCAACAGATCCGCCGTCCCTACGGGAAGCCCCGTAGAAACGTAGCGTCTAACCTGCAAATGATCATCTATACTATACAGGTATCAGAGATGAAGTGAAAATACTGAACTGAAATAAAACAACTCTAAGTATAAGTACAGACCAAGTCCTCACATAAATACATAAGTCGCTCCAAAATAAAGAAGAGTACAACTCGATCCTCACTACAAGGTCACTCGACACATCTCTCAAAAGGTGAGGGTACAGCTACTCTCAGGAGACACCTGGTAGGGATCTAACTCGCGACTCCCTTACCTCGATCAGCTGGATCAGCAACCTGTGCAGCAGGAACAGAAGTAGAGGCCCCTGGGGAAAAATACACCACGACGGGTGTGAGAACTACGTCCCAAGTAGTCCTCAGTGGGTGCCGCCAACAAGCCTGACGGTCTGCCCACTAAGTCCACTAGAGGCATAAAGTAACAGATGCAATACTAGAAGGAAATGCTGGTAAAACAACACTACAGCTACTATGCCTCTAACTAGATGCTCAAGGGTGGAACAAAAGGAACTGGTACCACTACTAACTCCCAACTCAAATCACCCAATCTACACTGACTGCCACATCGGGTCCAGTCAAACCTGCGCCAACCTACTGCCGTTACGTCCCGGAGGAGCGGACTTACGTAGGACGTCCGTGGCTGCCAAAAAGGACCCAGCCAGAGGGACTGCATCGACAAAACCGCAATAGCAAGTAACCCGCCTAGCTCCGGAGTGGCACTCGAGGGGCGCGACCCCACCGAGTAAAGTATCTGCGCATCTATGTCGAGCTCAATGTGGCCCATGCAGGCTATAATCCAAATCCACGATCAACAAGATCGACTGTAACCAACGAACCCTGTCTCACTCACTGGCTGGAACACAACACAGCCGAGACCCCCCTGTCCCTCAGACAGTAATCAAAAGACACTCTGATCAATAACTCACTAACTGACTCCACTCGGTCCCCCGACACGAGTGTAAATGTACCCTCTCCTAATAACTCGACCCCTCGGCCCCCCTATCGAGGCGAGGAAGAAACTAAGTCCAGATGACGAAGCAATGATAGTGTGAGTGTCTAAAGCAATAAAGTAACCTAGCCCAAGTTGAAGGTTTCTACGAGACTGGTTGAACATGCAGCAAATGACAGGGGTGCTAGGTCAAGTCCAAATATAGCAACACAATTATCTGGTGGAGTAATAATAAAATCGCATGCTCAACTGTGTATGCTAACCTGAAATCATACTTTCTAACATGCTATACATGGGATAGTGGAACATGAAATCCCTACACAGCTAGACTTAATGTGCAGATCGCAAAACTGGAAGACAGAGCCACCCACCTGATCAGTCGCACTGTCAAACGTCCTACAGCTGATAATACCAAAGATGGCAGCTACACAGAGTCCACTGGGTCCAGCACAGTCCACACTGCTCCTGGGTACAAAAACCGAACTGTCGTTACGCAATAATCCTCCCAAAACTGTCGGATTTAATATACATTAATTCAGCTGCGAAGATGGGCAAAAATCACCTACTGAATGTCCTCAGAAAAATCCGAATAAAATATGCCCGCGATCTACGCGTCGATAGCTTCGAAACGACTACCTGCACGCCCAAATCCGAGTTTTCTACGCTGAGATATAAATCCGGCAAGAAAATCACCTCGAACACCACTGTAAAAATTTCCACAGATAAACATTCGGAAAGAAGGAAGATTCTCACCTTCGAAGCAGCCTCCTAAAATCCTGAGAAAAATCCAGGAGATTCCTCGCGAAGAGTAGATGAATTTAGCCTCCTGAATCACCCCGATCCGATGTCGGTACGCGAAGATATGGCCGAATCACTGCGGCGCTGTCCAAAAATCCGTGAAGAAAAAGGGGCAACAAAAATCTCAAATACCTCCAAGATCCGAAAAGAATTTGAGACAACTCTGAATATCAAGATCAAAGTCCTACCTGTCGTGAGTCTAACGGCGCAAAAATCGTCGAAATCGGGTGTCGGATAAAGCCAGGAGAGTCTGTGCACCGAGAAGACGCAAAACGGGTCGATGATGAACAAAGTCGCGCCGCGCCGGAAAATGGCCAACCTCGAAAACCGTGCACCCGAAAGTCCCGACAAGCTACCGTTGGATTCAGCTCTGGCAGAGGAACAAACTTCCTTGAGGGTCCACTGCGAAATTCCCAAGCAAAAGAGGTGAAAAATGGGCTAAACTCGGTTAAACAAGCCTTTATAGGGCTTAACGGGTTCGGGTTTAAAACCCTTTAGCCCGGGATAAATCCGGCGTGGCCCGGGTCGGACCAAACGCCGTCCGACGCGCCTGGATGCCCGCCACGTACCCCCCAAACAGGGTACGGCCGTGCGGGGCCTCTGAGCGCGCGCCACGCGCCCCCCCTCTACAGCGGCGGGGCACCGCGGGTGGCGACGCGTGGCGCAATGCCACGCGTCGGCCGCTCCACCGCCCCCCGCTCACCGCTGAAGGGCCCCGCGGGCCGGGAGCACGTGGACCCTCCAATGCCCGGGCGCCACGCGTCCTGCTCCCGGTCCACGCACCGCTCCGTTTTTTCCTTGGACCGAGCCGCGCGCACCCGCCAACCGTAATGCGCCACGTGGCCCGCCCCGCGGTCCATGCACCCGCGCTCCTTTCCCGTGGACCGAGCGGCGTGGGCCGGCCAATGAAAGGCTGCCACGTGGCCCAGGCCGGTCCACGGTCACTCCCATACACCCGATTCTCCCCGAAACTTCCGGTAGCCCCTTTTTGGTCATCCGGACTCCAAATTTAACAAGCAAATAGCCGTTTTCAAGTGTTTTTCCGTGCTGAATCCAATTCTAACCTCTGTTCGGCCAAAAATCCTTCCAGAAATTTCGGCAAACACAGCCGAAGCCAAAATAGTAAAAGATACATCACCAGGTCCAACAGTAGCACCTCTTTGATGCACCCTGGGCCAGGTACACCAACAACAGGTGTTCTAAACCGTAGATTCAGTCGGAAAACTGCATGGGATTTACGGTCTCCACACGTGTCCCGCGCCTGGGTGGCGCGGTGTAACGCGCCCGTGTGGCGGGCGCGTTACCGCGCGCCGCGTGGCACCCGGGGCGCGTGCGTGGACCCGGTGCACGCGCCCCGGCCTTGTGAGCCGGCGGTTTGTGGCTCTTGATTGGCGGTCCACCGTGGACCCCGGCTCCGTGGACCGCCCCTCTTCTCTTCCTTCTTTTCTTCTTTTTCTTTCTCCCCCGCACACCATTTTTTCTCCTCTTCTTTTCCTTTCTTCTCCATCCGAGAGCGAGAGGGTGTGAGGGAGAGGATTTTGGTTGGTGCGGCGGTGCGGCGTGGGCCTCGTGGAGCGCGCGAGGTTTTCCTACGGAGCGTTTCGGCGGCGGCGACGCAGTCGGGGTAGGTTCCGGGCGTTATTTTTACGGTGTTTTTAGCACAGTTTGGGGCGTTCCTTGGACAGTGAATTAACCCTTTGTTCTTGTCTGTGTTAGGGACCGTGTTTTACTGCACCGTTTTGCGTGCGGTCACCGACGGCGTGCTCCGTTTTGCGTGCAGACTTCGTTTTGCGTGCGGACTCCGGCATCGTGCACCGTTTTGCGTGCGGACTCCGGCGGCGTGCTCCGTTTTGCGTGCGGACTCCGGCGGCGTGCTCCGTTTTGCGTGCGGACTCCGGCGGCGTGCACCGTTTTGCGTGCGGACTCCGATGGCGTGCTCCGTTTTGCGTGCGGACTCCGTCAGCGGACATCGTTTTGCGTGCGGATCGCGTGGAGGCCAATTGCAAGTGTCTACGAGCAATTGGTGGCAAATCGAGGTGGGTGGCCTTATCTCCAAGTTTTATGGACTGTACAGTAATTCTACTGATGTAGGACTATGCATGATAGTTTATTTTCGGGTATAGCATGCTATATTGTAGGAATTGTTATTCCTTTTATAATATGTTAATATAGTTATATTGGAACTTGACCTAGCACCCCCGTCATATGTTGCATGTGTAACCAGACCAGTAGAAAACCCTCACTTGGGCTAGGGTTATTTATGTTTAGACACTCACACTGTTTTTCTATTTCCTGGACGTAGTGTTATCCTCGCCCGGGTAGTGGGCCGAGAGGTCGGGACTTTCTGTTAGTGTGGGATGCTTTTGCACTCGTGCTTGGGAGCAAAGTGGAGTCTGGTAGTTGTAGTGGGTTGCTTATCTGTGCCGGGAGCCGTTTGGGTAAACGGTAGTCCCGGGAGATCTTGTTTTCCTGTTGTGCTGTCGTGGGAGGGAGCCGTTGGGTAGACGGTAGTCCCGGGCCGTCGAGTATCTTCCGGTCCGTGTTGTTGGGAACCGTTGGGGTTGACGGTGGTCCCAGGTCGTTGAGTGTTGTCCGACCGGTATTATTAGCCTGAGTTGTGGGTCGTTCCTGGCTGTGGAGTACCTCCAGCCAGTGTGCTTTGTGCTGCGAGCTGTTGGAGAGGCTAGTGTCTCGTGTTTCGTGTGAGCTGATCAGCTGAGTCATCGAGAGTGCTCCGACTGTTGTGCGAGATATTTTGGGGATCTTGAGTCCTACCGTTCTGAGAGTGAGCGTGGATTTTCACTATAGCCTGCTTATGCTAATTTTTGATACTCTATGCCGCGCCTTTTTCCTCAGTTGGGGTCGCGCCCCCTGAGATGCCGCAGTGGATGCGATGATGGGCCTGTTGAGGCAGTTTTGCGCGAGGGGTGATTTAGTCGGACAGGACGCCCCACGTAAATCCCGTCCTCATGTGAATGTGAGGTAGTGGGCAGGTGCGTTCCTAGTCGACAGGCGCAGGCTTGACTGGACCCTATGTGACACCCCCAGAATTTGAAATAATCCTACACATAAATGGTATAATAGGACTAAAGCTCTTAACCCGGCTATAGCCTTTTGGATGGTAGCAAGACCCATGAGGTTATGTGAGTTAATCGTGCTAGAGCGAGAGTAGTTCTAGGATGGGTGACCCCTGGGAAGTTGGGGCTTCACACCCTTTGAGGCCGCTAGTTCATTTGGGTCGATTGAGCACCTTGGGTGCGAGTGGTCACATTTACTTTCATCTGTTCCACCTCTTGAGCATCTAGATAGAGGCATAGTAGCTGTAGAGTTATCCTTTTCCAGCCCTTTTCTTTCCGTATTACTTTGTTACTTTATGCCTCTAGTAGACTTAGTGGGCAGACCGTTGGGCTTGTTGACGGCACCCACTGAGAACTACTGCGGGAAGTAGTTCTCACACCCGTCGTGGTGTCTTTTCCCCAGGGATTTCTTCTCCTGTTCCTGTGTTCCTGTTGCTGATCCTTCTGACCGAGGCGAGGGAGTCGCGAGCTAGTTCCCTACCAGTCGTTGGAGTGTAGTGGTACCCCTTCAGAGGAGAGCTCCAGTTGATTAGTTACTTCTTTTCCCTCTGTTGAGAGACCTTTGTTGTAAGGTATAGAGTTGTACTTTATGTTTACAGTTTGAGAGACTGATGTAGTGAGGATATTTTTGTATTGAGAGCTTGTACACCGATGTATTTTATTGGAGGTATCTCCCTTTTGAGTTTTGTATCAGAGGACTTTTTATATGATCGTATTTGGGAGATGGATTTTGTTTTATTTTCAGTTCTTAGTAATTTTACTTTCAGCTCTGATATCTGTTTAGCTGTAGTTGCTTCTTTTTGCAGGTTAGACGCTTCGTCTGTACGGCAGTTTCCGTACAGATGGCGGATCTGTTAGCGAGCCTGGGTCGTAGTTTCGACCCCGGGGCGTGACAGATTAGAGTGGTATCAGAGCCTAGGTTGTAGGTCGTGGTGGACTTAGAAACCCTAGGCTTGTGGTTGGACATTAGGATGACTACGTGAGAGTCGTGACTTTTAGCGAGAGTCCTAATTGAGTTTTATCCTCTCCCAAGAGACGGGATGAGTGATTGGCATGTTTACTTTCCCAAGCGATTATGTAGCTGCAGACAACATGATGCTATGTAATGGATTACATGTCTTAGACTTTCGCTGGATTGGGTCGTATGGTTGTTGTGTCCTGACGTTTGTTGTTGTGAAGTGGACAACGGTACTCCTGAGACGTCGTGCTGTGAAGAGGACACACCCCGCACCTGATGAATACCCGAGCAGCGTGAGGCAGAGCTATCAGAGCAGAGTGAGACCCAGGAGTTTGTGTGTTGAGATAGGTTTCCACTTTAACCGAGAAGGGCCAAATCCCTGAACGGTAAAGGATCGAGAACTTCGATAGGCTGAGCCTAGAGTCTGTTCTTGTTTGATTGGGGTTCTAGGCACTGGTCTATCGGGATTTTCGGATCTTTGCCGCGTCAGTCGGTTCTTCTCGCCTATGAGTGGGGTGTTGTCGTGGGAGCCGTTTGGAGTGACGGCGGTCCCAGCTGTGTAGATACGTTCCACTGGCCGAGCTACCGATGGATACCTTGCCCCTGGCTGAGTTACCTGGTGGGCACATGCCCTGGCTGAGTTACCAGGAGGACACATGCCCTGGCCGAGTTACCAGGAGGATATTTTTCACTGGCCGAGCTACCAGATGGATACATTGCCCCTGGCTGAGTTACCAGGTGGGCACATGCCCTGGCTGAGTTACCAGGAGGACACATGCCCTGGCCGAGTTACCAGGAGGATATTTTTCACTGGCCGAGCTACCAGATGGATACCTTGCCCCTGGCTGAGTTACCAGGTTGGCACATGCCAAGCTACCAGATGGATACATTGCCCCTGGCTGAGTTACCAGGTGGGCACATGCCCTAGCTGAGTTACCAGGAGGACACATGCCCTGGCCGAGTTACCAGGAGGATATTTTTCACTGGCCGAGCTACCAGATGGATACATTGCCCCTGGCTGAGTTACCAGGTGGGCACATGCCCTGGCTGAGTTACCAGGAGGACACATGCCCTGGCCGAGTTACCAGGAGGATATTTTTCACTGGCCGAGCTACCAGATGGATACATTGCCCCTGGCTGAGTTACCAGGTGGGCACATGCCCTGGCTGAGTTACCAGGAGGACACATGCCCTGGCCGAGTTACCAGGAGGATATTTTTCTCTGGCCGAGCTACCAGATGGATACATTGCCCCTGGCTGAGTTACCAGGAGGGCACATGCCCTGGCCGAGTTACCAGGAGGATATTTTCCACTGGCCGAGCTACCAGATGGATGCATTGTCTCTGGTTGAGTTACCAGGTGGGCACATGCCCTGGCTGAGTTACCAGGAGGGCACATGCCCTGGCCGAGTTACCAGGAGGATACTTTCCACTGGCCGAGTTACCAGATGGATACATTGCCCCTGGCCGAGATACCAGGTGGGCACATGCCCTGGCCGAGTTACCAGGAGGATACTTTCCACTGGCCGAGCTACCAGATGGACACATTGCCCCTGGCCGAGTTACCAGGTGGGCACATGCCCTGGCCGAGTTACCAGGAGGATATTTTTCCCTGGCCGAGTTACCAGGAGGACACTTTCCACTAGCCGAGCTACCAGATGGGTTCATACCCCTGGCCGAGCTACCAGGTGGGTACATGCCCTGGCCGAGTTACCAGGTGGTTGCTTTAGTGAGATTAAGATGGTCTGACAGGACGCCGAGTTTTGGTGGCGTCGAGTTCGTCCTGTTGCACTACCGGGAGCGCAGTTGTTGACGTGGAACCAGTTTCGTGCTTTGCGGCTCAGGGCCTTCTTTCCCGACAGTGTAAGCAGAAACTGGAAAGGGATCTTAGACTCCTGCAGCAGGGGAGTCGACCTCTTCTGGAGTATGTTCGCGAGTTTTGCGATTGTTGAGTGGTGTACCTCATGTCGCCTGGATGAGGCCCAGGAGGTTGAGCTAGTTGAGAAAGGACTGCATCGGAATATCTATCACTTGGTGTATTCTCGGCGGGTGCCGACGTTAGATGCAGCGTTTGAGCATGCTTAGCGGGATGACTGTGTCATTTGTGGTGGGCCGCATTCTGCGCCGCAGTGTGACCACAGGCTGGGCACAGATCATGGTCTTGTCCTAAAGCAGGGTCATCAGACGCATTGGCAGCTTCGGCTCCTCCTCCTCCGCTCTTTCAGACAGGCGGAGCTTCGACAGGTTATGGCCAGATAGTTAGGGCCACTTCTTCGCGGCAATCCGATGGACGACCGCCCCCGAGCGGGAGCGTCTATGTCGCACAGGATGAGGATTCGGGGGCAGCTAGCCACGTGATGGCAGATATTAAACTTATCTCCCCTTCACGCACTTGAGCGTTATTTGTTACCGGAGCATCGCATTCATTTCTTCTGTAGGGCATTTGCACGGTTGTATGGGCTAGAGATAGGATCCTTAGCTTGTGCTCGTGAGGTTCAGATACCTGATCACGTGTTGCTCATAGATGAGTGTTGTTGGTCCTGCCCAGTGCAGTTGGGGCCCTGGTTTTTGCCTGTTGATCTTTTGGCCCTTCCTCAGCTCCGGGATTTCGAGGTAGTGTTGGGTAGAGGACTGTGAGGATCTGAGGCCTTGATGCTTGAGTGCTACCACACCGTTGATACACGGTGGTGATGCCACACCGTTGATACACGGTGGTGATGCCACACCGTTGATACACGGTGGTGATGCCACACCGTGGATACACGGTGGTGATGCCACGCCGTTGGTGCACGGCAGTGATGCCACGCTGTTGGTGCACGGCAGTGAAGCCACGTTGCTGGTACACAACGGTGAGAGTTTTTGGATGTTTCGGACTTTTGACCGCGAGTTTGGGCATCAGCTTTATGATCGCCTTGCGAGCCAGCTTTCAGTCCCGTTCACCGACGGATTGGTCCCCGTCAGGGTGTTCTTTTTGGTTGAGGGATCGACTTCGACCCGTGGGTCCGTTGGGGTTATGATAGCATGTTGAGTGACCAACTGTGGCATGAGATTGTGTCTCTTGAGGATCCCTTTTGAGGTTAGCCTGCAGTTGAGTAGTCCACTCGGGTGGTTTTGGATCGGGAAGTAACCGAGTGAAGACCCCAGCTTATTGGATTCCTTTCCTTATTGAATGAATGTGTGGGTATACTTCGGGTCGTCTTGTTGAGGTTGGCACCATGATGTGGTCTGGTGCGTGTTGCACCAGTGGTTATTTCAGTTTCCCCCAGCCTTTTATTGGAGCCCCTTTGGTATTTTACGTCTCAGCCCAGGAGGGATGTGTTTTTCCTCGCCGTGATTGACTTGCCCCTTTGAGATCTGTGATTGTTGGAGTACGAGGGACGCCCGTTGCAATTTCTGGCTCGAGAGATGAGAGAATTGCACATCGGGCCATACCTTACTTGTTGTTATTGTTATTGCGGAGTAATCACGGGGAGTGAGTGGTGTTTTGGGAGCTGGAGGCGTATTGATGGATACCTACCCGTGGTATTTGTGACTCCTGATGGACTTGATCTAGTTTCGAGGACGAAACTTTCTTTTAGTGGGGGAGGATGTGAGGTCCCGGAATCCCCCGCGTAGGGTTTGCTGGTTGTTGGGCAGCTTTTGGCAGCCGTTGGGAGTGTTTGTGCGCGTGTCGGGCCCAAAAAAATGGATTTGTGATGCAATTTGGCCACAAGTGTTGGACTTTGGGCTTAAAATGAGATCCCGCGGGAATTTGGAAGACCCGTCGGGTGTTTAGAAGTGGTTTCGCGCGATTCAGATGCCAAAATTGGACTACGGGCGAAGTTTGGATGAAGGATTACCTCTCCGGTCGCCTTCGGGAATTTTTAGAGTTCGATTTTGGCAAATCGGACTTCAGAAATGGACCCGGCGCGAAAATTGGATCAATTGGGCTATCCGGGGACATTCGACAATTTTTCGGATGAGAATTTGGAGAAACGGACATCGTTTTTGGATTCAGCGCGCGAAATCGCTAAGATTGGACTATTTACTTGTTGGTTTTGGAGTCCGGTAGGCGTGCGCATTTTTCGAGACGACGCGGCACGCAAACCGAGGCGTTGGCGCGGCGCGGATCCCGAGGTGGCGGCAAGGGGCTCGAGGCACGCGCGGCGGGCGCGTTAGGTGCGCGGGGAGGCGCGCCTTCGGGGCGGGCCACGCGGGGACCGCCACGTGGCGGGCCCCCGTTGGCGCCCGCGCGGGCGCGGGGGCACTCGCGCCCGGTGTGGCGCGCGCGTGTCCCGCGCCTGGGGTGGCACGGTGTAACGCGCCCGTGTGGCGGGCGCGTTACCGCGCGCCGCGTGGCACCCGGGGCGCGTGCGTGGACCCGGTGCACACGCCCCGGCCTTGTGAGCCGGCGGTTTGTGGCGGCTCCTGATTGGCGGTCCACCGTGGACCCCGGCTCCGTGGACCGCCCCTCTTCTCTTCCTTCTTTTCTTCTTCTTCTTTCTCCCCCGCACACCATTTTTTCTCCTCTTCTTTTCCTTTCTTCTCCATTAGAGAGCGAGAGGGTGAGAGGGAGAGGATTTTGGTTGGTGCGGCGGTGCGGCGTGGGCCTCGTGGAGTGCGCGAGGTTTTCCTACGGAGCGTTTCGGCGGCGGCGACGCAGTCGGGGTAGGTTCCGCGCGTTATTTTTACGGTGTTTTTAGCACTGTTTGGGGCGTTCCTTGGACAGTGAATTAACCCTTTGTTCTTATCTGTGTTAGGGACCGTGTTTTACTGCACCGTTTTGCGTGCGGTCATCGACGGCGTGCTCCGTTTTGCATGCAGACTTTGTTTTGCGTGCGAATTCTGGCACTGTGCTCCGTTTTGCGTGCAGACTCCGGCACCGTGCACCGTTTTGCGTGCGGACTCCGGCGGCGTGCTCCGTTTTGCGTGCGGACTCCGGCAGCGGACATCGTTTTGCGTGCGGATCGTGTGGAGGCCAATTGCAAGTGTCTACGAGCAATTGGTGGCAAATCGAGGTGGGTGGCCTTATCTCCAAATTTTATGGACTGTACAGTAATTCTACTGATGTAGGACTATGCATGATAGTTTATTTTCGGGTATAGCATGCTATATTGTAGGAATTGTTATTCCTTTTATCATATGTTAATATAGTTATATTGGAACTTGACCTAGCACCCCCGTCATATGTTGCATGTGTAACCAGACCAGTAGAAAACCCTCTCTTGGGCTAGGGTTATTTATGTTTAGACACTCACACTGTTTTTCTATTTCCTGGACGTAGTGTTATCCTCGCCCGAGTAGTGGGCCGAGAGGTCGGGACTTTCTGTTAGTGTGGGATGCTTTTGCACTCGTGCTTGGGAGCAGAGTGGAGTCTGGTAGTTGTAGTGGGTTGCTTATCTTTGCCGGGAGCCGTTTGGGTAAACGGTAGTCCCGGGAGGTCTTGTTTTCCTGTTGTGCTGTCGTGGGAGGGAGCCGTTGGGTAGACGGTAGTCCCGGGCCGTCGAGTATCTTCCGATCCGTGTTGTTGGGAACCGTTGGGGTTGACGGTGGTCCCAGGTCGTTGAGTGTTGTCCGACCGGTATTATTAGCCTGAGTTGTGGGTCGTTCCTGGCTGTGGAGTACCTCCAGCCAGTGTGCTTTGTGCTGCGAGCTGTTGGAGAGGCTAGTGTTGGGTTATATGTAATGGATCTAAATAGGGGAAAAAACACCTAGAGGGGGGTGAATAGGTGTAAACAATAAACACTCAAAAAATCATTGCGCAATAAAACCCAATGCGGAAATGTAAATGAACACGCAAGATTTTTACGTGGAAAAACTCCAAACCGGAGTAAAAAAACCCCGGGACCGATAACACGGCGAAATCCACTAGAATTAAAACACGTACAAGGTGATTTAACGTACTCACAGATGACTCAACCTTTTACCATACGCTCCTAGTAGATCTTCTCCGCTCGCTCCACGACGCTTCTCGAATCCACGATCTGCGCCCAACGCCGAATCCTCAGCGTCCAACGTCGAGTCCACGACGTCCGACCGAATCCACGGTCTTCACCCAGTAGCACGCTTCGAATCCACGAACGTACCTCGCTTCGAATCCACGAAAGCGGTTGCACCTTGAATCCACAAGGCCACGCGAGTCCACGCGCCGATTTAGGGTAAATCGTTGTTTTTGGGTGGTGATGATCCGCCGAATACTTAGATTAGAGATAGATCGGAAATACCATCTAAGTATTCATTGATTTGATTCTACTCAAGATCTGAGTTAGGAAAACCTAGAATCAAATCAATCAATATAGATGAAGAAATATAGAATTAATCTATTGATTTCCTTTCTTCTCTATATGTGGATTTTTTCTTTCGGTCGTATTTTTCTATTAAGTCCGTCTATTTTCGGATACCCTAGAAAATGAATCAAGGGTCTATTTATAGGTTAGAAACCATTGGAAGAAGATAAGGATCAAAAACATCCTTTTCTGGAAATTTTCAGGACGGCGATCCGGATCGGATTAGCTGCGATCCGGATCGTCGTAGCAAGAAAGACAATTCCAGAAAACAGGGTTCGGGATCCGGATCGAAGTTCCGATCCGGATCGTTCATACAGTTTCACCAAACATCATGTTCGGGATCCGGATTGCAAATCCTGATCCGGATCGTTCAAGCACAAAGGTAAAACTAGTGTTCGGGATCCGGATCAAAGGATGCTGCGATCCGGATTGAACCATTGTATGAACGAACACCCTTCGGGATCCGGATTGCAAGGTCTGATCCGGATCCTGAACATGTCCCATGTCCAGTTTTTGATATTTATGCAATTAAAAATTCTTCCAAGTGTTTCTACACTACAAGAAGTATTCGGATCACCAAAATTCTTTAGTTAAACATACCTGATCCTTTTGAATTCTTCTTTCTTGAGATTGAGGTACATGATCCAAACTTTTCTCATCTTCAATCTTCAAGACTTAAGACTTTCACGAAATACGCCAACTCAAATTCTGTAACAGCTAGTGTCTCGTGTTTCGTGTGAGCTGATCAGCTGAGTCGTCGAGAGTGCTCCGACTGTTGTGCGAGATATTTTGGGGATCTTGAGTCCTACCGTTCTGAGAGTGAGCATGGATTTTCATATAGCCTGCTTATGCCAATTTTTGATACTCTATGCCGCGCCTTTTTCCTCAGTTGGGGTCGCGCCCCCTGAGATGCCGCAGTGGATGCGATGATGGGCCTGTTGAGGCAGTTTTGCGCGAGGGGTGATTTAGTCGGACAGGACGCCCCACGTAAATCCCATCCTCATGTGGATGTGAGGTTGTGGGCAGGTGCGTTCCTAGTCGACAGGCGCAGGCTTGACTGGACCCTATGTGACACCCCCAGAATTTGAAATAATCCTACACATAAATGATATAATAGGACTAAAGCTCTTAACCCGGCTATAGCCTTTTGGATGGTAGCAAGACCCATGAGGTTATGTGAGTTAATCGTGCTAGAGCGAGAGTAGTTCTAGGATGGGTGACCCCCTGCGAAGTTGGGGCTTCACACCCTTTGAGGCCGTCAGTTCATTTGGGTCGATTGAGCACCTTGGGTGCGAGTGGTCACATTTACTTTCATCTGTTCCACCTCTTGAGCATCTAGATAGAGGCATAGTAGCTGTAGAGTTATCATTTTCCAGCCCTTTTCTTTTCGTATTACTTTGTTACTTTATGCCTCTAGTAGACTTAGTGGGCAGACCGTTGGGCTTGTTGACGGCACCCACTGAGAACTACTGCGGGAAGTAGTTCTCACACCCGTCGTGGTGTCTTTTCCCCAGGGACTTTTTCTCCTGTTCCTGTGTTCCAGTTGCTGATCCTTCTGACCGAGGCGAGGGAGTCGCGAGCTAGTTCCCTACCAGTCGTTGGAGTGTAGCGGTACCCCTTCAGAGGAGAGCTCCAGTTGATTAGTTACTTCTTTTCCCTTTGTTGAGAGACCTTTGTTGTGAGGTATAGAGTTGTACTTTATGTTTACAGTTTGAGAGACTGATGTAGTGAGGATATTTTTGTATTGAGAGCTTGTACACCGATGTATTTTATTGGAGGTATCTCCCTTTTGAGTTTTGTATCGGAGGACTTTTTATATGATCGTATTTGGGAGATGGATTTTGTTTTATTTTCAGTTCTTAGTAATTTTACTTTCAGCTCTGATATCTGTTTAGCTGTAGTTGCTTCTTTTTGCAGGTTAGACGCTTCGTCTATACGGTAGTTTCCGTACAGATGGCGGATCTGTTAGCGAGCCCGGGTCGCAGTTTCGACCCCGGGGCGTGACAGGTGGGGCCTTTACCCTTCTTGTTGGTAATGTTGGCGTAATTCGCGTAAGTTTTGGATGAGTAGAGTTGGTCGTTCTTACTTGTCCTTTGTCCTTTGGAATTCTTGAGGTTTTTCCAGCTTTTGGACTGTCACGCCCCGGGGTCGAAACTGCGACCCAGGCTCGCCAACAGATCCGCCACCTATGCCAACCTGCATAGGCGAAGCGTCCTACCTGCAAGAAAAGTACTACAGCTAAACATAATGTCAGAGCTATAAGTAAAAACCTGCTGTATAACTAAAATAAATCACTGTACAACTGGAAATAATACAATAAATCTGCCTCCCAAAAAAATAATAATACAATATCCTCAAGTACAACTCTGGTCTCAACCGGGAGGTATCCCCAAATAAATACAATAGTGTACAGTCTCTCGATATATAATATCCTCACTACATCAGTCTCTCAAAAGGGAAAAAAGTAAAACAACTAATCTGCTGTAGATCTCCTCTGAAGGGGGTACTGCTACTCTCCAACGACGGGTAGGGATCTAGCTCGCGATTCTCTTGCCTCGATCAACAACCGCAGAATCAGCAACATCCGCTAGGACTCTGCATCACAAAGGAGAGGAAAGAAAAGGAGGGGGAAAACCCCCAGAGGGTGTGAGAACTACACCAAAAAGGGAGTTCTCAGTGGGTACCACCGCCAGTCCCGACGGTCTGCCCACCAAGACCTCAAGAGACAAAAACTAACCCAAGCCGTAAAGACTGAAATAAGGAAGGTGGAGACTCTCAACAGCTGCCAAGCTTCTAGCTAAAAGCCCAAAAGGGAAGAACCAAAGGGTGGTATGCAACCACCAGCACATGAGGTGCACAATCGACCCAATCGATAGACCAGTAATCACTGGCACTGCCTGCTATGCCTGCCATGCCTGCCTATGCCTGCTATGCCTGCCCTGCCTGCCTATGCCTGCCCTGCCTGCCTATGCCTGCTATGCCTGCCCTGCCTGCCTATGCCTGCCTATGCCTGCTATGCCTGCCCTGCCTGCCTATGCCTGCTATGCCTGCCCTGCCTGCCTATGCCTTCTATGCCTGCCCTGCCTGCCATGCCTGCCTATGCCTGCTATGCCTGCCCTGCCTGCCTATGCCTGCTATGCCTGCCCTGCCTGCCTATGCCTGCTATGCCTGCCCTGCCTGCCTGTACAACGGTCAACAACTCACGATGACCCTGGGACCACCGTATCCCCAAACGGTTCCCAACAACACTAGCACTGGTCTAAACACAGCTACTAGACTCCACTCGGTCCCCCTGACACGAGTGCAACTATAAAGCAAGTGTCTGTAATAAACCCAATCTAATGCCACCAGTAAAACTGGTACTGCCTGCTGTGCCTGCCAAATCGGGTATGCCAGCCTACGCATAACACCGATAGGGGATGAGAGTCTCAAGGACTCGAAGTCTATAAATCGCACACTCCGGAGTGGCACTCGAGGGGAGCGACCCACACGAGTAAAGAGCCTCAGTAACAAGTATCATAAATCAGCAGGACTGGACCATGACTCTGATCAAAGAGGGAAAGCCCAACCACTAAGGAAAGCCTCGGTCCTGAATCAGATGCGAAATACTCAAATAGTGGGAAACTCCATCCACTAGAGAAATCAGATACCCAATCTGGTGCATAAATAAATGTCCGGTCAACCGCCCAATATCCGCGGTTGCCGCAAAGCCCCACCACTAATCCAACCTGCCCCAGACATCAAGTCCCGACTACACTACCCAGAACCCCTGCTCGAACCTGAGCAACACAGACCACCTGACTAACAAAGGAGGAGAAAGAGACAACATGGTTTCTCCTAAGTCAAGTTCCAAAAGTAGTGCAGCAGTAAAGATGGCCTAACTACATGTCCATGCAAGCATGCTTTGTCCTCGGAAACAATAAAGTGGGTGAAACATTTATTAGTAAAGCATGCTAAAATATTCCTACTATTATGGTTGTTTACGGCATTTGAGTGGCGTATTCGTGAATGTATTAAGTCTTGAAGATTGAAGATGAGAAACTTTGGACCGTATACCTCAATCTCAAGACAGAAAGAGAAGTCAAAAGGATCAGGTACGTCTTAACTAAAGAATTTTGATGATCCGAATATTTCTTATAGTATAGAAACACCTGGAAGAGGTTTTAATTGCTAAACATCAAAAACTGGACATGGGACATGTCAGGATCCGGATCGTGTGGCTTGCAATCCGGATCCCGAGGTGTTTTGTTCATCACCACTGTTTCAATCAGGATCACAGCATCTTTTGATCCGGATCCCGAACACTGGTTTTACCTTTTCACTTTTCCAATCCGGATCCCGAATGTGATGTTTTGGTGAACTGTATGAACCAATCCGGATCGGGGACTACGATCCGGATCCCGAACAAGCAATTTTCTGGAAACCGTCTTTGTACTTCTGCAATCCGGATCGCCAAATCCAATCCTATCGCCGTCGTAATTCTTTCCAGAACAGCGTTGTTGATCCGTATATCTTCCTAGGGTTTTCAACCTATAAAGAGGGCCCCCTCTTATTCATTTCAGGGCATCCGCAATACATCGGCTAAGTATCCAATACATGTGCTATTAGAAAAGAAAATAGCCGAAAAGAAAAAATCC
>JAQOTM010000466.1:0-121334 GCA_029168755.2 Tillandsia fasciculata | reverse complement strand
CAAAACGGCCTTTGGAACTTTTTTCCTATGGATTTAATGGGTCCAACTCGTCAAACCTTCTGGGAGGTAACTGATTATTTTCTTATTGGTTGATGATTATTCTAGATATACTTGGGTAGCCTTCTTAAAAGAAAAAGCTGATACCTTTGATTCTTTTCTCGAAATCTGCAATCGTATTATGATGAAAAGAATGATAGGATTACTCGAGTTAGGAGTGATAGAGGTGGGAATTCATAAATTCCAAATTCATTGATTTTTGCACTTCTAACGGCATTAAACATGAATTCTCGCACCTTACACACCTCAACAAAATGGTGTAGTCGAGCGCAAAAACAGGGTCGTACAGGAAATGGCACGTGTTATGCTTCACAGCCGGAACTTACCGTTTTATTTTTGGGCTGAAGCGGTGAACACTGCTGTTTATGTTATCAATCGCGTGTATTTGCGCCCGGGGACTTTGAATACACCATATGAACTTGGTTTTGTAGAAAACCTAACATCAAATATTTTCGTATCTTTGGGAGTCGGTGTTTTATTTTACGTGATCGCGAGAATCTTGGAAAATTTGACTCTCGAAGTGACGAAGGGATTTTCTTAGGTTATTCTACAAACAGCAGAGCATATCGAGTTTTTAACTTAGAATCTAAGACGATCGTAGAATCGATAAATGTTAAGGTAGATGAAGCTTTTCACTTTGAATCTGAAAAATCTACCCTCGATATCTCTCTTGATGATGATACACCTGCTAATGCATCTTCTTCTAACAATTCTTTCGATAATAATGTTGCATCTAACGGTTCTTCAAGCTTATCTGATGTGCAGGAATCATCTCGTGTACCTCCGTCTACTCCTCTACCTCAAACGTTACGCATCTCCAAGGATCATCCTGAATCGAACATCATTGGAGATCCACAAGAAGGAGTTAGAACACGGAGACAATTGGTTTGCGGATTTGCATGCTATGTATCTCAAATCGAACCAGGAATGTTGATGAAGCTCTCCAAGATGACTACTGGATTAAAGCAATGCAGGAAGAGCTCCATCAATTTGAGCGAAACAAAGTCTGGGAATTAACGAAGCCTCCGAAGCAACACAATGTGATAGGTACCAAATGGATCTTCAAGAACAAGAAAAATGAAGAAGGTACTATCATCAGGAACAAAGCAAGGTTAGTTGCTCAAGGCTACTCTCAAGTAGAAGGTATAGACTTTGATGAAACTTTCGCCCCTGTAGCTAGACTCGAGTCCATTCGTATATTGTTTGCGATTGCTTGTCATTTTAAAATCAAATTATTTCAAATGGACGTTAAGAGCGCCTTTTTAAATGGGTTTTTAAATGAGGAAGTTTATGTGGCTCAACCGAAAGGTTTTGTGGATCATAAACTACCTAACCATGTTTTTCGTCTGAAAAAGGCTCTTTACGGTCTGAAACAAGCACCGCGAGCATGGTACGAAAGGTTGACAAAGCACCTTTTGGAAAAGGGCTACACTCGAGGGGGAGCTGACAGGACTCTCTTTGTGAAGCATTATCAAAACAATTTCATAGTTGCTCAAATCTATGTCGATGACATTGTTTTTGGAGCAACGAGAGATAATGATGCTTCTAAATTCGCGGAGACCATGGAAAGCGAATTTGAGATGTCCATGATGGGCGAATTGAATTATTTTCTTGGATTACAAGTTAAACAAAACGATGAAGGAATTCACTTGTGTCAATCCAAGTATGCACTGGAGTTGGTCAAAAAGTTTGATCTTGAAAATTCTAAGGATTTTCCAACTCCAATGGGAACTAGCCATAAGGGACTTGGAAGTGAATCACAAAGTGAGAATGTAGACGAGAAACTGTATCGCAGTATGATTGGAAGTCTACTATATCTCACGGCTAGTCGCCCGGATATATCCTTCAGTGTTGGGATTTGTGCGAGATATCAATCAGCACCGAAGGAGGTTCACCTGAAAGCGGTGAAACGGATCATCCGGTATATCAAAGGTACAATCAATTTCGGAATTTGGTATCCTATGGGAACGACTTTGGATATTGTTGGATACTCAGATGCCGATTGGGCTGGATCAGTGGATGACCGGAAAAGCACGAGTGGTGCATGCTTCTATCTTGGCCATTGCCTTGTTGCATGGCACAGTAAAAAGCAGAATTGCATAGCACTCTCGACTGCCGAAGCGGAGTACATTTCTGCAGGAAGTTGTTCAACCCAATTGATTTGGATGAAAAGCGTGTTGAGCGATTTCCGGATTTCAACATCTTCGGTAACCATTTTATGTGACAACACTAGTGCTATTAACATTTAAAAACCCTGTGTTGCACTCTAGAACAAAACATATTGAACTTAGATATCATTTTCTTAGAGAGCTAGTTGAATCAAACATTCTTCAACTGTCATATATTTCAACTGAGGATCAATTAGCTGATATCTTAACAAAACCTTTGGATCAAAAACGTTTTATTCACTTGCGTAAAGCAATTGGCATGCTTTCCTTGAAATAACCTTTTTGAAACCTTTGCTTAGGTTAGGTTTTGTTTTTGTTTTTGTGTTTTGTTCTTTATCTATGTTTTGTACATAGGACATTAATTGAGCATAAATCATAATTGACTTTAATTGCATCCTTTTATGCATTTAGAAATTTATTATGCTTTTGATGTCATAATATTTCAATGTTGCAATGATCATTTACGTTAATTAAACCATCTTTTAAGTGATCAAAGTCAATTTCTCTCTCAATGATCTCTTGGTATAGTCATTATCATATTTGATTGCTTAGTCGAGTATGAATTCGAGATCAATGGTTTGGTTGAATACTTATATATTAAATAATTGATAGCCAATTGAGGGGGAGTCAATGAAATGTAAAATGCTCAAAAGATGTGGAAAGAGTTACATCCCAATGAGGAGTGTGAAAACTACCACCACATGGAGAAAATGAAAAAAAATACTCCATGAATGAAAAGCAAATTTTTGTTTTGAAAATTTGATGAAATTCATATTGAAATACTTGACTCAGTCGTATTTCATGGTTGGTATAAGGTGGGATTTTTAGTAAAAGATGCTCAAAGAGCCACTCCTTCAACAGATTGTCTAGATATATTATCTAACTTATCTGGGATTTCAAACATCTATTGATCTTGGTATTTCATTTTCTTTACCAAAATTGATGATTTGATAAAGGCATTACACATAAGATCAGGATAGATGTAATTGAAGTTGTTCAACTTTAAGTGTTTTAACTTTCGTAAATTTTCGTTTCATTTTTGGGTATTTTTGATAGATTTGCATAATCTATTTCTTGTTGTATGAAACGATGTCTTTTGTTTAAAGTTGACATGGTAAAGTGCTTACATACTTTTTCTGGATTTTATGGAATTTTTCTGAATTTTTCTGAAGAAAAAGTTGAAGCCGATCCGGATCGGGGTAAGTGATCCGGATCCCGAACGCAGGATTCTTCCTGCGGGTAGCCGATCCGGATCACATTCTCGATCCGATCCGGATCACGGCTAGGGTTTTTATAAAGAACAAAGGGATTTGATTTCTTTTACCCTAATCTTTTGTTCTAAATCTCTAGAGCTTCTCTCTCTAGATTTCTTGCATTTTGGAGCTTCCAAACTCAAAGTTCTTCGGATTCAAGTAAGTTTTATTGATCAAAACTCGGTTTTTCACAGTTTTTATGGTTTTTTTCTTCAAACGTGAGTTGAAATCTTGGAACTTTTTCGTTTGTGAATGGTTTTTGATCAAATTTCTTTTGAAATAAGAACTCTGGGTCAATTAGTTTTGCTTTTATGCTGGGTTTTCTCAAGATAAACGAGTTTTTAGGCTTCGATTTCTAAAAATTCTGGTTTAGGGCATAAAAGAGGAATTTTTGAAAATCATGGAATTGATCTATTTTTAAAATTCTTTTTGAAAACTAATTTGATTCTTGGCTTCTCTACATGATTATGATTGTCTAGGTACAATTTTTCAAATTTTTCAAAATTGACGATTTTTCATATGTTCTTGAGTTGGTTTGCACAGGACATTTTCTCAAAACTCAAAGCACTTTCAGCAATGGCGATCACCTGGATCATTTTCCTACTTGCTGCAATGGTCCATGTTAAGGACACTGCCAAACCTAAGAAAGCAAAGAGAACCAAGCGAGCTGAGGATGATTCCGACACGGATTCGGAAACGGACTCGATTGACTGGGATAACCTAGAGATTGAGGAAGATGTCCCTATTGTACCAAAGGGAAGCACCTGCAGAAGCCTCAAAGAAGACAAAAGTTCCTCCTACTGCTGCAGAAAGGGAAAAGCTCCCATAAGACCAAGTCAAATTAGAACACGAACAAAGACTGGCGTAAGAAAAGAGGCAGTGCAAACGGGAATTTCAATTGAGGAACCATTGCTAGCCAGCCCCCTCCTCCGAATTCATTAGCTCCACAAGAATCAAGATTTTGAAAAGAGGGAATGCATTGGGGAAAGACATGTTAATGTCCAACAATGAAGAATCGATCTGCAGAGTTTGGAGTTCTGTTTGACCAAGTCGGGCTTGCTCCAATTTGTAACTTTCCTGAATCAACTGGGTACTGTCCACACTCAGTTCGAATGTTTTATCAAAATGCTGCAAGTCTGTTAGATCATGAGGACGGACGACGAGAATTTCATACCGTGGTTAAAGGTATCAAGATAAAAGTCACTCCCCAACTGATTGGAGAGGTGCTTAATATGAAAGCAAGATCTGATGGACTCCACTACCTCAAGACTCAAAGCTTCAACGCCAACTCGTGGAGAGTTGTAGTTAACGGAATCTGTGTTCCGGAAACTTTGTCTACCGGAAATTCTGTTTTCTCCAAAGAACTTAAGAAAGAGTACAAGTACATAAACTTCATTGTCTGTTACTGTTGGGTTTAGGTTAATAAGGATCTAATAGGGGAAAAAACACCTAGAGGGGGGTGAATAGGTGTAAACAATAAACACTCAAAAAATCATTGTGCGATAAAACCCAATGCGGAAAAATAAAAGAACACACAAGATTTTTACGTGGAAAACTCCAAACCGGAGTAAAAAACCACGGGACCGATAACACGGCGAAATCCACTAGAGTTAACACACGTACAAGGTGATATAACGTACTCACAGACGACTCAACCTTTTACCATACGCCCCTAGTCGATCTTCCCGCTCGCTCCACGACGCTTCTCGAATCCACGATCCGCGCCCAACGCTGAATCCACAGCGTCCAACGTCGAGTCCACGACGTCCAACCGAATCCACGGTCTTCACCCAATGGTACGCTTCGAATCCACGAACGCACCTCGCTCCGAATCCACGAAAGCGATAACACCTTGAATCCACAAGGCCACGCGAGTCCACGCGCCGATTTTGGGGTAAATCGTTGTTTGTTTGGGTGGTGATGATCCGCCGAATACTTAGATCAAGAGTAGATCGGAAATACCATCTAAGTATTCATTAGTTTGATTCAACTCAAGATGTGAGTATGAAAACCTAGAATCAAACTAATCAATATAGATGAAGAAAACATAGAATCATTTCTATTGATTTCCTTTCTTCTCTATATGTGGATCTAAGGCCGTATAAAATGATATGTGAAAATGACGGCTCTATTTGGATTCACCCTAGAAAATGACCATAGGGTTTATTTATAGGTTAGAAACCCTAGGAAGAATATTCGGATCAAAAACAAACTTTTCTGGAAAGTTTTACCGACGGCGATCCGGATTGTATAAGCCACGATCCGGATCGCAGACGCACAGAATGCAGTTTCCAGAAAATCACCTGTTCGGGATCCGGATCATAATCCACGATCCGGATCGTTCATACATTTTCACAAAACATCCCATTCGGGATCCGGATTGTACAAGCTGTGATCCGGATTGCAGCAATGTATGAACGAACACCTTTCGGGATCCGGATTGAAAGTCCACGATCCGGATCCTGAACATGTCCCATGTCCAGTTTTTGATGAATAAGCAGTTAAAACCTCTTCCAGGTGTTTCTACACTATAAGAAGTATTCGGATCATCAAAATTATTTAGTTAAACGTACCTGATCCTTTTGAATTCTTCTTTCTTGAGATTGAGGTATACGATCCGAAGTTTCTTCATCTTCAATCTTCAAGACTTAATACAATCACGAAATACGCCAACTCAAATTCCGTAACAATCTCCCCCTTTGGCGGTTTCGTGACAAAACACAGATCCACAAAGAAAATTCAAAAAGATATTTTTGTTGCTATCACCATACAACAAAAATTTACAAAAGAGTTCCAGAAATTAAATACATGAGATAAACTCCTAAGACAGACTCTAGACTTAGACATCTGTAACCTCTGCACACAGAAAACATTCTTGACAAACAAATCGTTAGATACCTCAAGAATTGGAACATAGAAAACCAAGTGCAGAGATAGAGTTTGATCTCACCATGACATTTAAAAGAATCAGATATGTGAAAGAAACATAGTTAAAACAACATATCTTCTAAGCAGTTGAAAACCAAATGTCAAAGTATGTTAGTCAAACATCAACTTGTTAGTCATATGAATGCCCAAATAGTTAGTCAAATAGTTAGTATAGAAGCATGCATCTCAATATCAATTAAAAATGAAAGTTAGATATATGAATATTGAACATAGTTAATAATCTCACAATATTGATATATCATTAAACATCATAATATTCAAAATGTTTCTCAACCCAGTATGTTGATCACAATCAACATGTCTACCATATCTAGCTCATCACACCAACTTGTTAGTCATATTACATGCCCAAATAGTTAGTCGAATAGTTAGTATAGAAGCATGTCACAAATCACAAAAGAAACCAAAGTTGAGTTGAGATTCATACTTACCTTGATATCATCGATATTCACAATCATTGTTCAAAGTTCATTCATGTTCATTGTTTTCGCTAACTCTCTCCCCCTTTTTGTCACAAAACAAAGCCAAATAATTACAACAAAAGGAGAGTTAACAACATAACACACATCATAAACCTGCAAAACAGAACAAAAAGCAAAGTCAGAGGAAAATGATTATAACATAGATTTACTCCTGAGAGTCGGAGTCATCCGAGGTCGTGCAACCCATTTTCGCAAACAACTTCTTCACAAGTTTCTTTACTGAAGAGACTGACTTGGTCAAAGTGACTTGAGAAGCTGTGATAATTTCCATCTCATTTTTCATAACATGAAGATCGCCTTTCATTTCAGAAAATTCAGCGGACATACGTTCCTGTTCATTTGAAAGCCGCTGTTGTTCTTTGAAGATGGATGTCACCGAGGCATCATCGTCAGAAGTAGATGCAGGTGCCTTCTGTTTCGGAGGAACGGGGGCAGTGGAAGAAGTTGCATGCGTTCGAACTCGTTGGCCAATTGGAGGAGAAGGGGGATCATCCTGCTTTGTTGTCAAAGACTTGACAATGGTTGTCTCATTTATTGTCCCCAACTATACAAATACGAACTCGCGCTCGTATCCACCATAAATCTCCTAAGGATGCGCATTATAATCATTGGATATGGTAGTCGCTCAGAGGGATGTGAGTGTTCGACATACCGCGTCATCCTATTCCAAATGAGGTAGGGGATGTTCAGGTTTGCTCCCATTGCTGCAGTTGGGTTTCCAAGAAGATAAAGAAATAGCAACCTATCCCATCGGACGATTTTCGTGTTCATGTTGGGAAGAATGTTGTAGCAAATAATGAAGTTTAAGTACTTGTACTCCTTCTTGAGTTCCCTGGAGTAAACTGAATTTCCGGCAGACGTAGTATCCGGAGAGCAGGTTCCATTGACTACTATTCTCCAAGATTTGGCTGTGAAGACCTGAGTCTTCAAATAATGAACTCCGTCTGAGATGGCTGTCATACCGAGCACCTCTCCAATCAGTTGGGGAGTGACTTTGATCTTGATACCTTTTACAAAGGTATGAAATTCTCGGCGTCCATCAGCTTCATCAATAAGACCTGCTGCATTCTGATAGAAGATCCGAACTGAGTGTGGACAGTACCCAGTTTTCTCAGGAAAGTTGCAGATCGGACCAAGACCAACTTGATCAAACAGAGCTCCAAACTCTGCAGATCTATTCTTCATCTGTTGTACATTGACATGTCGTTCTCCTATGCATTCCCTCTTTTCAAATTCTTTGATTCGTGTGGAGCTGACGAATCCCTGAAATGGTGGCAGGTTGTCCATAGGTTCATTGATTGAAATACCTTGGGCACCACTTCTTTTCCTTGCCGAGGTTTTCACTCTTTTTCCGGTAGGCTCCATTGGCGCCTTTCCTTTCTCAGCTGCAGTAGGAGGAGGTTTAGATTTGGGAGCTTCAGCAGGAGCCTTCCCCTTTGCAGAAGTTGGGACAGCTCCTTCAACTTCAATTGTGTCCCAGTCAATCGATTCAGTTTCCGATTCAGTATCGGAGTCAGCTTTTGCTCTTTTTGTCCTCTTGCTTCTCTTCGGCTTTGCAGAGTCCTTCACATGAACCATGGCAGTGAGCAGGAAAATGATCCAGGTGATCACCATTTTGTCAGTGCTTTGAGTTTTTAGAAATGTCCTGTGAAAACCAACTCAAGAACATATGAAAAATCGTCAATTTTGAAAAATTTGAAAACATTGTACCTAGACAATCATAATCATATAGAGAAGCCAAGAATCAAATTAGTTTTCCAAAAAGAATTTTAAAAATTCATCAAATCCATGATTTACAGAAATTCCTCTTTTATGCCCTAAAACCGAATTTTTAGAAATCGAAGCCTAAAAATACGTTAATCAAGTGAAATCCCAGCATAAAAGTAAAACTAATTGACCCAGAGTTCTTATTTCAAAAGAAATTTGATCAAAAACCATTCACAAACGAAAAATTCCAACTTTTCAACTCACGTTTGGTGAAAAAAAAAAAAAACTGTGAAAAACCGAGTTTTGATCATGAAAACTTACTTGAATCCGAAGAACTTTGAGTTTTGAAGCACCAGGAAGCAAGAAATCTAGAGAGAGAAACTCTAGAAGCTTGAAAACCAGAAATTAGGGTAAAGAAATCTCGAATCTGAAAGTTTCTATATAGAACCCTAGCCGTGATCCGGATCGGCCGAGAATGTGATCCGGATCGGCCACACGCGGGAAAAATCCTGCGTTCGGGATCCGGATCACTTGCCACGATCCGGATCGGCTACACCTTTTTCTTCAGAAAAATTAAGAAAAATACAATAAAATCCAGAAAAAGTATGTAAGCACATTATCATGTCAACTTTAAACAAATGACATCGTTTCACACAACAAGAAATAGATTATGAAAAATCTATCAATAATATCCAAAAATGAAACGAAGATTTACGATAGTTAAAACACTTAAAGTTGAACAACTTCAATTACATCTATCTTGATCCTATGTGTAATGTCTTTATCAAATCATCAATTTCAGTAAAGAAAATGAAGTACCAAGATCAATAGATGTTTGAAATCCCAGATAAGTTAAATAATATATCTAGACAATCTGTTGAAGGAGTGGCTCTTTGAGCATCTTAAATCAAAAATCCCACCTTATACCAACCATGAAATACGACTGAGTCAAGTATTTCAATATGAGTTTTATCAACAATTTTTCAAACAAAAGTTTGCTTTTCATTCATGGAGTATCTTTTTCTTTCATTTTCTCCATGTGGTGGTAGTTTTCACACTCCTCATTGGGATGTAACTCTTTCCACATCTTTTGAGCATTTCACATTTCATTGACTCCCCCTCAATTGGCTATCAATTATTTAATATATAAAGTATTCAACCAAACCATTGATCTCGAATTCATACTCGACTAAGCAATCAAATATGATAATGACTATACCAAGAGATCATTGAGAGAGAAATTGACTTTGATCACAGAAAGATGGTTTAATTAACGTAAATGATCATTGCAACATTGAAACATTATGACATCAAAAACATAATAAATTTCTAAATGCATAAAAGGATGCAATTAAAGTCAATTATGATATATGCTCAATTAGTGTGCTATGTACAGAACATAGATAAAGAACAAAACAAAAACAAGAACAAAAACAAAACCTAATCTAAGCAAAGGTTTCAAAAGAGTTTATTTCAAGGAAAGCATGCCAATTGCTTTTCGCAAGTGAATGAAACGTTTTTGATCCAACGGTTTTGTTAAGATGTCGGCTAATTGATCTTCAGTTGAAATATATGACAGTTGAAGAATGTTTGATTCAACTAGCTCTCTAAGAAAATGATATCTAAGTTCAATATGTTTTGTTCTAGAGTGCAACACAGGGTTTTTAGAAATGTTAATGGCACTAGTGTTGTCACATAAAATGGTTACCGAAGATGTTGAAATTCGGAAATCACTCAACACGCTCTTCATCCAAATCAATTGGGTTGAGCAACTTCCTGCAGAAATGTACTCCGCTTCGGCAGTCGAGAGTGCTATGCAGTTCTGTTTCTTACTGTGCCATGCAACAAGGCAGTGGCCGAGATAGAAGCATGCACCACTCGTGCTTTTCCGGTCATCCACCGATCCAGCCCAATCGGCATCTGAGTATCCAACAATATCCAAAGTCGTTCCCATAGGATACCAAATTCCGAAATTGATTGTACCTTTGATATACCGGATGATCCGTTTCACCGCTTTCAGGTGAACCTCCTTCGGTGCTGATTGATATCTCGCACAAATCCCAACACTGAAGGATATATCCGGGCGACTAGCCGTGAGATATAGTAGACTTCCAATCATACTGCGGTACAGTTTCTCGTCTACATTCTCACTTTGTGATTCACTTCCAAGTCCCTTATGGCTAGTTCCCATTGGAGTTGGAAAATCTTTCGAATTTTCAAGGTCAAACTTTTTGACCAACTCCAGTGCATACTTGGATTGACACAAGTGAATTCCTTCATCGTTCTGCTTAACTTGTAATCCAAGAAAATAATTCAATTCGCCCATCATGGACATCTCAAATTCGCTTTCCATGGTCTCCGCGAATTTAGAAGCATCAGTATTTCTCGTTGCTCCAAAAACAATGTCATCAACATAGATTTGAGCAACTATGAAATTGTTTTGATAATGCTTCACAAAGAGAGTCCTGTCAGCTCCCCCTCGAGTGTAGCCCTTTTCCAAAAGGTGCTTTGTCAACCTTTCGTACCATGCTCGCGGTGCTTGTTTCAGACCGTAAAGAGCCTTTTTCAGTCGAAAAACATGGTTAGGTAGTTTATGATCCACAAAACCTTTCGGTTGAGCTACATAAACTTCCTCATTTAAAAATCCATTTAAAAAGGCGCTCTTAACGTCCATTTGAAATAATCTGATTTTGAAATGACAAGCGATCGCAAACAATATACGAATGGACTCGAGTCTAGCTACAGGGGCGAAGGTTTCATCAAAGTCTATACCTTCTACTTGAGAATAGCCTTGAGCAACTAACCTTGCTTTGTTCCGGATGATAGTACCTTCTTCGTTTTTCTTGTTCTTGAAGATCCATTTGGTACCTATCACATTGTGTTGCTTCGGAGGCTTCGTCAGTTCCCAGACTTTGTTTCGCTCGAATTGATGGAGCTCTTCCTGCATTGCTTTAATCCAATAATCATCTTGGAGAGCTTCATCAATATTCCTTGGTTCGATTTGTGATACATAACATGCAAATCCGCAAACCAATTGTCTCCGTGTTCTAACTCCTTCTTGTGGATCTCCAATTATGTTCGATTCAGGGTGATCCTTGGAGATGCGTAACGTTTGAGGTAAAGGAGTAGGCGGAGGTACACGAGATGATTCCTGCACATCACATGAGCTTGAAGAACCGTTAGATGCATCAACATTATTATCGAAAGAATTGTTAGAAGAAGATGCATTAGCAGGTGTATCATCATCAAGAGAGATATCGAGGGTAGATTTTTCAGATTCAAAATGAAAAGCTTCATCTACCTTAACATTTATCGATTCTACAATCGTCTTAGATTCCAAGTTAAAAACTCGATATGCTCTACTGTTTGTAGAATAACCTAAGAAAATCCCTTCGTCACTTCGAGAGTCAAATTTACCAAGATTTTCGCGATCACGCAAAATGAAACACCGACTCCCGAAAATGCGAAAATATTTGATATTAGGTTTTCTACTAAACCATAGTTCATATGGTGTATTAAAAGTCCCCGGGCGCAAGTACACTCGATTGATAACATAGACAGCCGTGTTCACCGCTTCAGCCCAAAAATATAAAGGAAGGTTCCGGCTATGAAGCATAACACGAGCCATCTCCTGTACGACCCTGTTCTTGCGCTCGACTACACCATTTTGTTGAGGTGTGTAAGGTGCAGAGAATTCATGTTTAATGCCGTTAGAAGAGCAAAAATCAATGAATTTGGAATTTATGAATTCCCCACCTCTATCACTCCTTACTCGAGTAATCCTTTCATTCTTTTCAATCATAATACGATTGCAAATTTCGAGAAAAGAATCAAAAGTATCAGCTTTTTCTTTTAGAAAGGCTACCCAAGTATATCTAGAAAAATCATCAACCAACAAAAAAATATACCATTTACCTCCCAGAGATGGTTGACGAGTTGGCCCCATTAAGTCCATATGCAAAAGTTCCAAAGGCCGTTTTGTACCTATGTGGTTCAAATTCTTGTGTGCAGTCCTAGACTGTTTTCCCTTTTGGCAACCGCCACACACAAGGTTTTGTTCAAAAGAAAGTTTCGGAACCCCTTTGACCACATCTTTATTTGAAATTCTAGCAAGTTCCTTAAAGTTTATGTGACCTAGCCTTTCATGCCAAAGTGTTTCGTTTTTCAAAGATGCTAGGTTACATTTTTCAGAAATCTTAGAAGGAACTACATAACAGTTGTTTTCTGATCTAACCCCCTTTAAAAAGAAAGCATGGTTCAAGTCAGTTACAGTGCATTTATCAGATGAAAAATTAACTGAATAACCATTATCACACAGTTGACTTATGCTTATGAGGTTAGTCTTTAGGCCATGAACAAATAATACATTATCTAGAACCGGGCCATCTGGAATAGCTACCGTTCCCTTTCCAACAATTTTGGAAGACCGGCCATCTCCGAAAACAACAAGTCCTCCGGAGTTTTTCTCAAATGTTTGAAAACAGTTTTTATCGCCGGTCATATGACGGGAACACCCGCTATCCAGGTACCAAGACGAACTATCATATGCATGCAAAGAAACATTGGTAGCAAGACAGGGAAAGATTTCACCTTTGCGCACCCAAACCTTTTTGGAGTACGTCGGTAATGGTCGTGAAGTTGATTTCCTAGGTGAGAGCGTCTTGCATGAAGAATTGCTGCTCCTTGATGCTGTCGTCTTGAGAGGTGTACTACCAAGGCTCTTTTCCGTCAATTTGATTGGAGTTGTTTCCGAGGAATAGCCCTTTTGGTAGTTGTTGCAAGATGTTCTTGAGGTGTGCGTTTGGCTCCAGTCTTGCAGTTTCTTCTGATGTGCCCTGAAATGCCACAACGAAAACATACCTTGGATCTTGTCGATTCCGAAGAAGATGTAGTAGGTTCGTTGTCGTTGCTTGTCGTGAACACCGGTGTCGGAGGAGGAGATACCGACTGAGGCACAAATACTGTACCACTCGAACTTGGAATGTCTCCAGTTTGAGTGTATCCGAGGCCGAACTTGTTTCTTTGACCGAGACCAAGAAGTCTGTCCAACTTACTCCTTCCAGAAGAAAATCTCTGTAAGTCATCCTTTAGTTGGCGTATGGTCTCCGTCATTTCCAATTTTTCCTGTCGGGCCTCGCCGTTGAGCTTCAAGAAGTAATTCGCTTTGTTCACCATGTCTACATAACTCTTCTCGAAATGCTCATTGGACTCTTGAAGGGAAACATTTGTCTTAATCAGATTGTCCCTTTCCACTTCAAGATCGGTTGAGATAGAGGTTACTCTTTTTACTTCATCTTCAAGATCCTGTAATCTCTCTTTCAACCCCTTGTTTTGTTTAGCCAGTTTCTTTGAATCCCTCAAAAGCTTATGGTAGGCTAAAACAAAATCTTCACCTTCCGAATTATCTGATTCATCGTCCGTTGCAATCTTTTCCACAGTGGAGTTGGACAATGACTCGGATGTACTTGCCATTAAGCACATGAAGGGAGAAGATGTAGTGGACGCGTGGAAAGCTGTCGCGTTGTCTTCTTCATCACTTGACGATGACTCATTTGACGTGGAGTTGTCATCCCAAGTAACTACTTGCATCGCCTTCTTCTTTGCCGGATTCTTGTTGGGACATTCCGTTGCTATGTGGCCGTAGCCTCGACATTTGAAACACTGAACTTGTCCCTCAGAACTTTTCTTATCCTTTGAGAAGTTCTCTTGGCTTCTTGACTTGTAACTTGAAGGACCCTTGCCTTTCTTCGACTTTCCGAAGGATTGAGTTTTGCTTGAATTTCCCCTTCGAAAGTTGCGGCGAAACTTCCTTGTCAAGAGAGCGAGCTGCTTCTCAAAGTCCTCCATAGAAATGTTCTCGTCGTCGTCCGAGGAGGATGAATCCGCGTCTTCTTCTTTAGTTGATTTCAATGCGTAACCTGAAGACTTAGAAGAGGATGCCTTTCCAGAAGAATAGTTAGTAGGAAAAGTCATTTCATAAGTTTGTAAAGCACCTACTAATTCTTCTACACGCATTTCGTCCGGGTGTTTAATTGTTTCAATGGCTGCAACCTTCGGGCGAAATCGTTCAGGAAGAGTTCTTAGAATTTTTCTTACAACTTTAAATTCTGGAATCTTCTCTCCCAAGTTAGCACATGAGTTCACGATGTCTTGCAATCGTGTGTAATAGTCAGTGAAGGATTCATTCTCTGCCATAGAGATAGAGTCAAACTTGCTCGTGAGCATTTGCAGTTTCTGAATCTTCACTAAGTTAGTTCCCTCATGCGTAACTTGAAGAACATCCCAGATTTCTTTCGCAGTCTCACATGCCGAGACGCGAGAGAACTCAGTTTGTGACAAAGCATTAAATAGAGCATTAATCCCTTTGCCATTGTAAGAAGATAAGTCTATCTCTTCCTTGGTCCATTTCGACCTAGGTTTTAAGGTGCGAACATCATCTAAAATTTCAGTTGGATTAGACCATCCTAATTCAATTGATTGCCACACCCTTTCGTCGATGGAAATTAAGAAAGCTTTCATCCGTACTTTCCAGTACGCATAATTAGTTCCATCAAAGAAAGGGGGTCGATTGATGTTTCCACCTTCAACCATTGTTTACAACCCTATTCCCGCTCTGATACCACTTGTTGGGTTTAGGTTAATAAGGATCTAATAGGGGAAAAAACACCTAGAGGGGGGTGAATAGGTGTAAACAATAAACACTCAAAAAATCATTGTGCGATAAAACCCAATGCGGAAAAATAAAAGAACACACAAGATTTTTACGTGGAAAAACTCCAAACCGGAGTAAAAAACCACGGGACCGATAACACGGCGAAATCCACTAGAATTAACACACGTACAAGGTGATATAACGTACTCACAGACGACTCAACCTTTTACCATACGCTCCTAGTAGATCTTCTCCGCTCGCTCCACGACGCTTCTCGAATCCACGATCCGCGCCCAACGCTGAATCCACAGCGTCCAACGTCGAGTCCACGACGTCCAACCGAATCCACGGTCTTCACCCAATGGTACGCTTCGAATCCACGAACGCACCTCGCTCCGAATCCACGAGAGCGGTTGCACCTTGAATCCACAAGGCCACGCGAGTCCACGCGCCGATTTTGGGGTAAATCGTTGTTTGTTTGGGTGGTGATGATCCGCCGAATACTTAGATCAAGAGTAGATCGGAAATACCATCTAAGTATTCATTAGTTTGATTCAACTCAAGATGTGAGTATGAAAACCTAGAATCAAACTAATCAATATAGATGAAGAAACATAGAATAGATCTATTGATTTCCTTTCTTCTCTATATGTGGATCTAAGGCCGTATAAAATGATATTTGAAAATGACGGCTCTATTTGGATTCCCTAGAAAATGACCATAGGGTCTATTTATAGGTTAGAAACCCTAGGAAGAATATTCGGATCAAAAACAAACTTTTCTGGAAAGTTTTGCCGACGGCGATCCGGATTGTATAAGCCACGATGCGGATCGCAGACGCACAGAGTGCAGTTTCCAGAAAATCACCTGTTCGGGATCCGGATCATAATCCACGATCCGGATCGTTCATACATTTTCACAAAACATCCCATTCGGGATCCGGATTGTACAAGCTGTGATCCGGATTGCAGCAATGTATGAACGAACACCTTTCGGGATCCGGATTGAAAGTCCACGATCCGGATCCTGAACATGTCCCATGTCCAGTTTTTGATGAATAAGCAGTTAAAACCTCTTCCAGGTGTTTCTACACTATAAGAAGTATTCGGATCATCAAAATTATTTAGTTAAACGTACCTGATCCTTTTGAATTCTTCTTTCTTGAGATTGAGGTATACGATCCGAAGTTTCTTCATCTTCAATCTTCAAGACTTAATACAATCACGAAATACGCCAACTCAAATTCCGTAACAGTTACAACATTCTTCCCAATATGAACACGTAAGTCCTTCGGTGGGATAGAATGCTCTTTCTCTATCTTCTTGGCAACCCGACCATTTTGATGGGAGCAAATATGAATATTCCGTATCTCATTTGGCATAGGATGACGCGGTATGTCGAACACTCTCACCCCACAGAGCGACTACCATACCCAATGATTATCATGCGCATCCTTAAAAAGTTTAAAGTGGATACAAGCGCGAGCTCTTATATGTATAGTTTGGGGACAATAAATGAGACAACTATTGTAAAGTCTCTGTCAACAAAGCAAGATGATCCCCCATCTCCTCCAATCCGGCAACGAGCTCGACAACCAGCAACTACTTCCACAGCTCCAGTTCCTCCTCCACAGCAGGCACCACCATCCACCTCTGACGATGATGCCTCTGTCACCTCTATCCTTAAAGAACAACAGCGGCTGTCGAATGAACAGGAACGTATGTCGGCTGAGTTCACTGAAATGCGAGGAGATCTTCATACTATGAAAAATGAGATGGAAGTCCTCACAGCTTCTCAAATCACTCTGAATAAGTCCGTCTCATCAGTGAAGAAACTTGTGAAGAAGTTGTTTGCTAAAATGGGATGCACGACATCCGATGACTCCGACTCTCAGGAGTAACTTTCTGTTTTAATCGTTTTGCTCTAACTTTGCAGGTTTTTCAATTTGATCTTTGCTTGTTGCAGGTATTTAATTTTTGTTTATCTTTTTAACTCCCTTTGTTTTGTAATTATTTGGCTTTGTTTTGTGACAAAAAGGGGGAGAGAGTTAGAGAGAACTTTGAACAATGAACAATGATTGTGAATATCAAGGTAAGTATGACTTCAACTCAACTTTGGTTTTTCTTTGTGATTTGTGACATGCCTCTATACTAACTATTCGACTAACTATTTGGGCATGTAATATGACTAACAAGTTGATGTTGGACTAACATACTTTGACATTTGGTTTTCGATTGCTTAGAAGATATGTTGGTTTTAACTATGATTCTCTTACATATCTGAATTTTTCAAATGTCATGATGAGAATAAACTCTATCTCTGTAGTTGGTTTTGAATGTTTCAATTCTTGAGGTATCTAACGATTTTGTTTGTCAAGAATGCTTTCTGTGTGCAGAGATTACAGATGTCTAAGTCTAGAGTCTGTTCTAGGAGTTTATCTCATGTTTTTAATTTCTGGATCTCTTTTGTAAATTTTTGTTGTATGGTGATAGCAACAAAAATATCTTTTTGAATTTTCTTTTGTGGATTTGTGTTTTGTCACGAAACCGCCAAAGGGGGAGATTGTTACGGAATTTGAGTTGGCGTATTTCGTGAATGTATTAAGTCTTGAAGATTGAAGATGAAGAAACTTTGGATCGTATACCTCAATCTCAAGAAAGAAGAATTCAAAAGGATCAGGTACGTTTAACTAAAGAATTTTGATGATCCGAATACTTCTTATAGTGTAGAAACACCTGGAAGAGGTTTTAATTGCTTAAACATCAAAAACTGGACATGGGACATGTTCAGGATCCGGATCGTGGCTTGCAATCCGGATCCCGAAGGGTGTTTGTTCATACACTGGTTCAATCCGGATCGCAGCATCTTCTGATCCGGATCCCGAACACTGGTTTTACCTTTTGCTTTCCGATCCGGATCAGGATTTGCAATCCGGATCCCGAATGTGATGTTTGGTGAAACTGTATGAACGATCCGGATCGGGGACTACGATCCGGATCCCGAACAAGCAATTTTCTGGAAACCGTCTTTTGTGCTTCTGCAATCCGGATCGCCAAATCCAATCCGGATCGCCGTCGGTAATTCTTTCCAGAAAAGGCTGTTTTTGATCCGTATATTCTTCCTAGGGTTTCTAACCTATAAATAGGCCCTCTTATTCATTTCTAGGGCATCCGCAATAATCGGCTAGATACATACAAGAAAAGAAAATAGCCGAAAAGAAAAATCCACATATATAGAGAAGAAAGGAAATCAATAGATCTATTCTATGTTTCTTCATCTATATTGATTGATTTGATTCTAGGTTTTCCATACTCACATTTTGAGTAGAATCAAATCAATGAATACTTAGATGGTATTTCCGATCTATCTTTAATCTAAGTATTCGGCGGATCATCACCACCCAAACAAACAACGATTTACCCCAAAATCGGCGCGTGGACTCGCGTGGCCTTGTGGATTCAAGGTGCAACCGCTCTCGTGGATTCGGAGTGAGGTGCGTTCGTGGATTCGAAGCGTGCCATTGGGTGAAGACCGTGGATTCGGTTGGACGTCGTGGACTCGACGTTGGACGCTGTGGATTCAGCGTTGGGCGCGGATCGTGGATTCGAGAAGCGTCGTGGAGCGAGCGGGAAGATCTACTAGGAGCGTATGAAAAAGGTTGAGTCGTCTGTGAGTACGGTATATCACCTTGTACGTGTGTTAATTCTAGTGGATTTCGCCGTGTTATCGGTCCCGTGGTTTTTTACTCCGGTTTGGAGTTTTTCCACGTAAAAATCTTGCGTGTTCTTTTATTTTTCCGCATTGGGTTTATTTGCGCAATGATTTTTTGAGTGTTTATTGTTTACACCTATTCACCCCCCTCTAGGTGTTTTTCCCCTATTTAGATCCATTACTTATAACCCAACAATACTAACCTCACCCAAGTAGGTCATTCCTTGCTTGCCTCTCGCTCAAATCGGTTGTACAATAATATGCCTGTTAGCAATTATAGAGGGGCGATAGCCCCACATGTGCACTTGCATTCACCATAATATATAAAAACTTATACGGTTACCAAGATTAAGCTTACCCACCTGAAGTGCTTAAACCAAGGCAAACCTGAGGTCCGTGGAGAGTGTGGGCGCTCACAGTCCAATTCTGCCGGAATTGCATCCTCGGTACAAAGTCGCGAAAGCCTCGGCTCCAATCAGCTGAAAACACTCAAAATCCACTACCTTCAATTTTCTCCAGTTCCAACAGGTTCAGAAATAGTCGCGAACCTTCCTGGGTACAATAATAGGGTTCAAAATTACATTTTTATTCCAAAATGCCCAAGTATAACAATTCTGTTGGAACAGTCCAAAAGATGCAGATTTTTCACCTGCAGCAAGAACTCAGAAAAATCCAACAAAAATACTGTCGCGTTCCTCGCATCGATACCTTCGAAACGAGTACCTGCACGCCAAATTCCGAGCCTCGTAGGCCGAGTTACAAATTCCACAACATAGGGCGCTCACAAACATGCAACCATACGTCTGTATTTCCTTGTACAGATAAAGGAGAAAAATCTACCTCTGGGAAAGCCTCAGAAAAATCCAATAAAAATACGGTGATAATCCTCGCGTCGAGTAGATGAAAAAAGTGTATAGGCACGTCTTCATCCGATGCCCGGTTGCGGAGATAAAAATCCGGCAAGGTATCGCTATCCAGAAATTCCATCAGAAAATGGGGTCCCAGTAAACATGGAAAAACTCCTCGAAAAGTGTGAAACCAGGGGAAGAAGAAAAATACCAAGATCGTAGCTCTGTCAGTCGCGGATCCAACGGCGCAAGAATCGCCTAAAAAGGAGGTCGGAGTAGGCCGGGGGAGCTCGTGCACCGAAATGCGACGAAAGGAAACACAAATGGACGAGCGTCGTGCCGCGCCGCAAAAATGGAAACCTCGATAAGCGTGCCACCAAAAATCTCCAAACTCTGCAGATGGATGCATCACAGGGAGAGGATCAACTTTGCTGAAGACCCCAAGTCGGTTTGAAGCTCGGAAGTGGAGGAAAAAGGGGAAAAAGAAGGGCTCGGATTGCTTAAATAGTCCCCAAACAAAACAATTCCAAAATCCCCTTTGTGTCCGGTTTTTCGAGCGCCCGAAATGATTCGGGCTGCTACAGTGTTGGGCCCGGCCCAACACTGTGCAGGCCCGAATCTCCCACGGGCCTCCACGTAGCCCACCGAACACCGAACAGCAAAACCGCCCACAGGATTTCCGCCACGTGGCCCGCCGAACACAACACACCAAAACCATCCACTACCATTGCGCCACGTGGCCCGCTGTGGTGCCGACACGTGGCGCGCCCGAGCGCGGGAGAGGCCGACAGCGGCCATGTGCGCGCCTGCGCCGCCGCCTGCCGCCTCTGCTCGCACGCGCCCCGAGACGATAAGGACCCGTTCCGTGGACCCGGCGCACAACACCGCACCAATGATACTCTGCCACGTGTCACCCACCGGTCCAACGTACACCAGCGATAATTCCCGTGGACCACGACTGCTGCGCCGGCCAACCGGGAGCCGCCACGTGTCCCATCCCGGGTGCACGCCTCCGTGGTGGACCGCGCGCCTGCCCGCGCGCCTGCCCGCGCGCTGTGCGCTGCCCGCGCCTGCCCGCCGCCGCTCCCGAGCCTGCCCGCCGTCGCGCTGCCGCCCTCCGCCGTCGCCGGCGCTGCCCGCCGCCGCCGGAGTTACTGTTCCGGCATGATGTAGTGATCCGACCCTTCGGGTATTTTGAACTCACATGTAATCGCTTAGGCCTTAAGCGAAATAAAATTTATTTAATTTTCTTAAGTCGGCCGGGACTAGGTGTGTGTATTTTTCTGCAATAGAGCGCGAAAAACGATGACCGACGGTGCGATCGGATTCGAAATCCGATATCGGGATCTCCCGGAACGGGATCCTTAGCGTTGCGGTAATTAGTCACGCATCGGGGACCGTGCAAAATATCTTGCACCCGTTAGAGATAAGGTGGGTTATCTCGTAGGGGTAATTAATTAATTAATTAACTAATTATCCGGTGAGGGAAATTTAAATCCTCCTACGTACGAATTAATTTAGGATTTAAATTGTGGGATTTTATCTCGTGCATTAGATAAGAGATAAAATCGGGATATTTAAATCGGGGATTTGTTTCCCACAAGATTATTTAATAAAGGTGATTAAATAATCGGTGACTAAAATTTAAAAAAAAAGGGTTGATTTAAATATCCGGTAATTTGAATCCAATTGGGATTTGATTATTTAATAAGGGTGGTTAAATAATCGGGTGGTCAGAATTTAAGGTGATTAAATAACCGGTGGTCAGATTTTAAGATTTAATATCCCGTCAGCCGATATTTATGTGAGAGATAGAAACGGGGAGATTCGGGTTTTCCTACGTACGTAAAATTAAGGAGGTTAAAGATAGGGTTATCGGTAGGGATTAATTAATTAATAAATTAATTAATCGAACCGAAAATATCCGAAGGGATTTTTGGCGTGATTTTGGATAAGTAAATGGGAGAACTATTTATTCTCCTGTTTACCGAGCGCCGAGCGAAACCCTATTCTTACTTTACCGCCTCCTCAAACCCTCCTCTTTCGTGCTACCGAAACCCCCAACCGGTGAGGAAAAGTAAGAAAAGAGAGAGAACGGATCCATAACCGGAGAAAGGAGAAGGAACCAATCGTCCCAAACGCCGACCCGAGGGCAAGAAACGTGACCGGACACTTTCCCGAAGATCTCCGGTTAGTTTTATATTTTTTAATAATTTTTCCGAATTTTCCTAGTCGCCCGTTTTAGGTTTCTTGAATTTCTCCCCCGTCCCCGTTACCGTCGTCGTCATCGTAGTTATGTTAGACGAACGGAACGGACAAAGGAGGCGCGCGGTGCCACTAGGGCATCGCGCGGGGTGAAGGGGAGAAACACACGGACGACCGGGCGCCACCGCAAGCGGCGGCGGCGCCGCGCGGGTCACACCCGCGCGGGCGCCGCGCGGACACCGCGCGGCCACCGCGCGGGCGGCCCGCGCGGGGTGCCGCGCGGGGTGCCGCGCGGGCGCCGCGCGGGCACCCGCGCGGGGCGCCGCGCGGGCGGCCCCGCGCGGGCGGCCCTGCGCGGGCGGCCCCGCGCGGGGTGCCGCGCGGGCACCCGCGCGGGGTGCCGCGCGGGCGGCCCGCGCGGGGTGCCGCGCGGGCACCCGCGCGGGGTGCCGCGCGGGCGGCCCCGCGCGGCGGCCCCGCGCGGGGTGCCGCGCGGGCACCCGCGCGGGGTGCCGCGCGGGCGGCCCGCGCGGGGAGCCACGCGGGGTGCCGCCCGGGCACCCGCGCGGGGTGCCGCACGGGCGCCGCGCGGGCGTTCGCGCGGGCGCCGCGCGGACCCGTGTCCGCACGAGCACCGCGCGAACGCCGCGCTGGGTGCTGTGAGGACGCCGTCCGCGGAGCCCCGCCATGCGCGGCTCCGACGGACGGTGACGGCCGTTCAAGGCATGGGTGCCCCGCCGGACAGCGGGACGGTGCCGGACTTTTGTAAATAATAATGTGGGGTATTTTTCTATTGCGATATGTTAGTATATTTTCTGACCTTAGTGTCCGTGCGGACTTTATATAGGTCCGGGTGCGCAGCGGGAGAGTGCAAAGGGCTCGGGTGACCCGTCTTCTCTCCAACCAGGTGGGTAGGTTGCCATAAGTGCAACAAGTGCAGTAAGTGCATTTATCGCCATTAAAATTCTCTTAATTTACCTAACAAAGTAGATGGTAAGCTAACCTTTCGATTAAAGATATTTTATCTGACAATTTAAGCGGCTGCGGTCGCGGTGCTCACTACACGCCAATTTTGGCAATCCGGTGACGGATGCTGCACGTACACTGGCGGACCGGGCCACCGCATGGTGTACTTTTCCGGAAAAGTGGTCTTTTTGACCCGTGTGCCTCACAAAGGAGTGGGAGCCGTGAGGACCTCTTCACGGCTGCTATAGGGGCCGCACTAGCCCCGTGAAGTGGTTAAAGCATCAAAAGGTGTTTGTGCACGAGGGGGGACTTTAGTCACCCCGACAGGTACTCTGGGACTGGTGCCCAGCTTAAAATATGCACAGGGGGTTTAACGAAAGGTTACGGGGTACTCGGTGTATTCGGTTTGTTTTCCCTTCTTGTTACTATTAGACATCTACTTTGTTTGTCACTGACGTTACCCACTCCGTGACAGGTACTGCTATTAGGTGCGTCAGCCGGGGTGACGGTGGGACTGCGTAGTGAGGACCGTAGTCGGACACTTGGTTATCTTGATTCTTTTGACTCCAACTCATTTCCTTATGCATGAATCTTTATTTTGCTTGTGGATGGCTTAGTTGTGAACTTGTATTAGCTCTGTGGATGAGGTGTAGGTTATAGTATGATACTTTTAGTAGTGTTCTTATGTGCGGCATGTTTTCATGATGAGTTAAAGGATTGCGAAAATGTTTTCTCAAAATGAAGTGCCGTGTGGGCACGGGTTTTCAACTCTGGGCTTTATCCTTTCCAAACAGTGATGCCGCTTAATTAACTTGCTATAATTGATGGTGAACGTCTACGGTATGGTTGTTGGTTGGGAATTGATGCATAATATTTGTGATTGAATGACATGTTGTAAATAAGACGCCGTGCATATGCAAAGGAGACTCTGTCCGTGGACAGAGTGAATTTGCGTATGTGGCGGTCTGGCACGCACCGGGGTTGAAGATTATGTTTCCTTATTAAAAAGAAAAAAAAAAAATAGACACGTTTTTCCGCTTCACATGACTCAAAAACCCCCGGGGGCGTGACAGATTAAATGGTATCAGAGAGATACAACCACAACCATAGTAGACGTGATTTACATCCACAGTGCTAGGTACCACAAGCAAATTGGAAATGAGATAACCAAGGTGTAGGTGTAGTACGAGAGAGTACGGGGAAACGGGAACGTAACATAGGTGAAACCGTGAGACGATGTGCTAGGGATATAGCCATAGGATTGACGTGGTTTCTTTGTCTACAGCAGCAGACGGCCAAGGTTTGGCCACCGAGTACTAATCGATTCGTAACGAACAGATGGATCCCGCAGCAGCAGCCAGCCGTTTACTCCTAAATCAGCTGCGCGATATAGCAGGACAAATGCTGACCCTTACGGAACGATTGGGCTTACTGATCCGAGAACTTGAAGGTGTTGACCACACCCAGCGGGGCGCTAGGAACGACGTCCAGCGGGGGATGCCACCAACCGGATTCCCCACCTTCAACGAGGCAGTTATGTTAGCCCTGCGAGCAGAGCAGGAACTAGCCGAGATGCGCGCGCGAGAGAGAGTTGCCTATCCGGGACCGACGAAGGGCCCGGTACACAAACGCCCGAGGACGGAAAGCGATTTCGCAAGGGTGGCGGGAGCAGGACCCAGACCGTTTGGGAGGCCTTGCCCCATATGTGTGGGAGCGCACCAGGTGACGGAGTGTCCGTGGAGATACGACCATTGTTATCGGTGTGGCAGGCCGGGCCATAACCGTTATCACTGCCCTTGGAAACCGGGGGTCACCAGGCCTCCGGCACCGCGAACAAGGGGGACAGAGAGGACTGCTACACCCGTTCCCCAAGGGGACCCCGCCCGAGGAGACCGAGGAAGGGGACCCCCGAAGGGGGCGCGGAAGGAAGGACAGGCTCCAGCAGAGGACGCGAGACCACCCCAGGGACCGTGCGTGATTTGCCAGGGTACTCACCCGGTAGTGGAGTGCACTTGGAGGTACCATTACTGCAACCAGTGCGGGTTGCCGGATCACACTCAGGATGTTTGCCCTCAGAGGCCCGCCGCCGCTGCCCCTATGCCGCCACCGCAAAAGGGTGCAGACGGTGCCGCGGCTCCCGTCCAGCCAAGGGATCCGCCCGACGACCAGGAGCCCTCGGACCCCACAGACTCCTCAGACTCCTCAGATGTTAGACCCCTTCCCCGGCACGCCGTGCGACGTTGGCCCAGGGGCTGTGGGCGGACTCCCCGGGATACTGCAGCGGGGGACGCGACGTCCCAGACCTAGGGACGGCAGGTGATTACTGTTCAGTTATTTTTTTTTTTTTTCCGCTAAGGGCCGCGCAAGGGACAAATGGGCTCCGCCCGAAGCCTTGCTACCGAAAACTTGGTGGGCTGTCATGCAGCTCAGGGCCGCTTCCCAACTCAGGTTTAGCGGTCCCGTGGTAAGAGATTTCCCGGATGTATTTCGGCGAGCCTCCTGGTATGCCGCCGGAATGGGAAGGTTGTCGTGCCCCTGGGATCTGGTGGTCCTACCGTTAAAAGATTACGACGTGGTCTTGGGCATGGACTGGCTTACCGAGTATCAGGCGGTCATCGACTGCGAGAAGCGACAGGTGCAACTGCGGAAGCCGGGATTCCCAGAAAACGTGTACTTGGCGTGCAAGAGCACGTCCTTTCTTGCCGTCATCTCCGCGTCACGAGCTAGGAAGTTGATAGAGGGCGGGTGCGTGGCCTACCTAGCCTCAGTAGATCTAGCCACCCGACCCGTCCCCCCGCATTCGGAAATTCCCGTGGTAGGAGAATTCCCGGATGTCTTTCCGGCGGAGCTTCCCGGAATGCCACCGGAGCGGGAGGTTGACTTCCCAATTGAACTGCTTCCCGGCACCAAGCCCATCACCAAGGCACCGTACAGGATGGCCTTCGCGGAGCTGAAGGAACTCAAGGCGCAGTTGGAGGACCTCCTGGACAAAGGATTCATCAGACCAAGCGCATCACCTTGGGGCGCACCCGTCCTGTTTGTAAGGAAAAAGGACGGGAGTCTCCGGTTGTGTATCGATTACCGAGAGATAAATAAAGTGACGGTCAAGAATAAGTACCCCCTACCAAGGATCGATGACCTCTTCGATCAGTTACGGGGGGCGACGGTGTTCTCAAAGATTGACCTACAGTCGGGCTATCATCAGGTCCGGGTCAAGGGGGAGGACGTTCCCAAAACGGCTTTCCGTACTCGCTATGGCCATTACGAGTTTACGGTAATGCCGTTCGGGCTCACAAATGCCCCGGCAGTGTTCATGGATATGATGAACAGGGTATTCAAACCCTTCTTGGACTTGTTCGTGGTGGTCTTCATCGACGATATCCTCATCTACTCCCGTACAGACGAGGAACATGAAGAACACCTGCGCACAGTCCTCCAGACCCTACGGGAACAGAAACTCTACGCCAAACTCAAAAAGTGTGAGTTTTGGCTCCGAGAGGTCGGGTTCTTGGGGCACGTGATCTCGGCGGCTGGAGTCGCGGTGGATCCAAAGAAGATAGATTCGGTGACGGACTGGCCCCGACCGACCACGGTGACGGAAATTCGAAGCTTCCTAGGATTAGCCGGGTATTACCGGCGCTTCGTGGAGGGCTTCTCCAAGATAGCCACCCCCCTAACCCGTTTAACGAAAAAGGGGGAGAAGTTTGTCTGGACGGACAAGTGTCAAAGAAGCTTCGAGGAGCTTAAGGATAGGTTGACGCGAGCCCCGATTCTCGCCCTGCCAGAGCCTGGGGAGGATTACGAAGTATATTGCGACGCGTCGCGGAATGGATTGGGTGGAGTACTCATGCAACGGGGAAAGGTCATAGCCTATGCGTCAAGGCAGCTCAAGGAGTACGAGCGGAATTACCCCGTGCACGATTTGGAACTCGCAGCGGTGGTGTTTGTGCTCAAGCTTTGGAGGCACTACCTGTACGGGGCACACTGCAATGTGTATTCAGATCATAAGAGCCTCAAGTACCTTTTCACCCAAAGAGAGCTAAATCTGCGACAAAGGCGGTGGCTGGAGCTATTAAAGGATTACGATCTGACGATCCACTATCACCCGGGAAAGGCCAACGTGGTGGCCGACGCCTTGAGTCGCAAAGGACAGGCCGTGGAGGTAGATGTAAGCTCCATCACACAGCAGGATAGCCTGATTGCGGAATTTTCGCGATTAAGACTAGAGGTAGTCCCGGCAGGGACAGTCGCACAACTTCTGACGCTGGTGGTCAGACCTACTCTGCTGGACAGGATTCTCGAAGGCCAATCGACTGACCAACAGCTCCAGCTGGTGCGAAGTAGGATAACCACAGACGAGGAGAGCGACTTTATGGTGAGCTCCGACGGCACGATACGATTTCGGGGACGAATCTGCGTGCCGGATCTACCGGAGCTCAAGGAGGAGATCCTGCGGGAGGCGCATAATGCCCCATATGCAGCGCATCCCGGGGGAACGAAGATGTACAAAGACGTCAAGCAAACCTTCTGGTGGCCGAAAATGAAGGAAGACGTGACGCGATTGGTGGCGCACTGCCTAGTGTGCCAACGGGTGAAGGCCGAACATCAACGGCCGGCAGGAAAGTTGCAACCTTTACCGGTGCCCGAGTGGAAATGGGACATGATTACCATGGATTTTGTGACCGGATTTCCGAGGTCGCCACAGGGACACGATGCGATATGGGTGATCGTGGACCGTTTGACAAAATCGGCCCACTTTTTGCCCATACACACGACATGGACTCGGGAACGACTGGCGCAAACGTACATCGACGAGATAGTGAGGTTGCACGGTGTACCAACATCCATCACGTCGGACAGAGACACACGTTTTGTGTCGAACTTTTGGCGAAGTCTGCAACGAGCAATGGGAACCAAGTTGCACTTCAGCACAGCCTTTCATCCGCAAACCGATGGACAATCAGAGCGGGTGATACAGATCGTGGAGGACATGCTTCGAGCATGCGTTCTGGACTTGGGCGAAGGGTGGGCACGGTGTTTGCCCCTGGTGGAATTTGCCTACAATAACAGTTACCAGGCCAGCATTCAGATGGCGCCGTACGAGGCACTGTACGGGCGCCGCTGTCGGTCTCCGATATGCTGGGATGACTTAGGTGAGCGAAAGTTCCTGGGCCCAGATTTGGTGGAGGAGACCGAAGCAAAGGTGCGATTAATTAAACAAAGGCTGCTGACCGCCCAAAGCAGACAGAAAAGCTATGCAGATAACAGACGCCGAGACTTAGAATTCATGGTAGGCGAGCACGTGCTGCTCCGGGTCTCACCCTCCAAGGGAAACCGACGTTTCGGCATAAAGGGGAAATTGAGCCCAAGATACGTGGGACCGTTCGAAATCCTAGAGCGCGTGGGACCGGTGGCGTACCGGTTAGCCCTGCCCCCGAACCTCGAACGAGTCCACAACGTGTTCCATGTCTCGATGCTCCGGAAGTACCTCGCTGACCCCTCTCATGCCTTGGATGCCTCCACCATTGAGTTGCGAGAGGACTTGAGCGTCGAGGAGACGCCAGTGCGGATTTTGGCAAGAGAGGACAAGAAGCTGCGCAACCGAACGATCCCCTATGTGAAGATCCAGTGGAGCAACCACGAAGAGCGCGAGGCGACGTGGGAACTGGAATCGAAAATGAGGGAATGTTTTCCCGAACTGTTTAGTGAGGTTTGAGTTTAAGTTTCGGGACGAAACTTTTTATAAAGTGTGAGTGGTGTAGTGATCCGACCCTTCGGGTATTTTGAACTCACATGTAATCGCTTAGGCCTTAAGCGAAATAAAATTTATTTAATTTTCTTAAGTCGGCCGGGACTAGGTGTGTGTATTTTTCTGCAATAGAGCGCGAAAAACGATGACCGACGGTGCGATCGGATTCGAAATCCGATATCGGGATCTCCCGGAACGGGATCCTTAGCGTTGCGGTAATTAGTCACGCATCGGGACCGTGCAAAATATCTTGCACCCGTTAGAGATAAGGTGGGTTATCTCGTAGGGGTAATTAATTAATTAATTAACTAATTATCCGGTGAGGGAAATTTAAATCCTCCTACGTACGAATTAATTTAGGATTTAAATTGTGGGATTTTATCTCGTGCATTAGATAAGAGATAAAATCGGGATATTTAAATCGGGGATTTGTTTCCCACAAGATTATTTAATAAAGGTGATTAAATAATCGGTGACTAAAATTTAAAAAAAAAGGGTTGATTTAAATATCCGGTAATTTGAATCCAATTGGGATTTGATTATTTAATAAGGGTGGTTAAATAATCGGGTGGTCAGAATTTAAGGTGATTAAATAACCGGTGGTCAGATTTTAAGATTTAATATCCCGTCAGCCGATATTTATGTGAGAGATAGAAACGGGGAGATTCGGGTTTTCCTACGTACGTAAAATTAAGGAAGTTAAAGATAGGGTTATCGGTAGGGATTAATTAATTAATAAATTAATTAATCGAACCGAAAATATCCGAAGGGATTTTTGGCGTGATTTTGGATAAGTAAATGGGAGAACTATTTATTCTCCTGTTTACCGAGCGCCGAGCGAAACCCTATTCTTATTTTACCGCCTCCTCAAACCCTCCTCTTTCGTGCTACCGAAACCCCCAACCGGTGAGGAAAAGTAAGAAAAAGAGAGAACGGATCCATAACCGGAGAAAGGAGAAGGAACCAATCGTCCCAAACGCCGACCCGAGGGCAAGAAACGTGACCGGACACTTTCCCGAAGATCTCCGGTTAGTTTTATATTTTTTAATAATTTTTCCGAATTTTCCTAGTCGCCCGTTTTAGGTTTCTTGAATTTCTCCCCCGTCCCCGTTACCGTCGTCGTCATCGTAGTTATGTTAGACGAACGGAACGGACAAAGGAGGCGCGCGGTGCCACTAGGGCATCGCGCGGGGTGAAGGGGAGAAACACACGGACGACCGGGCGCCACCGCAAGCGGCGGCGGCGCCGCGCGGGTCACACCCGCGCGGGCGCCGCGCGGACACCGCGCGGCCACCGCGCGGGCGGCCCCGCGCGGGGTGCCGCGCGGGCGCCGCGCGGGCACCCGCGCGGGGCGCCGCGCGGGCGGCCCCGCGCGGGCGGCCCGCGCGGGCGGCCCCGCGCGGGGTGCCGCGCGGGCGCGCGGTGCCGCGCGGCGGCCCCGCGCGGGGTGCCGCGCGGGCACCCGCGCGGGGTGCCGCGCGGGCGGCCCGCGCGGGTGCCGCGGGTGCCGCCCGGCACCCGCGCGGGGTGCCGCACGGGCGCCGCGCGGGCGTTCGCGCGGGCGCCGCGCGGACCCGTGTCCGCACGAGCACCGCGCGAACGCCGCGCTGGGTGCTGTGAGGACGCCGTCCGCGGAGCCCCGCCGTGCGCGGCTCCGACGGACGGTGACGGCCGTTCAAGGCATGGGTGCCCCGCCGGACAGCGGGACGGTGCCGGACTTTTGTAAATAATAATGTGGGGTATTTTTCTATTGCGATATGTTAGTATATTTTCTGACCTTAGTGTCCGTGCGGACTTTATATAGGTCCGGGTGCGCAGCGGGAGAGTGCAAAGGGCTCGGGTGACCCGTCTTCTCTCCAACCAGGTGGGTACGGTTGCTATAAGTGCAACAAGTGCAGTAAGTGCATCTATCGTCATTAAAATTGCTCTCAATTTACCTAACAAAGTAGATGGACAGTTTAACCTTTCGATAAAGATATTTTATCTAACAATTTAAGCGGCTGCGGTCGCGGTGCTCACTACACGCCAATCTTGGCAATCCGGTTTCGGATGCTGCACGTACACAGGCGGATTGGCCTCCGCATGGGTGTACTTTTCCGGAAGAGTGGTCTTTTTGACCCGTGTGCCTCACAAAGGAGTGGGAGCCGTGAGGACCTCTTCACGGCTGCTATAGGGGCCGCACTAGCCCCGTGAAGTGGTTAAAGCATCAAAAGGTGTTTGTGCACGAGGGGGGACTTTAGTCACCCCGACAGGTACTCTGGGACTGGTGCCCAGCTTAAAATATGCACAGGGGGTTTAACGAAAGGTTACGGGGTACTCGGTGTATTCGGTTTGTTTTCCCTTCTTGTTACTATTAGACATCTACTTTGTTTGTCACTGACGTTACCCACTCCGTGACAGGTACTGCTATTAGGTGCGTCAGCCGGGGTGACGGTGGGACTGCGTAGTGAGGACCGTAGTCGGACACTTGGTTATCTTGATTCTTTTGACTCCAACTCATTTCCTTATGCATGAATCTTTATTTTGCTTGTGGATGGCTTAGTTGTGAACTTGTATTAGCTCTGTGGATGAGGTGTAGGTTATAGTATGATACTTTTAGTAGTGTTCTTATGTGCGGCATGTTTTCATGATGAGTTAAAGGATTGCGAAAATGTTTTCTCAAAATGAAGTGCCGTGTGGGCACGGGTTTTCAACTCTGGGCTTTATCCTTTCCAAACAGTGATGCCGCTTAATTAACTTGCTATAATTGATGGTGAACGTCTACGGTATGGTTGTTGGTTGGGAATTGATGCATAATATTTGTGATTGAATGACATGTTGTAAATAAGACGCCGTGCATATGCAAAGGAGACTCTGTCCGTGGACAGAGTGAATTTGCGTATGTGGCGGTCTGGCACGCACCGGGGTTGAAGATTATGTTTCCTTATTAAAAAGAAAAAAAAAAAATAGACACGTTTTTCCGCTTCACATGACTCAAAAACCCCCGGGGGCGTGACACATGAACAGTAACCGGTGCTCAAAAATAACAAGTGGGTAGTCCATTTTGACCATTTTCGCGTGCTGAATCCGAATTTGATGTCCGTTTTGCCAAATTCCAACTCTAAAAATCACCGAAGGCATCCGAAAAATTGTTTCTTGGTCCAAACTTCGCGTTGAGCCCAATTTTAATATCCATTGCGCGCAAAACCCTTTCTAAGCATCCGACGGGGTCATTAGACTACTCTCGTGATCCAGTAGACACTCTGAGCCCAACACTAGTGTCCAATTGGCGCACGAACACCACCAACGCGCCACATAGGCCTCCAGAAGCTGCTGGTCAACCAGTATTCTCGTCGTGGGGATCCAGGTCCTCACATGGACTCCTAGCTGTGTGGACTTGCTTCGCGGAGTGTGCGTAGCGACTGGGGAGATAGAGACGGTGTTGATAGATACTTACCTGTGGCTTTGGAAACTCCCGTTTTGAGCTGTGTTAGTTTCTAGGACGAAACTTTCTTTTAGTGGGGGAGAGTGTGAGGTCCCGGAATCTCCCGCGTAGGGTTGCTGGTTGTTTGGCAGCTTTCGGTGGCCGTTGGGGGTGTTTGTGCGCGTGTTGGGGCCCAGAAATGGATTTGTGATGCAATTTGGAATTTAGTTGCATCACTGGAGGCCTGCATGGGGTGTCGGTGGTGTTTGCGCGCAATTTGGACACAAGTGTTGGATTTTTGGGCTTAAAAAGAGATCCCGTGGGAATTTGGAGGACCCGTCGGGTGTTTAGAGGTGGTTTCGCGCGATTCAGATGTCAAAATTGGACTTCGGGCGAAATTTGGATAAAAGATTACCTCTTCGGTTGCCTTCGGGAATTTTTAGAGTTGGAATTTGACAAATCGGACTTCAAATTTGGACCCGGCGCGAAAATCGAATCAAGTGGGCTTTCCGGGGGCAATCGGCAAATTTTCGAATGAGAATTTGGAGAAATGGACATCGTTTTTGGATTCAGCGTGCGAAATCGTTAAGAATGGACTATTTACTTGTTTGATTTGGAGCCCGGATGACGTGCGCGTTTTTCGAGACGACGCGGCACGAATCCCAAGGTTGGCAGCGCGGAAATCGAGGCGTGGCACGGAGCCCAAGGCCGGCTCGCGGATCGAGGCACGAGGCGCGCGCGTTGGGTCAACGCGCTCCGGCGCGGATCACGCGGGGGCCGCCAGGTGGCGGGCCCCCATTCGCGCCTGCGCGGGCGCGGGTGACCCGCGCCGTGTGGCGCGTTGGTGTAACGCGCTGTGTGGCGCGTTGGTGTAACGCGCTGTGTGGCGCGTTGTGTCACGCGCGCCCGTGTGGCGCGCGGTGATGCGCGCCACGTCGCGCAGGGGCGCGCGCCTGGACCGGGTGCGCGCGCCCCTGTGCCGTGGACCGCCGGACAGTGGGCCCCACTTTGAGCGGTGCACCGCGGACCCGGTTCGTGGGCTCCTCCTTCTCCTTCTTCTTCTTCTTCATTTCTTTCTTCTTCTCCCCGCACACCGTTTCTCCTCCCTTTTCTTTTCTTTCTTCTCCAACCGTGCACGAGAGAGAGTGAGAGAGGGAATTTTGTGGGCGTGCGGCGGTGCGCCGTGGACCTCGCGGAGCGCGCGAGGTGTTCCGTTGGAGCGGTTGCGCGGCGCGACGCTCGTCCTTTTGTGTTCTCCTTTGTCGCGTTTCGGTGCACGAGCTCCCTCGGCCTTCTCCGACCTCCGATTCAGGCGATTCTTGCGCCGTTGGATTCATGACAGACAGAGCTCCGATTTTGGTATTTTGTACTTCCCCTAGTTTCACGCGTTTCGAGGAGTTTTTCCATACTTACTGGAACCCCTTTTTCTGATGGAATTTTTGGACAGCGACACCTTGCCGGATTTTTATCTCCGCAACCGGGCATCGGATGAAGACGTGCCTGTACACTTTTTTCACCTACTCGACGCGAGGATTGTCACAATATTTTTATCGGATTTTTCTGAGGCTTTCTTGAAGGTTTATTTCTGCCCCCTTCACTGTACAGAGTATTACAGTTATGTTCCCCTATGGTTTTGCGCACCTGTGTTGTGAAATTTGTAACTTAGCCTACGGTGCTCGGATTTGGGCGTGCAGGTACCCGTTTTGAAGGTATCGACGCGAGGATCACTGTGGTATTATTCTTGGATTTTTCGGAACTCCTCCAGTAGGTGAAATAATTACATCTTCGGGATTGAATTTTAGACTGAGTGTATTGGGTTAATTGTTGGAATAAAGTGTAACCTTGGATTGTATGTTGTACCAGGAAGAGTTGTTCGGGGATTTGGGATGGAGGATTGTTAGAGGTTGCTGTTCCTGATGTTTTCAGCTGTAAAATCTAGACAGTTAACGTCTTCAGGTGGGTGGCCTTATCTCCAAGCTTTATGGACTGTACAGTAATTCTACTGACGTAGGACTTTGCATGATAGTTCATTTTCTGGTGTAGCACGCCAGATTGTAGGAATTGTTGTTCCTTTTATCATCTGTTCATGTAATTATCTTGGAACTTGACCTAGCACCCCCGTCATATGTTGCATGTGTAACCAAACCAGTAGAAAACTCTCACTTGGGCTAGGGTTATTTATGTTTAGACATCCACACTGTTCTTTCATTCCTGGACATAGTGTTATCCTCGCCCGGGTAGTGGGACGAGAGGTCGGGACTTTCTTTTAGTGTGGCTTGCATTTGCACTCGTGCTTGGGAGCAGAGTGGAGTCTGGTAGATGTAGTGGGTCGCTTTTCTGTGCCGGGAGCCGTTTGGATAACGGTAGTCCCGGGAGGTCTTCTATCCCTGTTGTGCTATCGCCACTGTGTTAGTGACAGTTATGTGCTTGTGTTAGCTGGACCTAGAACCCAGAACCTTTTTGACATACACATGATTTTTTAGTCTATCGATGTTTTCTTCCAAGCATCGAAGGGCCGCCGAAGTCTGTTCTTGTTTGATTGGACAAAGGCATCAGCCCTTCGGGGTTTGGGTAAGTCCTTATTTTCTAACTGTTTTTCCTAAAAGAACTAAAATTCATTAAAATGTGTTTCTCCTCAAATCAAGATGGTTTTTCAAAAAGGAAACTATTTTTAGTCCTCACCCGCGTGGGTTGAGTGAAAATAGTTTTCAGTAATTAATGTCACCCCGTTTTCGTGTAAACTTTCTCACTCGTGAGGATTCGAGTGGTCTGGGTTCTAGGGACCATTCCTTTGTCGGGACGAAAGCCACGGGGGCCGAGCCTGGAACCTGTTCTTGTTTGATAGGGTTGTAGGTGTTGGTCTCCCGGAACTTTCGGGCCCTAGTTGGTATTTTCTGCGTGTTGTACCGAGGTTGTCGTGTTCCCGAACTGTAAGGGGGCCGGGAATTTCGATAGGCGGAGCCTAGAGTCTGTTCTTGTTTGATAGGGTTCTTAGCACCGACCTATCGGGTTTTCCAACCCTTATGGTGTCGGCCCTTCCTGAGTTATCGATGTGGTTGGTGTTCTGGTGTGGGAGCCGTTGGAGTGACGGCGGTCCCAGCTGTGTGGTGCTTTCTTTAGTGAGTTAGTGTTGTGAGTTGAGTCGTTGAGGGTTCTCCGACATAGCCGTGAGAGTGTTTGGGCTTTTCATATTTGAGTCGAGGTTCTTTTCTGACTGAGTTGAGGTTCGAGCTTTGAGATACTGATCTGTTTGATCGTGGATTATAGCCTGCTGAGCCTGGCCTTTTTGCCAGTTATGAGATACTTGTGATACTTGAGTTCGTTGGGGTCGCTCCCCTCGAGCTACGCCCCGGGTGCGATGATGATTCCGAGCCTGATGAGGCTGTGATGATGCGACTAGTTGATACACTAGAGTTCGCTTGAGATTGAGATAGTCCTTGAGGGACACCCTACGTAAGTCCGTTCCTTCGGGATGTGCGGCAGTAGATGAGCACAGGTTTGTTTGACTGGTCCAAAGTGGGACAGTCATCTGAGATTGGGTGACATGGAGAGAGTGATGGCATAGCATGAGTCATAGTAGAGTTTTCTTTAAGCATAGTACTTGTGTCATATCGTCAGTAGTGAGTAGATGCATCATATTATCTTCTGTTTCACTTCTTGAGCATCTAGACAGAGGCATAGTAGCTGTAGAGATATCCTTTTCCAGCTCTTTTCCTTCCGTATACTTTGTTACTTTATGCCTCTAGTAGACTTAGTGGGCAGACCGTTGGGCTTGTTGACGGCACCCACTGAGAACTACTGTGGGAAGTAGTTCTCACACCCGTCGTGGTGTCTTTTTCCCAGGGGCTTCTACTCCTGTTCCTGTGCTTCAGTTGCCGATCCTTCTGACCGGTTTCGAGGGAGTCGCGAGCTAGTTCCCTACCCGTCGTTGGAGTGTAGCGGTACCCCCTTCAGAGGAGAGCTTCAGTAGATTAGTTTACTTCTTTTTCCTCTGTTGAGAGACCTTTGTTGTGAGGTATAGAGTTGTATTTTATTTTACAGTTTGAGAGACTGTTGTAGTGAGGATATTTTTTGTATTGAGAGCTTGTACACTAATTTTTTTATTGGAGATATCTCCCTTTTGGGTTTTTATATCAGAGGACTTTTATTACGATCGTATTTGGGGAGATGGATATTGTATTATTTTCAGTTGTACAGTGGTTGGATTTCAGTTTTTGGTAGTTTACTTTCAGCTCTGATATTTGTATACTGTTGTTGATTCTTTTTGCAGGTTAGACGCTTCGTCTGTACGGCAGTTTCCGTACAGATGGCGGATCTGTTAGCGAGCCAGGTCGCAGTTTCGACCCCGGGGCGTGACATCGACGCTTTGGACAAGCACGAGATGTTGATATTAACAAACCAATAGTTCCTGATTCTCCGCCTCGCTTGGAAGAAGTGTTCATTAATACTGACCGTCTTAAGGCATTTGAACATCGAGAATGCATCGGAGAAAGACATGTAAATATTGGTGCTCTTCGAGATCACTCACCAGAGTTTGGGACTTTAATTGAACAAGCTAATCTTCTTCAAGTTTGCCGATTCCCGGAATTACTCGGATATAGTTTGCATCGAGTAAGGACCTTTTATACAAACGCAAGACATCTTCAAGAAGATGAACATGGCTCTATGCAGTTCTATACAAATATCCAAGGGACTAGACTCAAAATAACTCCACGATTAATTGGGGAAGTCCTTGGAATAGAATCGAGAAGATCAGGGCAGAACTATTTAACTGGGAGAAGCTTGACGAATGCCATGTGGCAAACCGTTTTGAAAGGGATTTGTTTTGAAGGCACTGAATCGACAGATGGTAAAACTGTTAAATCCAAACAACTCCGGCTTGAATACCGGTTTCTCAACTTCATCACTTGCTATAACATTCTCCCAAACATGCAAACAAAGGTCGTGAGATGGGATCGAATGCTGTTCTTATACCTTCTAGGGCATCCATCTAAAGCAGTTGGTTTGAACATGAACATCCCATACATTATTTGGAACAGAATGTCTAGATATGTTGAACATCCTCACCCCTTCGAAAGACTTCCGTTTCCTTTGATAATTATGAGGATCTTGAAAAAGTTTCAGATTGACATCACCTCAACATCTTATCAACATTGCTTGGGAATGATAAATGAATCCACCGTCGTCAAATCTCTTCATAAACTACCTCATGTCGCCCCAACTCCTTCATCCGGAAAGAAACCTTGCGTCGGCACCTCTACATCTCCGTCAGGGCAAGCACCCGCGCCAGATGATGACGCATCGGTAACCTCAATTTACAGGCAGCAACAACGCCTATCTTTTGAACAGGAGCAGATCACCAAAGAACAGAGGCGAATTTCAGAGGAACTTGAGATTATCACGGCATCTCAAATCACATTGACTAAGACAGTCACCTCGATGAAGAAGTTCATGAAGAAAATGTTTTCGAAAATGGGATGTAGTGCCTCCGACGAGTCAGACTCGGATGATTAATTTTTGCCTAACCTTTTTCGTTTTTCTTTTTGTGCAGGTTTTTAATCTTTTGCAGGTTTTTAGTTTTGTTTTAGTTCTCAGGTTTTTCTAGTAATTTGAACTTTTTTTTAACTCTCCTTACTTTTGACTAAGTTTTGTGAAAAAAAGGGGGAGAGAGGCTTGAACAATGCTTGTGTGAGAACTGTGTGAAAACTTGAAACTAAGGTAAGTATAACTTCAACTTTGGTTTTATCTTGTGATTTGAATGCATGTCCCTACTAACTATTCGACTAACTATTTGGGCATGTAATATGACTAACATGTTAATGTTGACTAACAATTTGTGACATTTGGATTTTGAATGCATAGAAGATATGTTGGTTTTTGATTATGATCCTCTTACATATCTGAATTCTTAAATGTCATTGTGAGTATAAACTCTTTCTCTGTGTTTGGTTTTGATTGTTGAAAATTCTTGAGGTATCTAACGATCTCTTTTGTCAAGAATGATTTATTTTGCAGAGAGTACAGATGTCTAAGTCTAGAGTCTGTCTTAGGAGTTTAACTCATGTATTTATCGTTTTTGGATCTCCAATGTAAATTTTTGTTGTATGGTGATATCAACAAAAATATCTTTTTGAATTTTCTTGAGTGGATTTGTGTTTTGTCACGAAACCGCCAAAGGGGGAGATTGTTACGGAATTTGAGTTGGCGTATTTCGTGAAATTTGTCTAAGTCTTGAAGATTGAAGATAAGAAGTTTGGATCATATACCTCAATCTCAAGAAAGAAGAATTCAAAAGGATCAGGTACGTTTAACTAAAGATTTTTGGTGATCCGAATACTTGTCATAGTGTAGAAACACTTGGATGAATTTATAATTGCATAAAAATCAAAAACTGGACATTTACATGTTCAGGATCCGGATCGGACATTACAGTCCGGACCCCGAACAGAGGTTGGTTCATCAGCAATTCCAGTCCGGACCTTGGAATTTCAGTTCGGACCCCGAACGTGAAATTTGAAGGAATTGCATGAACAGTCCGGACCGTGGAATTTCAGTCCGGACCCCGAACGTGTAATTTGAAGGAATTGCATGAACAGTCCGGACCGTGGAATTTCAGTCCGGACCCCGAATGTCCTATTTTCTGGAAAAAGTCTGTTTCGCTGAGACAGTCCGGACCGCCGATTTCCAGTCCGGACTGTCGTCCTGTAAATTTCCAGAAATGGTTAGTTTTTGATGCTTATCTTCTTCCAATGGTTTCTAACCTATAAATAGACCCTATAATTTATTTTTAGGGTAAAGATGAATAAGATCGGTAGAAGCCGAAAAAGAGAAAAATCCACATATAGAGAAGAAAGGAAATACTAGATTTAATTCTATATTTCTTCATCTATATTATTAATTTGATTCTAGGTTTATCAAACTCAGATTTTGAGTAGAATCAAATTAATGAATACTTAGATGGTATTTCCGATCTATTTCTAATCTAAGTATTCGGCGGATCATCACCACCCAAAAACAACGATTTTCCCAAAATCGGCGCGTGGACTCGCGTGGCCTTGTGGATTCAAGGTGCAACCGCTCTCGTGGATTCGGAGCGAGGTACGTTCGTGGATTCGAAGCGTGCTACTGGGTGAAGACCGTGGATTCGGTCGGACGTCGTGGACTCGACGTTGGACGCCGTGGATTCGGCGTTGGGCGCTGATCGTGGATTCGAGAAGCGTTGCGGAGCGAGCGGAGAAGATCTACTAGGAGCGTATGGAAAAGGTTGAGTCGTCTGTGAGTACGGTATATCACCTTGTACGTGTTTAATTCTAGTGGATTTCGCCGTGTGATCGGTCCCGTGGTTTTTTACTCCGGTTTGGAGTTTTTCCACGTAAAAATCTTGCGTGTTTATTTTTATTTCCGCATTGGGTTTTATTGCGCAATGATTTTTTGAGTGTTTACTGTTTACACCTATTCACCCCCCTCTAGGTATTTTTTCCCCTATTTAGATCCAATTATACATAACCCAACAGCTTCTGGGGTATTATGGCTACCACGGATAGTAGGCGATTGACCAGATGTTGGATGTGGGACATGATTGTGTTTATGGGTGTTGTGGTGAACCCCTTACTTTTGATTACCCGCTAGGCATTGGAGTTGCTTCCATGATTAAAAGGCTAAGTGCCCTTTATAGGTGACAATGGCAGGATTAATTGAGATGAAAACGAATACGGTTAGAACTTGCTTTAATGGGGGTTAAAATTGTAAAGCGGTAGCATCATGTTAACAGATAAGGCTAATTATTAAATTATGGCCTTTGGGCATGCATTTTAGACAGGCACAGGCTATCTCTTATTTACTATCCTTATACTTTTATCAGCATGCCTTATCAAGGTAAGATCATATCGATATCTGCTTTATTTTTATATATATCATCTTGGGATATTTGCATGCTTGTATGGTCACCTAGATAGGCCACCTTTTTCTGCTACACTATCATGCTGGAATTGACATAGGAGAAACCTTTTTATTATTCTTTTCTCCTTTCATTTGAGGCTCAGTGTATTTGCAGCTCGTGCGCGAGCAGGGGGTTTGTGATAGTGTAGTCGGGTTCCTGGGTTTTGGGACAGGCAGGGTATTGCGGCAACCGCGGACCTTGGGCGGTTGACCGGAGGTTGCTTATGCATCAGATTGGGTATCAGGTCTCTAGTGGATGGAGTTTCCCACTGTTTGTTTATCTTGCATCAGGTTGAGATCGGGTTTTTCTTTAGTGGATGGGTTTTCCCACTTTGATCAGAGTCATGATCCAGTCCTGCTATATCAGATTACTTGTGGTTACTTACTTTTCCTCGTGTGGGTCGCTCCCCACGAGTGCCACTCTGGAGTGCGCGGCTGACAGACTTTGAGTCCTTAGGACTCCTTTGCTTCGGTGTTATGCGTAGGCTGGCATACCCGTCGCGGCAGAGCAGGCAGTACCAGTGTTTACTGGTGGTCAGATTGGGTTATTCAGGCAGGCATTTATATTCTGATGCATACCTTTAGCTATTTTTCTTCGCTCAGCATTTAGAGGCATACTAGTGGTAGCGTTTCATCAGTGGTTATATTCATAGCATACCACCTTTATTTCTTTGCCTCTGGTAGACCTAGTGGGCGTGTCAGAGTTTGAGGTTTTACCCACTAGGGGAGGCTACTGGTTTACTAGTAGTTCTCACCCCCATTCTTCTTTCCTCTTTTTCTTCTCCCTTGTTTTGCAGTGTCTTCTGCGGGTGCTGCTGGGCTTTCAGTGGCGGGTCGAGGAGAGAGGAAGACTGAGTAGATAGATCTCGAGACAGGATGAGCGTGTTAGCTAGACTGTTGATGTACCCATGTTTCCTCAGACGGTTGTACTTCCACTTTTGGGACTGGCTTTTGCCAGCAGGTTGTATTTATTATTTGTGAGCTGGGAGAGAGTGATGTATCATTTATACAGATGTATTGTATTTTATTTCCAGCTTCAGTCTGAGATGTATTAGTTTTAGTTCAGCTCAGTTTTTATTGCTCTTTTATTATATCTCTTATATCTGAGCAGGTTATTGACGCTTCGTGTACACGAAAAATACCGTGTGCACGGCGGATCTGTGGACGGGCCCGGGTTCTGGTTTTCACCCAGGGCGTGACATGCTTATTCCTTAGACCTCCGAGGCGTGACATTTAGTCAACCAATGTTTTTCTTCCAATCATCGAAGGGTCGCCGAAGTCTGTTCTTGTCTGATTGGACGAAGGCATTAGCCCTTCGGGGTTTGGGAATAAAACTTGTTTTCTAACTGTTTTTCCTAGAAGAACTAAAAATCATTAAAAAAGGGTTTTCCTCAAATCAAGATGATTTTTCAAAAAGGAACTACTTTTAGTCCTCACCCCGCGTGGGTTTGAGTGAAAAATGGTTTTCAGTAATAAATGTCACATTTTTCCTGTAAACTTCCCCACTCGAGAGGATTCGAGTGGTTTGGGTTCTAAGGGCTGCCTTTTCTTTGGGTCGAGAACAACGAGTGGCTATGCCTATAGCATGTTCTTGTTTGATTTGGGTTGTAGGTTCTAGTCTTTCGGGGTTCCCGGACCCTTCATTGTGTCGGTTGTGGAGTATACCCAGCTAGTGAGTTTGCATTTTGAGTTGATGTCCTATTTAGGGAGCCGTTGGGTTGATAGCAGTCTTGACTGTTCGAGTATTTTCCTGTCAGAGAGTTGGAGAGGTGATTTGGGTACTATCGATCTGGTTGATCGTGGATTTGGACTATAGCCTGACTATAGCCTGCATGAGCCGCATTGAGCTCGACAGAGATGCGCGAATACTTTTCTCAGTGTGGTCGCGCCCCTCGAGTGCCGCTCCGGAGCTAGGCCTGTTACTTTGTTATCGCGACTTGTCGACGCAGTCCCTCTGGCTGGACCAGTTTTGGCAGTCACGGATGCCCTACATAAGTCCAGTCCTCCGTGGATGTAATGGCAGTAGGTAGGCGCAGGTTTGACTAGACCCCACGTGGCAGTCAGTGTAGATTGGGTGACTGTACTTTGAGAGTTAGTAGATGTATCATGTTTCCATCTGTATCACTCCTTGAGCATTTAGATAGAGGTATAGTAGCTGTAGAGTTATTTTCCAGCCCTTTTCCTTTCAGTATTGCATTTGTTACTTTATGCCTCTAGTAGACTTAGTGGGCAGACCGTCGGGCTTGGGGCAGTACCACTGAGAACTACTGTGGGATGTAGTTCTCACACCCGCTGTGGTGATTTTTTCCCAGGGACGTCTTCTTCTGTTCCTGCTGCTCCTGTTGCTGATCCTGCTGACCGAGGTAAGGGAGTCGCTAGCTAGATCCCTACCAGTCTTCTTACAGAGAGAGTAGTTGTACCCTTTTTGGTGATGTATTAGTACTGTCAGTGATTTTGGGATGTATCTTGTACTTTTACTTTTGAGAGTTTTATTATTTTTGGAGAGACTTATGTATTTGTGAGGACCTTACATGTACTATTTGGAGTTGTATATTTATTTTAGTAGTTTACTTTTTCGCTCTGATATCTGTATAGCTATAGTATCTTTCTTTTTGCAGGTTAGACGCTTCGTCTATACGGGGCTTCCTGTATGGGCGGCGGATATGTTGGTGGGCCCGGGTCGCAGTTTCGACCCCGAGGCGTGACAGATTAGAGTGGTATCAGAGCCTAGGTTGTAGGTCATTGTGGACTTTGAAACCCTAGGCTTGTGGTTGGACCGTAGGATGACTACGTGAGAGTCGTGACTTATAGCGAGAGTCCTGATTGAGTTTTATACCTCTCCCAAGGGACGGGATGAGTGATTGGCATGTTTATTCTCCTAAGTGATTATGTTGGCTGCAGACAACATAATGCTGTGGAATGGATGACATGTTTTAGACTTCCGCTGGATTGGGTCGAGTATTTGTTCTGTCCTGATGTTTGAATGTTGTTGCAGGTGAGCGCGATGCCTTCCCGACGTAGGATGCGAACGCGTTCCTAGTCTTCTTCCTCCGATGAGCCTGAGCAGGAGGAGTTAGCTCAGGGTCAGCAGAGTGAGGTACAGGAGTTTTGGGCTCAGATGGCCCAGATGTCGGAGGCTGTCCGACGTCAAGAGGAGGCTTCCCGACGCTAGGAGGAGGTCATGGACAGGATGATGCGCATGTTTGAGCAGAGGGCGCAGCTTGTCACAGCACCCCCTGAGAGTTTCCCTCCACCTTCTTCGCCGGTTGTGGCACCCCCGGTTGTACCAGCGGCACTGGCAGCCCCTATAGCGCCGGTTACCAGCGGACAGCCGTCCGGGACAGCAGGACAGTTGACCCCTACAGAGCAGCGAGAGATTATAGATTGCTTGATGAGGTTCCGCCAGCTCAACCCGCCTCGTTTCTCTGGGCGGAGTTTGGAGTCGTGGGAGGCAGAGTCATAGATCACAGCGATGGAGCGACTCTTTGAGACTCTTTTTATTGAGAAGAGGTTTCAGGTTTTTCTGGTGACGAATTTTCTAGAGCACAATGACGAGGCATGGTGGCGGCGAGTTCGACCTGTTGGTCTTTCTGGGACCCAGCTGCTCACTTGGGTGGAGTTCCGCTGCCTTCTTCTTGGAGCCTTCTTCCCGGAGAGTGTCAGACAGAGGCTGGAGGAGGAGTTGAAGAATCTTCGATAGGGAGACCGTACTGTGCTAGTGTACATTGAGGACTTCAACAGGTTGTTGGCCAGTGTACCACACGCGGCTAGGGATGAGGCGCATCGGATCTATATGTTTGAGCGAGGGTTGCGCCGGGATATTTATCAGTTCGTCTGTTCACGCAGACTACAGACCCTGGATACCTCGATGGAGCAGGCCCTTTACGTGGAACGAGGGAATGAGGTGATGACTGAGCAGGACACGGCCCTAGGTGTGAGTTCGGGCGTGAAGCGCCCAGTGCCTGAGGACGGGGGACAGACTATTACGGCTTTTTGTGTTGGCATATTTCGTGAGTTGACGGGAGTCTTGAAGTGATCAAATTGTCAATCAGTAATTGAAGACTAAGAGAAGATTCAACAAGAGCTCAAGTTGACACTCAGTGTTTTGAGTCTTGAAGATTGAAGATGAAGAATTGTGGATCAATTACACCAATCTCAAGAAAAATACATTCGGAATGATCAGGTACGTTTAACTAAATAATTTTGGTGATCCGAATACATTTGTGTAGTTTAGAAACACTTGGATAAGTTTTCATTGCTTAAAAATCAAAAACTAGACAAGTTGGATGTTCAGGATCCGGATCAGACCATTCCAGTCCGGACCCCGAACATAGTTTAGTTCATGCGGAATTCCAGTCCGGACCTCCCCTGTTTCAGTCAGGACCCCGAACTATGTGTTTGCTGAAATCGCATGAACAGTCCGGATCAGGAAATTTCAGTCCGGACCCCGAACTATTTTTTCAGGAAAATTGCTGAAAAAAGACGACAGTCCGGATCAGCCAAATCCAGTCCGGACCGTCGTGCGGGAAAAATTCTGTTCAGTCAGTTTTTGATGCTTATCTCTTTCCAAAGGTTTCTAACCTATAAATAGACACTTAGGGTTCCTCAAGAACAATTGACTAATTCAAAAAACACTTGAGAGCAACCCTAGAGGCTAGGTTTTTATCGTTCATCTTTTAGCCTCTTTTAGGTCAATTCGACGGTTCTTCCAAGACATACTTTTTGTCGAATTGATCTAATCTTTGCTTAGAGATTCCATCCATGGTTCTTCATTGATAATCTAAGCAAAGGATCACCATCGAAGCCTATATTATGTATCGGCTGAGTTTGCGTCGTGGATTCGACGTAGCATCGTGGATTCGGTGTGTTGAAGGCATTTCGTGGATTCGAAATGTGTTGCTCATGGATTCGAGTGCCGTTCGTGGATTCGAACGTGTGCAGTGGACGTGCAGTCGGTGAGCGCAAGATCCGAAAAAGTTGAAGGAGGGGTTGGAGTCCATGGAGTCGGTAATCACCTTGTTATTCTTCTTTTCTTAGTGGATTGTTATTGCGTGTTGGTCCCATGGTTTTTCTCCTGGATTGGAGTTTCCACGTAAATCTCGGTGTGCAGTTTTTATTTTCTGCATTGGTTTTTATTTTGCACTGAGATTGGTTTTTGAGTATTACACCTATTCACCCCCGCTCTAGTTGTTTGATAGTATCTATTTAGATCCTTGTGGATCCTTAAAACCAACAATTGGTATCGGAGCGGATTTTAGGTTTATCTATCATGTCGGGTGAAAGTGGTAATATTTATAGACCTTCTCTTTTTGATGGGACCAATTATGCGTATTGGAAAGTGCGGATGAGAGCTTTTCTCATCGCAATTGATGAGCGGGTATGGCAAACCGTGGAATACGGTTGGGTGCATCCAATTGAGGAAGTAGGAAATTCTACTACCCCAAAACCTCGCTCTAGATGGTCCAAAGAGGAAATCGAAAAATCTTCTTACAATGGGAAAGGTATGAACGCTTTATTTAATTCTCTTTCCTCGACTGAGTTCACACGAATTTCCGCGTGTGAAACTGCAAAGGAAATTTGGGATATTCTCAAAATTACACATGAGGGTACTAATCTTGTAAAAATTCAAAAGCTCCAGATGCTTACAAGTCAATTTGACTCTATTCATATGGAAGAGCATGAATTGTTTACAGATTATTACACTAGACTTCAAGATGTAATCAATACATGTGCTAATTTAGGAGAAAAGATCCCGGAGTCGAAAATTGTAAGAAAGATACTTCGGACTCTTCCGGAACGGTTTAGGGCAAAGGTTGCCGCCATTGAAACCGTTAGTCATCCGGATGAGATGAGAGTAGAGGAATTAGTAGGTGCTTTACAAACTTATGAGATGAATTTTCCTACTAATCAAGTTTCTTCCAAGTCTTCTTCTAAGCTTACAGGTATTGCATTCAAATCAACAAAGGAAGAAGATGGCAAATCAAGTTCCGACGATGAAATCTCTTTTGCCGATTTTGAAGAACAATTTGCGCGGATCACAAAGAAATTTCGTCGAAAGTTTTGGAAGAATCGAACCGATGGATCTTCATCCTCGAAACCATCTAAAAGATCATCGGGTTCTAAATCCTCTAATCTCAAAGGCTTTGCAAAACCTTCTAAAGAAAAAGAAAAAGATGATTTCGAAGGGGAAATCCAATGCTATAGATGCAAAGGCTACGGCCATATTTCAACGGATTGTCCTTCTAAGAAATCATATAAAAAGAAAGCTTTGCAAGCGAAAACTTGGGACGATTCTACTTCCGATGAATCGACCTCAAGTAAAGAGGAAAAGGTTGTTGCCTTTCATGCTTCTCAAATTCCCTCTTCTAATTTTTGCTTATCATCTTTAATTACTGACTCTATTCCTTTGATTTTGCATGAAACATCAACATCCGATGGAGAGTCATCAAGTGAGGGGGAGTCGGACAAAGAAGAACTCGTTGAGGCATATCAACAGCTTCTTACGGAATCGAAGAAGATGGCCAAGAATATTAAGAAGTTGAGGAAGCAACGACTTGAGATTCAGGACGAGAACCGTGCTTTAAAGATCAAACTTCATGATCTCGAGGAGGAACGAGAACTTTTATTGGATAACAATAAAATCCTCCAAGAAAAGATAAATCAATCGGAAACGATCGTTAATTCCCATATTAATAAGATTGATTTTCTTGAAAAGCAGTTTGAGAAAATTCATGTCACCAACCAAGCTTTGACCAAGCAAGTTCATCAATTGAAATCCGACATACAAAGGCTTTCAACCGGTTCCAAGAAACTTGATCGTATGTCCGGATTAGGTCAAACAAGCAAAGCTGGTTTGGGATTCAAAAAGAACCAAACTGTGAAGGCTTCAAGTTCCACAACTAAATTGAAAGGAAGAACTTGTCACCAATGTGGACTTGAAGGACACTTGATGAAGACGTGCCCGAAAAAGAAGAATTCTTCGGCAACTTCATCTACAGAGCGAACTCAACGGAATCAAAAGACACATCAATTCAATGGAGTTCCCTCAATCCACCAAAGGTCCGAGCCACAACATCGATCATACAAGTGGATCATTGCAACACAAAGACCTAAGGTGGATCAACAGTCAAAGCTGACAACCCCCGGCCACAATGAATCAAGACAACCCAAAATCCGACAATTTTGGATTCGGAAGGGTGATATCTTTCCTTGTCTTAAGTTCTAAATAGCTTATGATTGTATGTAATGCTTTGATTGGTTTTTCCTTCATATTTTTCTTGATCTTTGCATTACATGATTTCAATGCTTTTTCGTTTATATGTTTTGTTTTCGAACAAAAGGGTTTTATCGAACGAGTGCATTGAATATGAAAAGGGTTTTACTTTCTTTCACTCCAATTTAATTTTATATTAATTATCAACTTTACTGCAAAATCACAATCTTTGAAGATATACCATTATAGGAGTTTTTGATTGTTATATTCATCAATTTTTAATAATCATGAGTTATTTTAATATGCTTAACCTATCTCGGTTGTGTGAATTCATTGTGATAAATATGAGACAACCTGTAAAGTACCGGATTTTCGGCACATAAATAAATATAAATAAAAAATAGTATGAAATACTATTTTTATGAAAGTAGGGGAAGTAAAAAACATTTGGAAGCGAGTTGGGCCCAAATCGGGTTAAAATGGAGAGATCTAAAATTTTATTTGAGAAAGGGGCCCAGATTTTTAGCGAAAAATTCACAGTGTCGAAAAATTCCGAGAAAATTACGGGAGCCCCGTAAATATGTTTTAAGGCCACAGTAAAAGTTTCGCGTTGATCGGATGCCGGATAGTGAGAACGGGCTCCGCCAACAGTGTCGAAAAATTCTGAGAAAATTCGGGGAGCTTCGTAATATTGTTTTAAGGCCACAGTAAAAATTTCGTGTTGATCGGATACCCGGATTGCGAGAACGGGGACAGCCAATGATTCTAGATACAGCAAGGCTTTTGGCGACCCAGAATAGCCCAAATTGAAAATTTAAAATTTTCTGTGATAAATTAAGTTGGGATGAGCCCGCCTGACAAATTTGGGCGAAAACGGATGAAAACAAAAGAAAACGGTCGAAACGGGCGCGCATTTCGAGGTGGGCGCGCAAATTGAGGCAGATATTATTTGAGATGCGCAAATCTCGAGATGCGCGGAGCTAAAATGAATGACACGAATCTCGAGACGACGGCGCGCGGCTCGAGGCGATGGTGCGCGGCTCAAGGCGCGCAACAGGCGCGCGGCGCGCTGCGTAATGCGCGCAGGTGGCACGCAGGGAGGCGCGGGTCAACAGGGGGGGCCGCCACGTGGCGGGCCCCCATTGGCGCCCGCACGGGCGCGGGAAGCACCCGCGCGGGGGCGCGCGCCCGTGTGGCGCGTGGGCTGTCCCGCGCGCGTGTGGCGCGCGGGTATCCTGCCCACGTGGCGCGCTGGAACGCGCGCTCGCGTGATGCAGGGGGGACGCGCGCCTGGGCCGCGCGCGCGCCCCTGTGTGTGGTGGGCCGCCAGGTGGCGGGCCCCAATTGGGGGGCCCGTGGACCGGGTCTACGCTCCCCTCCCCCTTCTTCTTCTCTTCTTTTTCTTTCTTCTTTCTCCCGCGCACCATTTTTCCCTTCTCCTTCTCCCTTTTCTTCTTCACCCGAGCACGAGAGAGAGAGAGAGAGAGAGAGAGAGGGTGGGGGTTTTTGGGGGTTTCTGCGACGCGCCGTGGACCCCGTGGAGCGCGCAAGATGCTCCAAATAGCCGGATGATCGCACATACGCGCGATGGACGACGCGACGGTAACGAGGTAAGTCCCGCGTGTTATTTTTACGGTATTTTTGGCACAGTTTTGAAGCTCTTTTTTAGACATTGGATTTGACCCCATGCCCATGTGCATGTTAGGGACCGAGTATACTGTGCTGTTTTGCTGCGCGGGCTGTCGGGGGCATTTTGGCGCGCCTCGTTTTACGTGCGGATTCGACGTATGTGCGTAGTTTTGGGCGCAAACTTGGAAAACATGCACCGTTTTGCGTGCAACGTTGAAAAAGAAATGTGCACCATTTTACGTGCCGACCCGAGATACGTGCTCCGTTTTGCGTGCATGTTGGACTAACGGGCACCGTTTTGCGTACAGTCTCTAATGCTATACATCGTTTTTCGTGCAGGGCTGAAAAAATGTACGCCGTTTTGCGTGCAACCCTACAGTTAAGCGTGCACCATTTTACGTGTAGATTTGAGGTACGTATACCGTTTCGCGTGTAGGTTGTGTTGTCGCGCATCGTTTTGCGTGCCGGCTCTAATATTATGCACCGTTTTGCATGCAGGGCGAGATGAATGCACATCATTTTGCGTGCAACCTTAAAAAAAGTATGTTCCGTTTTGCGTGCAAACCCGAGGTACGTGCACCGTTTTACATGCAGGTTGAAGTGACGCGCATCGTTTTGCGTGCGGGTTTTAGTGACGTGCACCGTTTTGCGTGCAGGTTTGGTGGACGTGCACCGTTTTGTGTGCGGACTCGAAGGATGTGCACCGTTTTGCGTGCAAGCTCGAGAAAATAAGTGGAATCGCGCGGAGACCAATTGTAAGTGTCTACAAGCAATTGGGGACGCTACAAGGTGGGGGATTCTGCCGAAATTGGGTGACCTCTCCCCTTGCTCCTTTGCTTTTCGATCTAGAAGCATGATAGTAGCCTATTAGAGGTGTTAGGTAATTATGATTATTATTGCATGTGTAGAGAGATACAGATGAAAAGTGCAACTGCTGGTTGCCAAAGACAGATAATTAATATGCATGTATAAAAAGAATTAGGAAAAAAATGCAATTCTTTACTTATCTAAATTGATGATAATTGCATCATAGAGGATAAATATTATTTTTATGATGGATATGAATAAAAATATTATGTGATAATTGCATGCGTAGAAATGAATAATTACATGCGTAGAAATGAATAATTATGTGATGACTGTGATCATGTTAGGGTACAACCCTAGGAATCATGTGACATAAGGGAACGGAACTTGTTGGTAGTAAGACTAGGAGAAAACCTAGTTTAGCGGTTTTACGAGTGACATCAACTTAGGAGTTATCCTAGATTGGACGAGTGGCATTGTCTTAGGAGATAACCTAAGGACATTGGATAGAGTGATCAACATAGAGTCAAGGAACTCTAGGATGAGTATGACATGGAACTTAGGTAAAGAGAACCTAAGGTGAACTAGTGATCAATACAGAGTCAAGGAACTCTAGGATGAGTATAATCTGGAACTTAGGTAAAGGGAACCTAAGGTGAGCTAGTGGAGTTTAAACTCACAGACAGAAAAATAGAGTTAAGTTAACTCTAGGATTCAGTAAGAAATCAGGAAAAAGGGAAACATGGATCAAGTGTGGAGATATGAAAGGGAAAACAGAGAATTAGAGTCAGTGTAACTCTAAGATAAAAGTGGAACAGAAAAATAGAGTTAAGTTAACTCTAGGATTCAGTGAGGAATCAGGAAAGTGGGGTAAGATCTCAAGGTTAAAGAATTTAACAAATATAACCCTAGAAAGTCATAGGGTGTCTGGGCAAATGGACAATAACTTTAACTTTAATTTGAGTGAAAGAAATAAAAGAGAAATGATAAGAGTCCAAGTAACTCTCTAGTTATCCTTACGGCAAGAACTAGGATAAGAGGTAATAAATGCAAAAGGTAAAGTTTAATAGCAAGCTAAAACCGGCTAAAAGAGCATATCGAGAATGCAAATGGCGCCTTCGAATTTGAGACTCGTCATTGTGGAGCAGGACTCCCTGGGCAGTGACCCGTCGGACGAGGTACTTTCGAAAGGCTAAAAGTGAAAGTAAAGTGCTAAATGCTTAAAGAAAAGAGAAAGAGATTGCCAGTGGCAAAAAGGGAGCTACAAGCTCATATAAGAAAGAAAAGCAAGTGTTAAGAGCAAAGAGGCCAAGTGCTAAAGTAAAAGAAAAAGAAAAGAGAAAGAAAAGAAAAGAAAAAGATAAAACGGGCGTACCTCCGGGGGCGAACGTACAACTATCGGAGTTGGACAGGGTCCCTCTCCCGGGCAGCGACCCGTATGACAGGTTCTAAAGTACTCTTGTCAGAGCTGGGCAGTGACCCTATCGGGCAGTGTCCCGTGTGACAAGTCTCCCTGGCAGGACGGGGTAACACTTGCGAGTGTTATCGGCAACCTTAGAAATCTTATCTGATGGTAGCTGGACTACCGGGCTGGGGCCCGTTGGATAAAATTTCTGAGGGTTAACTTAAATTAAACCACCATAAGGTAAAGAATAAAAAAAAACAGAGAGTGGCCAAGGTGGCCGGGTTAGTGTAACCCAGGATACAGCGGCATAGTGGCCGAGTTGGTGGTTAGTTGCCTAGTGTGGCTAGACAGAGTAGTGATGGTTGATGATTGGACACAGATGGTATAGTGCAGTGATATATTATTGCATAACAGCATATTGATATTGAGGATTTTAGTTTACTAGCATTCTATTATTATTGCTTCCATTGGACCAAGTGGTGTAGGACACTTTTTCTCGGTGGTTGAACCCACTGGGAACTTGGTCGTAGTTCTCACACCCCTTGGGTGACACCCCCACAGGTTCAGGTATGGATACAGCGGTCGAGACGGATACAGGTGCAGTCAGCGAGGCATTCGACAGGGGTAAGTGCCCAGCAGCATAGAGACCTAGAGGGTCTAGCAGAGGTATCCCTTTTTATATATTTCTTGAGTGAACCTTGTATGGTGAGAAAAATTTATGTAAAAGAATTGTAATAATTTTATTTGCAAGTTCAGGGATGTAAAGTGAAATAAATTTAATGCATGCTTCACTCTTGTATGCTTTCATTATCGCTTAAACTGTTTGTTTATTAAATGAAAGTTTAAATTTGTAGTGATTTTTAGTACTCTGATACTGAGCTTCCGCTTATACTTGTTGTATGATTATGGATGTTACCGTTCCTTTCGGGTAGTGAAAGGTCATACCCGATTGGCGGGTCTGTTGGCGTGCCCGAACCGTACAAATTGGCGGACTCGGGGCGTGACACAACCGATAGATTAAAATTTGAGATTTAATTCTTTCGCATAAGAGATTGCATTTTTTTTAAGGGTAAATAAATGAATTGTAAAAGATGTGGAAAAAGTTACATCCGAAAGGAGTGTGAAAACTACCACCACATGTTGGAAAGAGCTGCCACCCCGGTCGTCCGGTTTGTGTGTGAAGCTACCACATGTTTTGGATGCTAGAAAAATATTTTTGAAATTTTTAGTTGAAGCATTCGGAGATTTATATTCAAAGTTCTTATATTTTGAACAATCTCCTGGTTGGTATAAGGTAGGATAGTTAAAAGATGCTCAAAGAGCCACCCTTAGGTATTTTAGTGTTTATCTCAAATTTGAAAGGGTAAAAATCAAATTGATGTAATTTGGAAATCTCTGTAAGTCATCTTTGTAAATCCGTTACATCTTGATAGGGTTTGGATCTCTAGATTATTTTTGATGACTTATGTTTGACACATATAACATGAAAAACGGTTTATAATGTTCTATCTTTGTTTTTCATGATTTCGGAGTAAATCTTTTTAATTTTTGTAAAATTAATTGGATTGAATGACATCTGTGTGATCTCACAATTTTCAAGCACTTAAATTGATTTTCTTGATTGCACGCAAATCAGTAATTCAAAGATTTCAAAATCTGGATTTGTTTCAAGAAATTATTTGATTTTTGCTTTCGAGTACCGGTACGCAATCTGTGTTTTTGTTATATGTCGGAACTGAGTTTTATCTCTCTTTCTCTATGAACTAATGCTGTTAGTGTCACGCCCCGAGTCCGCCAATTTGTACGATTCGGGCACGCCAACAGATCCGCCAATCGGGTATGACCTTTCACTACCCGAAAGGAACGGTAACATCCATGATCATACAACAAGTATAAGCGGAAGCTCAGTATCAGAGTACTAAAAATCACTACAAATTTGAACTTTCATTCAGTAACAAACAGTTAAAGCAGAAATGAAAGCATCTAGGAGTGAACCATAAAAATTAAATTTATTACACTTTACATTTCTGAAACTTGCAAATAAAATTATTACAATTTCTTTTACATAAATTCATCACCATACAAGGTTCACTCAAGAAATATATAAATGGTACCTCTGCTAGACCCTCTAGGTCTCTATGCTGCTGGGCCCTTGCCCCTGTCGTATGCCTCGCCGTATGCATCTGAGCTGTCTCGTCCGCTGTATCCATACCCGAACCTGTGGGGGGGTCACCCAAGGGGTGTGAGAACTCCGACAGAGTTCCCAGTGGGTTCAACCACCGAGAAAAAGTGTCCTACACCACTTGGTCCAATGGAAGCAGGATAGCAAGATAACTATGCTATAAATAACTGCAGATGCTGACTAACATGATCATAACCTGTAAGAATAAATCTACACTATCTGTGTATGTTCCCTGACTCACTGCTATCAATCGTGCCACTCTGGGCTACTATCCATAAGTTCGGCCACTATGCCGCTACAAAAGGGTTATGTTAATCCGGCCACCTAGGCCACTCTATTACCTCTTTATTCTTTTCACATTCTTGTGTTTTAATCTCAAGCTACTCGCCCCTTGGAAAATCTCGCCCCCAACAGGCCCCAGCCCGGCAGTCATGCTACCATAAGGCGAGACAGTCCAAGGTTATCGATAGCTTTTCTTTTTCTCTTTTCTTTTCTCATTGCTTCGAATGAGTTTAAGGCACCTTGGCACTCATTTTCCTCGAGAGTGAAATCTGCTCAACCCTCTCGTCTCGAATGAGTTTACAGCACCTTGGCACTCATTCACCAGGGAGTGAAATCTGCTCAACCCTCCCATCGGCAACTTGCCCTTTTTACTTTAATTCACTTGGGAGTGACATATGCTCAACCCTCCCAATTAGCCATTTAGACTTTTCTTTAAGGGCTCCGAGGGTTCCAAAAGACGGATGCCTACAACCCCAATCAAACAAGAACAGGTTGTGACACCGCCTCCCGTAGTACCCGGCCCAATGTACTTTATTTTTCCTGTTTACCTTTTCTTTAACATTCTCTTTACACTTTTGGTTTCAGATGAGTTTAAAGCACCGTGGCACTCATCTACCCGGGAGTGACATATGCTCAACCCTCCCGTTAGCATTCGTGCCTCAATGCTTTCTCTTTTACTTTTCTTTCTTTATCCTAAATTCTTTACTCTAGGATAACTTGGGTGTCTCTAACACCATTTAGATTGAACATCTTGTTTGTTCACATTTTCTCTTAACCTTGCCACTTGGCAATTTCTTAGCTTCTTAGCCCTTTTTAACTCTTCCTACTTGCTTGTTCTCATTTTGCAACCCTATGTTCATAATTAAACTTAGGGTTTCACTATGTTACAAGGACATTAATTATCTCGAATTTCCTGGCCTAGAGTTATTAACTCTACATTCACTTTACATTGGCCTAGAGTTATTAACTCTACATTCACTTTACATTGGCCTAGAGTTTATTAACTCTAATTGCATTCAACTTATTCCTAGAGTTCATTAACTCTATTTTTAGCTCCTCATCATTTCCACCCTAGAGATTCATTAACTCTAAGTTCCACTTTTCATTATCCCTAGAGTTCATTAACTCTATGATTTTCTCTTTTTCACATTAACCTTGAGTACATTGACCCTATGTTTTTCCATGCTTCACTTGTCCTAGAGTTCATAACTCTATGTTAAATACTCTATATTCAACCTTAGGTTATCTCCTAAGTTGATGCCACTCGTTCTTCTAGGATTAACTCCTAGGTTGACATGCCACTCATTAAATCCTTATTCTAGGTTTTCTCCTAGGTCTTACAACCATCATGCATTTTCTCTATTTTTATCCACATAATATTCTAGGGTTATTTCCTAACATGATCACTATACACATAAATCCTTTACTTCAATACTCATGCACAATTTAACCTACAATAGGTTTAATATAATCCGCTCTTAGGGTTAAGCCCCTATTATCACATACATGGTATTAATTCCCTAAATACTTACTAACATGCTTCTAGGTCAGAAAGCAAAGGAAAAAGTGGAGAGATCACCCATTTTCGGAAGAATCCCCCACCTCGGTGTATTCTTTTGGTCCTTGAAGGAGACAATTTCAACTCCTTGGATCCGTGAGACTTCCCTACATTGTAAGGAAAGCAAAAGATAAAGCAATTGCTTTTACATGATTCACTAAAATTCATAAGGCGGTAAAACTAATTCCTTTTTGACAACTTAAAGGGAAAAATCCCTATTTGGTCATTTTCCCCAACCAAAAGGCTAATTTTTGATCGGTTCATAAAAATGAGAGGAGAATAGTCATCCCATGGCATGTTGCCAAAAAGAAACTTGCTCAACTCGATCCGGGGTCAAAACGCTCTCAAAAATTCGAGAAAAGCTCAATTTGAGCAATTTCCCCCAATTCACCGATTTTGCATTTGGCAAATCGAGAAATTGCATTTTTAAAATTGGAGAGAACTCAATTTGGGCAATTTCTCCCAATTACCGATTTTGCAAAGAAAAGAAGAAGAAATTTTCTTCTTTCTTCTTTTATTCTTTTCTTTTCCTTCTCAATTCTTCTCTTTTTCTTCTTCTCTTCTCTTTTCTTTCTTTTTTGTAGTGTTTCCTGCTGCTGGGCAGCAGCTTGTATAGCTGCTGCCCAAGCAGCAGCTCTTGCTGCATCTGCTGCTGCTGCTGCTTGTAGCAGCAGCAGCTGCAGCCCCTTGCAACTGCGCAGGGCTGCTGCATGGGCAGCTGCCCTGCAGCTGCCAATGCAGCTGCACATTGCAGCTGCCATGGCAGCTGCAATGCAGCTGCCTGGCAGCAGCCCCCCACTTCCCCCCCCCTTTTTTTTTTTTTTTTTTTTTTCTATTAAACCTGCTGCTGGGCAGCAGCTTGCACAGCTGCTGCCCAGGCAGCAGGGCCTGCAGCAGGCTGCGCAAGGCAGCATTTCGGCTGCCTTGCACAGCAAACATGGCTGCCCTGCTGCTGCTGCTTAGCAGCAGCAGCAGCTGTGCATCAGGTTTCCCCCTCTCCTTCTTCTTTTTTTTTTTTTTTTTCTTCACCTTCCCTGCCAAGAAATAGGGGAGAGAGAGAGAGAGAGGGAGGGAGAGAGAGAGTACAATACCTTCTCCTTCTCCTTCTTCTTCTTCTTCTTCTTCTTCTTCTTCTTCTTCTCTCTCTCTTTCTCTTCTTCTTCTCCTTCTTTTTCTTTCGTTCCTTCTTTCAGCTGAGAGAGGGAGAGAGTGTGAGAGAGGGAGGTTTCAAGTGGAAGAGAGAGAGAGAGAGAGCATTTAGTTTTCTGCAGAGGGTGGTTGGGAAAAAGGGGTGAATTTACTTGTTTGCCCTTAATTTCAAAAAAATTTCCAAAACTGCCCTCATTCCTGCAGTTTTCTCCTGCAGAAAGAAAATTCGGATACCCCACTTTCTCCGCGTTTTCCCGTCAACTGGGAAATCGAAATTGAAATTTTTCTTCTTCCCTTTAATCTACAAATTTTTCTTAAACTTTCCACGATTTTGTTTAAATTTTTGGACTACTCTAAGCCCTCGAAAGAGGGCCCCGAAAAAGCTTCGCGATAAACTGCACTGTCAAAACTGCAGTTTCAGAATTCACGAAGGATATTTCTTCGCTTCGTTCTCCGATTTTTCCTTAATCGCTCACCTAGGTTTTTCACCCCTTTTAATCAGAAAACTTTTTTGAGACACCCCACGATTTATTTTAAATTTTTGGGCCACTCTAAGGCCTCGAAAGAGAGCCCCGAAAAAGCTTCGCGATAAACTGCACTGTCAAAACTGCAGTTTCAGAATTCACGAAGCATTTTTCTTTGCTTCGTTCTCCGATTTTTCCTTAATCGCTCACCTAGGTTTTTCATCCCTTTTAATCAGAAAACTTTTGTGAGACACCCCAGGATTTCTTTTAAATTTTTGGGCCACTCTAAACCCTCGAAAGAGAGCCTCGAAAAAGCTTCGCGATAAACTGCACTGTCAAAACTGCAGTTTCAGAATTCACGAAGCATTTTTCTTCGCTTCGTTCTCCGATTGAGACACCCTACGATTTCTTTTAAATTTTTGGGCCACTCTAAGCCCTCGAAACAGGGCTCCGAAAATGCTTCGTGATCACAAATTTCAGAAATTCCAGAATTTGCTAAGTCCTCAGGGTTCAAGTCACTTTTCGACCCGATGCCCTTCGCGTCAGCCCGAAACGCACCGAACTCGACTGTAATCATATTTAAAACACGTTACAAGTCTTCTCGCCGAATTTTGCCATTTTGCGAACTCGGCGAGCACGAGTCCAAATTTTGCAAACTTGAGGCTTCGCTTCTCAACCACAACTCACTTTTCGACTCAACGGCTTTTGCATTGATTCGAAACGCTTCTAACCGACTTGTAATCATATTTGAAATGTGTTACAAGTATTTTTGCTGAATTTCGCACTTTTTGCGGAAATCGCCAAACAATGACCTAAGCTTCACAATTGAAGCTTCAAATTCTCAACTCCAACTCACTTTTCGACTCGATGACTTTTGCATCGATTCGAAATGCTTCCAACTCACTTGTAATTACATTTGAAATGCGTTACAAGTATTTTTGCTTAATTTCGCACTTTTTGCGGAAATCGCCAAACAATGACCTAAGCTTCACAATTGAAGCTTCAAACTCTCAACTCCAACTCACTTTTCGACTCGATGACTTTTGCATGGATTCGAAATGCTTCCAACTCACTTGTAATTACATTTGAAATGCGTTACAAGTATTTTTGCTGGACTTCGCCTTTTTGCAGAAATCGATGTACTACACTCTCCCCTATTTTGAATAAACCATAATTTAGCACTTTTCTCCGAATCCAATAAAAATAGTATTTCATACCATTTTTATTTATATTATTTATATACCATAAATCTGGTACATTACATTCTACCCCCCTTAAAATAAGTTTCGTCCTCGAAACTTGAATCACATCTCGACTCCTACTTGATCGAGAGGGAGGAATTTTGTCCTCACTACTGGGCTCACTGTATATCGTGACCGGCATCAAATTGCCTTCTCGCCGAGACTACGCGAGCAACTCATTCATGAATCTCTACCTCAATCCAGGGATAAACTCAGATCCGGTGTCTGGCCACTTTCACCAAATAGGAGAAAGACACAGTTGAGCACTTGCTCTCTCTCCATTGCCACGAATTGCCCCGTCTTTTCTTGCGAAATTCTCTCTTTAATTCCGCCATCATTTTTCCACAACGAGGTTGCATCTGCAATTAATTACATTTACCGCATCTTCGGTCGCTCTGCTGCCTAATGTGGAGGACTAGGCCAATCCACAAGTCCTCAACTATCACACACGCTACAAGCGCTCCATGTCCACGGGTTATCAGCTAACCCGATATCTCGGACTACTAACAGGTCCACAGACCATGATCAAATAGGGGCCTATAGCCCAAAACTAGTCCACAGACCCAATCGTCGAACGGGTAGATCCACACATAGGATTACTACACCAACACTCCCACTAGGAGCTACAGTACCTCAATCACCACTAGCTCTACGGCCTGGTCTTATCACACTCTCAGTGCACTAATAGCCTCAATGCTCACACGTGGCATTCCACGTCCCCGGGTCATCGCTCGGACTACCGCCCCGACCAAATCTCTATCATGCCCCGCCCTCAGGTCTCGGGCCGCTGTCTCTCACAGCCGACTGCGCCTGCCCACTGGGCTACAGGCCCACAGTCCACAAACATGGTCCAGGCACGGATCGTCCCCAAGCGAACCCGCGAATCGTCGCCACGCGACCACTATGCTCACTGAGCAAAACCAACTAACTAGTCGTCAATCCATGACCCGCACTCTCTATCGACTCTGGCCACACTGGGCAAAAACTAAAGCGCCACCAAACCAGCTCTCTCTGGCTAAACCGTACCTGTGCTCCATGAGCACCCAAACAGTTGGGCATCCTACGCCCCCACGCTAACTCGTAAAAATCTAGTGTTAAGCAACTTGCTTATACACGCGTATGACTCCTGTACACCTCCCCCAACTAGGTTGAGGCACCACAAATAATTGTCCACCAACTCTGGTGATTAACTCGCAAATCCTGCGGTGGCAATCCTCGCCATTACACCGATCCATCAGAACGGCGCCACAAAACTCTCGCTCTTTCGAGAGGTTCTCGCATCCTGAAGCCTACTCTAGGCTTCGCCAACACTACTACGTGGCAACCTAGCCACAATCAACACGCCACACGGTCACTACCGTCATCAGGGCGAACTCACGCCGCCAGGCCCGTAAATCTTCCTTGCCCTAACCCTTAGGGCACAGCAACTTGGCTCTCGCGACATAGCGATCACCATTTACCTCGCGAGTCGGTCTCTTACTGGACCTTACTAACCATACTTTGCCAGCAACCTAGCTGACACAAGCGTAAAACACCCTATGCTGAAGGTGTTAGCTGCGCCGACAAAAGTTCGGCGGCCACAGCCATTTCTTACTGTCGCCCCTACGGGCGGCGACGCCGTATACCTATGCGTCATTTATGCAGCCTCAACTTGTTGCGCTATCAGTCACTGGAGCCCATCTATCTGCTCTGACTGTCAAGCTGACGCCACTCTTAGGCGTCGGAATCTGTCTTCCTGTCGGCGGGGAATTCCCGCCGACGGCAAGAAGTCTGACCTGCTGTTGGACCACTCCAACAAGTGCGGTCACCTGCTATCACAGCTCGTGTACCTCGTTTGACCCCGAGCCCTCACGTGACTCGAGTCAAACAGGTGCGCCTATCTATGTGGTGCCATCGCTAATATGCACACCACAACGAAACAACCAGCCCAAACTTAGCCATTTGAGCAACGCGCAGTCTATACACCGACAAAAAGGCTCGTCGACCCAATCATGCGAAAGTATAAGAGGGTACTCCTTTTCATCTCCAACATTACGTTGTCGGCCGCCAACGTAATATCCGAAGAATGAAAGCTCGTCGCCCTCGATCAGTCCCAACATCCTTTTTGGGAACAACAATAACCAATCAAATACTTTCGCCCAATAATCCACACACTCTCTCGTGCCTAAACCCTAGAGTCTCCCTAAGGTTTGCTAACCACCTAGGACTATTCCTAGGCTCTGATACCACTCTAATCTGTCACGCCCCGAGTCCGCCAATTTGTACGGTTCGGGCACGCCAACAGACCCGCCAATCGGGTATGACCTTTCACTACCCGAAAGGAACGGTAACATTCATGATCATACAACAAGTATAAGCGGAAGCTCAGTATCAGAGTACTAAAAATCACTACAAATTTGAACTTTCATTCAGTAACAAACAGTTAAAGCAGAAATGAAAGCATCTAGGAGTGAACCATAAAAATTAAATTTATTACACTTTACATTTCTGAAACTTGCAAATAAAATTATTACAATTTCTTTTACATAAATTCCTCACCATACAAGGTTCACTCAAGAAATATATAAATGGTACCTCTGCTAGACCCTCTAGGTCTCTATGCTGCTGGGCCCTTGCCCCTGTCGTATGCCTCGCCGTATGCATCTGAGCTGTCTCGTCCGCTGTATCCATACCCGAACCTGTGGGGGGGTCACCCAAGGGGTGTGAGAACTCCGATAGAGTTCCCAGTGGGTTCAACCACCGAGAAAAAGTGTCCTACACCACTTGGTCCAATGGAAGCAGGATAGCAAGATAACTATGCTATAAATAACTGCAGATGCTGACTAACATGATCATAACCTGTAAGAATAAATCTACACTATCTGTGTATGTTCCCTGACTCACTGCTATCAATCGTGCCACTCTGGGCTACTATCCATAAGTTCGGCCACTATGCCGCTACAAAAGGGTTATGTTAATCCGGCCACCTAGGCCACTCTATTACCTCTTTATTCTTTTCACATTCTTGTGTTTTAATCTCAAGCTACTCGCCCCTTGGAAAATCTCGCCCCCAACAGGCCCCAGCCCGGCAGTCATGCTACCATAAGGCGAGACAGTCCAAGGTTATCGATAGCTTTTCTTTTTCTCTTTCCTTTTCTCATTGCCTCGAATGAGTTTAAGGCACCTTGGCACTCATTTTCCTCGAGAGTGAAATCTGCTCAACCCTCTCGTCTCGAATGAGTTTACAGCACCTTGGCACTCATTCACCAGGGAGTGAAATCTGCTCAACCCTCCCATCGGCAACTTGCCCTTTTTACTTTAATTCACTTGGGAGTGACATATGCTCAACCCTCCCAATTAGCCATTTAGACTTTTCTTTAAGGGCTCCGAGGGTTCCAAAAGACGGATGCCTACAACCCCAATCAAACAAGAACAGGTTGTGACACCGCCTCCCGTAGTACCCGGCCCAATGTACTTTATTTTTCCTGTTTACCTTTTCTTTAACATTCTCTTTACACTTTTGGTTTCAGATGAGTTTAAAGCACCGTGGCACTCATCTACCCGGGAGTGACATATGCTCAACCCTCCCGTTAGCATTCGTGCCTCAATGCTTTCTCTTTTACTTTTCTTTCTTTATCCTAAATTCTTTACTCTAGGATAACTTGGGTGTCTCTAACACCATTTAGATTGAACATCTTGTTTGTTCACATTTTCTCTTAACCTTGCCACTTGGCAATTTCTTAGCTTCTTAGCCCTTTTTAACTCTTCCTACTTGCTTGTTCTCATTTTGCAACCCTATGTTCATAATTAAACTTAGGGTTTCACTATGTTACAAGGACATTAATTATCTCGAATTTCCTGGCCTAGAGTTATTAACTCTACATTCACTTTACATTGGCCTAGAGTTATTAACTCTACATTCACTTTACATTGGCCTAGAGTTTATTAACTCTAATTGCATTCAACTTATTCCTAGAGTTCATTAACTCTATTTTTAGCTCCTCATCATTTCCACCCTAGAGATTCATTAACTCTAAGTTCCACTTTTCATTATCCCTAGAGTTCATTAACTCTATGATTTTCTCTTTTTCACATTAACCTTGAGTACATTGACCCTATGTTTTTCCATGCTTCACTTGTCCTAGAGTTCATAACTCTATGTTAAATACTCTATATTCAACCTTAGGTTATCTCCTAAGTTGATGCCACTCGTTCTTCTAGGATTAACTCCTAGGTTGACATGCCACTCATTAAATCCTTATTCTAGGTTTTCTCCTAGGTCTTACAACCATCATGCATTTTCTCTATTTTTATCCACATAATATTCTAGGGTTATTTCCTAACATGATCACTATACACATAAATCCTTTACTTCAATACTCATGCACAATTTAACCTACAATAGGTTTAATATAATCCGCTCTTAGGGTTAAGCCCCTATTATCACATACATGGTATTAATTCCCTAAATACTTACTAACATGCTTCTAGGTCAGAAAGCAAAGGAAAAAGTGGAGAGATCACCCATTTTCGGAAGAATCCCCCACCTCGGTGTATTCTTTTGGTCCTTGAAGGAGACAATTTCAACTCCTTGGATCCGTGAGACTTTCCTACATTGTAAGGAAAGCAAAAGATAAAGCAATTGCTTTTACATGATTCACTAAAATTCATAAGGCGGTAAAACTAATTCCTTTTTGACAACTTAAAGGGAAAAATCCCTATTTTGTCATTTTCCCCAACCAAAAGGCTAATTTTTGATCGGTTCATAAAAATGAGAGGAGAATAGTCATCCCATGGCATGTTGCCAAAAAGAAACTTGCTCAACTCGATCCGGGGTCAAAACGCTCTCAAAAATTCGAGAAAAGCTCAATTTGAGCAATTTCCCCCAATTCACCGATTTTGCATTTGGCAAATCGAGAAATTGCATTTTTAAAATTGGAGAGAACTCAATTTGGGCAATTTCTCCCAATTACCGATTATGCAAAGAAAAGAAGAAGAAATTTTCTTCTTTCTTCTTTTATTCTTTTCTTTTCCTTCTCAATTCTTCTCTTTTTCTTCTTCTTTTCTCTTTTCTTTCTTTTTTGTAGTGTTTCCTGCTGCTGGGCAGCAGCTTGTATAGCTGCTGCCCAAGCAGCAGCTCTTGCTGCATCTGCTGCTGCTGCTACAACAGCTCTTGCTGCATCTGCTGCTGCTGCTGCTTGTAGCAGCAGCAGCTGCAGCCCCTTGCAACTGCGCAGGGCTGCTGCATGGGCAGCTGCCCTGCAGCTGCCAATGCAGCTGCACATTGCAGCTGCCATGGCAGCTGCAATGCAGCTGCCTGGCAGCAGCCCCCCACTTCCCCCCCCCCCCCCCCCCCTTTTTTTTTTTTTTTTTTTTTTTTCTATTAAACCTGCTGCTGGGCAGCAGCTTGCACAGCTGCTGCCCAGGCAGCAGGGCCTGCAGCAGGCTGCGCAAGGCAGCATTTCAGCTGCCTTGCGCAGCAAACATGGCTGCCCTGCTGCTGCTGCTTAGCAGCAGCAGCAGCTGAGCAGCAGGTTTCCCCCTCCCCTTCTTCTTTTTTTTTTTTTTTTTCTTCACCTTCCCTGCCAAGAAATAGGGGAGAGAGAGAGAGAGAGAGAGAGGGAGAGAGAGAGTACAATACCTTCTCCTTCTCCTTCTTCTTCTTCTTCTTCTTCTTCTTCTTCTCTTTCTCTTTCTCTTCTTCTTCTCCTTCTTTTTCTTTCGTTCCTTCTTTCAGCTGAGAGAGGGAGAGAGTGTGAGAGAGGGAGGTTTCAAGTGGAAGAGAGAGAGAGAGAGAGAGCATTTAGTTTTCTGCAGAGGGTGGTTGGGAAAAAGGGGTGAATTTACTTGTTTGCCCCTAATTTCAAAAAAATTTCCAAAACTGCCCTCATTCCTGCAGTTTTCTCCTGCAGAAAGAAAATTCGGATACCCCACTTTCTCCGCGTTTTTCCGTCAACTGGGAAATCGAAATTGAAATTTTTCTTCTTTCCTTTAATCTACAAATTTTTCTTAAACTTCCCACGATTTTGTTTAAATTTTTGGACTACTCTAAGCCCTCGAAAGAGGGCCCCGAAAAAGCTTCGCGATAAACTGCACTGTCAAAACTGCAGTTTCAGAATTCACGAAGGATATTTCTTCGCTTCGTTCTCCGATTTTTCCTTAATCGCTCACCTAGGTTTTTCACCCCTTTTAATCAGAAAACTTTTTTGAGACACCCCACGATTTATTTTAAATTTTTGGGCCACTCTAAGCCCTCGAAAGAGAGCCCCGAAAAAGCTTCGCGATAAACTGCACTGTCAAAACTGCAGTTTCAGAATTCACGAAGCATTTTTCTTCGCTTCGTTCTCCGATTTTTCCTTAATCGCTCACCTACGTTTTTCATCCCTTTTAATCAAAAAACTTTTGTGAGACACCCCAGGATTTCTTTTAAATTTTTGGGCCACTCTAATCCCTCGAAAGAGAGCCCGGAAAAAGCTTTGCGATAAACTGCACTGTCAAAACTGCAGTTTCAGAATTCACGAAGCATTTTTCTTCGCTTCGTTCTCCGATTTTTCCTTAATCTCTCACCTAGGTTTTTCATCCCTTTTAATCAGAAAACTTTTGTGAGACACCCTACGATTTATTTTAAATTTTTGGGCCACTCTAAGCCCTCGAAACAGGGCTCCGAAAATGCTTCGTGATCACAAATTTCAGAAATTCCAGAATTTGCTAAGTCCTCGGGGTTCAAGTCACTTTTCGACCCGATGCCCTTCGCGTCAGCCCGAAACGCACCGAACTCGACTGTAATCATATTTAAAACACGTTACAAGTCTTCTCGCCGAATTTTGCCATTTTGCGAACTCGGCGAGCACGAGTCTAAATTTTGCAAACTTGAGGCTTCGCTTCTCAACCACAACTCACTTTTCGACTCAACGGCTTTTGCGTTGATTCGAAACGCTTCTAACCGACTTGTAATCATATTTGAAATGTGTTACAAGTATTTTTGCTGAATTTCGCACTTTTTGCGGAAATCGCCAAACAATGACCTAAGCTTCACAATTGAAGCTTCAAATTCTCAACTCCAACCCACTTTTCGACTCGATGACTTTTGCATCGATTCGAAATGCTTCCAACTCACTTGTAATTACATTTGAAATGCGTTACAAGTATTTTTGCTGAATTTCGCACTTTTTGCGGAAATCGCCAAACAATGACCTAAGCTTCACAATTGAAGCTTCAAACTCTCAACTCCAACTCACTTTTCGACTCGATGACTTTTGCATGGATTCGAAATGCTTCCAACTCACTTGTAATTACATTTGAAATGCGTTACAAGTATTTTTGCTGGACTTCGCCTTTTTGCGGAAATCGATGTACTACACTCTCCCCTATTTTGAATAAACCATAATTTAGCACTTTTCTCCGAATCCAATAAAAATAGTATTTCATACCATTTTTATTTATATTATTTATATACCATAAATCTGGTACATTACAGTTAGTGATTTCCTTTTGTCTAGTATGTTCACTGTTTGACAATTTGTGGTAAAAAGGGGAAGAAGAGAAATGACGGAGATGAGATGATCAAGATAGGGGGAGATGATTCGAGATAAGGGGAGATGATGAAAAATGAGCTGAAAAGCAAAAAGAACCAAAAGGATGAATCAAATGTAGGATTTACATTAAATTTATGACAACTGACTTTTGATTTGTTTGGAGTTTTGTTTTGCAGGATCTACATCACTTTAAGACTCCAAGTCCTAAGTCATAGAGTTTGTTCTAAGACTGGTTCAAATGTAATTTTTGTTTATTTGATCTTTCACGCAAAGAAAGTCAATGTTTTGGTGATGACATTGAGTTTCGATTTTTTGGTTTATGATGAGTGTCTTGAGCGTTTTATGTATTTTTGGGTTTTGTCACGAAATTGCCAAAGGGGGAGATTGTTACGGCTTTTTGTGTTGGCATATTTCGTGAGTGGAGTCGGAGTGTTGAAGTGATCAAATCGTCAATCAGCAATCGAAGACTCAGAGAAGATTCAACAAGAGCTCAAGTTGACACTTAGCGTTTTGAGTCTTGAAGATTGAAGATGAAGAATTGTGGATCAATTACACCAATCTCAAGAAAAATGCATTCGGAATGATCAGGTATGTTTAACTAAATAATTTTGGTGATCCGAATACATTTGTGTAGTTTAGAAACACTTGGATAAGTTTTCATTGCTTAAAAATTAAAAACTGGACAAGTTGGATGTTCAGGATCCGGATCAGACCATTCCAGTCCGGACCCCGAACATAGTTTAGTTCATGCGGAATTCCAGTCCGGACCTGCCCTGTTTCAATCTGGACCCCGAACTATGTGTTTACTGAAATCACATGAACAGTCCGGATCAGGAAATTCTAGTCCGGACCCCGAACTATTTTTTCAGGAAAATTGCTGAAAAAAGACGACAGTCCGGATCAGCCAAATCCAGTCCGGACCGTCGTGCGGAGAAAATTCTGTTAAGTCAGTTTTTGATGCTTATCTTTTTCCAAAGGTTTCTAACCTAGCTATAAATAGACACTTAGGGTTCCTCAAGAACAATTGACTAATTCAGAAAATACTTGAGAGCAACCCTAGAGGCTAGGTATTTATCGTTCATCTTTTAGCCTCTTTTAGGTCAATTCGACGGTTCTTCCAAGACATACTTTTTGTGGAATTGATCTAATCTTTGCTTAGAGATTCCATCCATGGTTCTTCATTGATAATCTAAGCAAAGGATCACCATCGAAGCCTATATTATGTATCGGCTGAGTTTGCGTCGTGGATTCGACGTAGCATCGTGGATTCGGTGTGTTGAAGGCGTTCCGTGGATTCGAAACGTGTTGCTCGTGGATTCGAGTGCCGTTCGTGGATTCGAACGTGTGCAGTGGACGTGGGTAAGCGCAAGATCCGAAGAAGTTGAAGGAGGGGTTGGAGTCCGTGGAGTCGGTAATCACCTTGTTATTCTTCTTTTCTTAGTGGATTGTTATTGCGTGTTGGTCCCGTGGTTTTTCTCCTGGATTGGAGTTTCCACGTAAATCTCGGTATGCTGTTTTTATTTTTCGTATTGGTTTTTATTTTGCACTGAGATTGGTTTTTGAGTATTACACCTATTCACCCCCCTTTCTAGTTATTTGATAGTACCTATTTAGATCCTTGTGGATCCTTAAAACCAACACAGATGAGTAGGCAGGAGCCGCCAAGACCTCCACGATCTCACCCTGAGGATCGTAGGTTTCAGAGACGCGAGATATCTGGTGGACCCCCGCAGCAGCCGCAGTATCAGCAGTATCGGCAGCAACAGCATCGGCATCGGCGACAGGAGCGGTGCGTTATCTGTGGCGGGCCCCATCCACCGTCACAGTGTGACCAGAGACAGGGACGGTGCTTCCTATGTGGAGAGTTAGGACATTTTCGAGCAGCTTGCCCCCAAGCCATTTTGTCAGTGCGGCCTATCGCTACAGCACCCCCCTTGCCTGTTCATGAAATGGACACCCCTCCGGTGTACCGCCAGACAGATTGGACCACGACATCGAGATAGACGGGACAGCGACGACCTTCTGCACCCAGTGGACGGGTTTATGCGGCCCAGGTGGAGGGCACCCCGGCAGCGGATCGTGTCGTCGCAGGTATGATTTTACTTACAGCCAGCTGAGCTTGAGCATTTCGGTACCGCTGCATTTTTCTGCATATCTTAGTAGAGCATTTGCATCTCTACATGGTTAAGAGATAGGTTTGTCACTTATGCATTAGCGGTTAGATTCTTGACGGTATCCTGCGAGTAGAGGAGGATTGTGGAGCACGAGCAGTTCGGGTGAGATGTGGAACTTTATCGGCGGACATGAGGATTCAGTGGCAGCTCCAAGACTCTGACCGAGCACACGGGATGGACTAGTTCACGCGGTATCATGCGACAACTGATTGTGGAATGAGAACAGTGACCCTTCCGCGAGTTGGACAGAAGGAGTTTATTTTCACCGGTTGCCGAAGTACCCTTCCTGCAGCGTTGGCTTCAGCGGCATTGGACAGACGCCACCTCGAGAGCAGATGTGACGTTTAGGACTAGAGGTTGTGTCCTTAGAGGTCACGGTTAGATCGTAGCTTTTGTTTTTGTCGCCACAGCTGGAACGGCTTCAACACTTCTCTCCCTTTTTCTTGCCTTTACGCTGGAACTTACGAACGGAACAAAAACTTTGAAAGGCTACTCCAGAAATGGAGACAGTGCCCGAACTTGTTCTTGTTTGATTGGGGCGAAGGCACTGGTCTTTCGAAATTTTTGAACTTTTAGCTATTTTCAGCTGTTTTCTAAATAGAGAGTTGGAGTTGATGACGTTCCGAATGGTGGGCCTTTACATTCTTGTTGGGTTGTGTTGGCGCACTTCGAGTAGATTTGGACATGTTGGTTTTGTGTTTGTGGTGTGTTTTAGTTTCGGGGACGAAACTTTCTTTTAGTGGGGGAGGATGTGGTGTCCCGATTTTTTCGTACGACCTGTCTGGGTGGTCGGCGGTGAGAAAACAACTATTATTGGTGTATCGAGACCGTTGTGCATCAAACGAATGCCAAAAACGGACTCAGTGCGCGAAAACGTTAAAAATCGGCGATTTTCGGGCGAAATGGGCCAAACGGGCCGATTTCTCGGGTGGGCCGGTCCACGGCCCACTTGGCGTGCACCGGGACTAGCGAAGACAGCGGAGTGCCACGTGGCGCGCGTCGATTGGCGGGTCAACGCACGCGCGACAGCGCGCGTTTCGCGCCGGGAGCGGCGCACGGTGGACCGCGCCAGGCCACGTGTCGCCCGCTCAGTGGCGGGCGCAGTGACCCGGGCGGCCCGCACCGCGGCCCACGGTTCCCGCCAAGGACCGCGCGGCCACGCGGCGCGCCTGTCATGCCCCGGGGGTTTAAAATAAGCGGAAAACGTGTACATTTTTTTTTTTATAAGTACCCCTGCCGGGCACGTGCGCAGATCCGCCACATATACAAATTCTCCCTGCAAAAGGACGGAGTCTCCTTTGTATATGCACGGCGTCGCAAATATAAATCGTACTTTAACCACACTAGCCAAAAAGTTACGTTGAGGGAAAAGATATCATCAATCGCCATAACCAAGCCGGCCACCCACATTTTGAAATGATAAATCCACGGGTTGTAAAACGGTACCCACACTACACCCTAATTTTATTAAATATTTTCGCAATCTTTTTACTTGATTTGAAAAGAGTGGCCGAAACAACAACTAGTAAGGGAAACGTTCATCCACGATAAAACACAGTTCGAGTCCAACATCCACACAACAAAGTATCACACGCACATAAGCTAACTAACCAAAAGTAAACAAAACTTAAGTAAAAGAAATGTCACCAGCTAGAAATGTCACCAGCCCCTAATCGGGGTAAGATCCTCGAGTCGCGACCTCACTGTCGTCCCAGACCCCACCCTTGACCGAAACTGTCACAGTGTGGGAAGTCAGTGACCAAAGAGTAAGAGGTAGATGTAAAACATAAAAGATGCTAAAGGTACTGAAAGGAAAGCAAACCGATAAACCAGAGCATCCAAAACTCCCCCTCATGAATCCACAATACCCCTGTAAGTCAAAAGGAACACCTGCTAGAAGGTCTAAAGACCTCCAGCGTACAGAGTCACCTTGCTCTCACCTTGGAGCTTTTCACCCCTCTACGGTACTTGTGCGGCACCTAAAGTAACCGTAAGGGGCCCCCACCACGTCACCTTGTGGAGTTCGCGGGTCAACGTACCACCTCTCCGGAAAAGTATACCGATGCGGTGGCCAAACCGCTGGTGTGCGCGTAAGCAGCCATGAGCATAAAAACCGAAGTCGGTGTGTGTTATAGAGCACCGCGACACCAGTCACAACAGATAATAATAAAGGGATACTCATGCGAAAAGGGGGTTAGTTGAAAACCATGAGCACATCTACTTTACTCTTACAAAACACAAGATGAGACCTCACTTTAAAAAGGACGCACGATAAGGGTACCCACTTTGAATCGTGTTGAACAGAACAGTTGAAACCGTCCTGCGCCCTTGCACGATTCCCAGACCTAAAAAGGGAAAACCCCAACAAAACATAACATCAATAAGCTAAATCGAGACCAGCGAAAAACCGTAGCTCCGAACTCTGTCAAGAACAAGACAGAGAACGCCAAGACCCACCCAGACGCGGCGCAAGAACAGCGCGGCGCAGAGACAAAGCGGTGCGGCGGCGTGGTGTATGCGGAACAACCCCGCGCGCTGCGGCGGTGCAGCCCCGCGCGGGCAAGCTCCATGCGGCGCAGCCCCGCGCGGGTGCGCGCTGCGGCGGTGCTGCCCCGCGCGGGCGCGCTGCGTGCGGCCCAGCCCCATGCGGGTGCGCGCTGCGGCAGCGGCGGCTGCCCCGTGCGGGCACAACCCCGCGCGGCCAGCAAGCGGCGCGGTGCGCGGCTGCCCCGCGCGGGTACAACCCCGCGCGGGTGCGCAAGTTGTAGTGTTCCGGAATCCCCGTGCGACTCGACCGTGTGGTTGGTGGTGAGGAAACACCTATTTTTGGTGTTTCGAGTGCGTTGTGCGTCGAATGGATGCCAAAAACGGACTCAGTGCGCGAAAACAGTCAAAATTGGCTATTTTCGAGCATAAATGGGCTAACAGGTTCATTTCGGTCACGGGCCGGCTCACGGCCCAAGAGAGTGCACCGGGTGCAACGGGCTCGTGGGACTGCCACGTGGCCATGCCTCAATGGGCGGGGCGACCAGCAGGAGGGCGCGCGGCCCGGGGCGCAGGCGTGCGTGGGCTGTGCCACGCGGCAGCCCCGCGTGGGGTGCGCCGCCCGAGGGCGCCCCGCGTTGACACGGGGCGCTGGCCCGCGTGGGCGCCGCCGGGTGGCGGGGCCCCGTTGGCCCCGCACCGCGCGGCGCAGGTACGTGAGGCGGGGGGTGCCGCCAGCTGGCTGTCCCCCGTTGGCTGGCTACTGTAGCCAAGCCCGAATTCGGCTATTTAAGCCCCGAAATCCGTTTTCTTTTCCTCCTTTCTCCTCGTTGATCCGCCCAAAAATTGTGGGAGAGTGAGGGAAAATTTGTAGGGATTTTTCGGGGTGCCGCGAGCGCACCGTTTATGCCGTGGAGCGCGCGCGAGGTGTTCCTTGAAGCCGGGCGAACGTGTGGGTGCTTGTTTGACGATGCGCCGACTTTAAGGTTGGTTTCGTTCGTCGTTTTGCGGTGTTTTTCGGCACAGTTTTGGGGTTTACTCTTTTGGATTTGACCCTGTGCCTTTGTGCTCATTAGGGACAGTTGTTTACCTCTCCGTTTTGCGTGCGGATTCCGTCACCATGCTTCGTTTTGCGTGCGGACTCCGTTTTGCGTGCGGATTCCGGCACCGTGCTCTGTTTTGCGTGCGGACTCCGGCACCGTGCTCCGTTTTGCGTGCAGACTCTGGCGGCGTGCATCATTTTGCGCGGACCACGTGGAGACAAGGTAATCGCACGGTGCCCAATTGCAAGTGTCTACGAGCAATTGGTGGCAAACCGAGGTGGGTTGAATTTTTCTCTAAGTCTGCGAACTTCCTTCTAATTCTATTATGATAGGATTCAGCATGCTAGAATAAGTATTTTATTGGAACCTTGACTAGCACCCCCGTCATATGTTGCATGTGTTTAACCAGACCAGTAGAGAACCTTAATCTGGACTAGGTTCTTTTATGCTTTAGACATCCCACACATTTCATTTCTTTCTGGACATAGAGTTCCTCGCCCGGGTAGTGGGCCGAGTGGTCAGGGTATTGTGGGACGTATGTTACACTCGGGCCTGGGGGCTGAGTGGGGTCTGGTAGCTGAGTTTAGGCCAGTGTTAGTGTTGTGGGAACCGTTTTGGGTAAATGGTGGTCCCGGGTCTTTGGTTATTTCTCCGTTTTGCTCGTCACCACCCAGTTGTGATCGTGGTGCGCGTGTGTTATCAGGACCTTGAACCCAGAATGTTTTTGGACACTCATGATTTTAGTAAACCAGTATTTTTCCTTCCGAATTTCTAGGGGTCGCCGGAGCCTGTTCTTGTTTGATTGGGCGACGGCATCAACCCTTGGGAGTTCGGAAAATAAACTTATTTTTAACTGATTTTCTCAAGAACTAAAATCTATAAAAGTTGGTTTTCTCAATTCAAGATGGTTTTCAAAAAGGGGCAATTTTATCCTCACCCCAAGGGGGTTGAGTGGAAATGATATTTTATAATAAATATCATCTTTTCTCCTAAATTTCCTCACTCGACCGGGGGTGAGCGATCTGGGTTCTAAGGGTTGATTTCATTCTTGGGTCGAAAACAACGGGAGGCTATGCCTATAGCTTGTTCTTGTATGATCGGGGTCGTAGGTATTAGTCTCCCGGGGTTTTCGGACCCTTTGCGGTTTTGGCTGTAGAGCATCTCCAGCCCACGAGTTAGTGTGTTGAGATGGTTTCCCACTTTAACCGAGGGAGCCGAATCCCTGAACGGTAAGGGATCGAGGACTTCGAAAGGCTGAGCCTAGAGTCTGTTCTTGTTTGATTGGGGTTCTAGGCACCGGCCTAACGGGATTCTCGGACCCTTGCTGCATCAGACGGTTCTTCTCGTCTATGAGTGGGGGGTCATTTTGGGAGCCGTTTGGGTTGACGGCGGTCCCAGCTGTGGTGTACCTTCTTTTAGTGGGTTAGCGTTGGGAGATTGAGTCGTGGAGTCTTTTTCCGACTGAGTTGTGTTATTCGAGCATTGAGCTTCCGATCTATTGATCGTGATCATAGCCTGCATGAGCCGCTTGTTGAGACAGATGAGACACGCTTGAGCTCGGTGGGGTCGCTCCCCTCGAGTTACGCTCCGGATGCGATGATGATGCGCCTAGTGGATATACTAGTGGTCGCTTGATATCCCTGGCTGAGTTACCATGGGGTCACTTTGCGTGAGATTGAGATAATCCGTGTGGGACGCCCTACGTAAGACCAAGTCCTTTTTGGACGTAGTGGCAGTAGGTTGGCGCAGGCTTGACTGGACCCTATGTGGCAGTCACTGAGATTTGGGTTACTGTGAGTGAGTGGTTGTATAGCATGGTACTTGAGTCATATTAGCAGTATCGAGACAAGAACAGGTTCTAGGCTCGGCCCCCGCGGCTTCCGTCCCGACAAAAGAACGGCCCCTAGAACCCAGACCACTCGAATCCTTTCGAGTGGGGAGATTACAGGAAACAGGTGACATTTGTTATTGAAAACCATTTTGATCTGAAAGAAATCCATATTTAATGATTTTAGTTCTTTTTAGAAAAACAGTTAGAAAACAAGTATTTTTCCCAAACCCCGAAGGGCTGATGCCTTTGTCCAATCAAACAAGAACAGACTCCAGCGGCCCTTCGATGCTTGGAAGAAAGCATTGGTAGACTAAAATCATGAGTATGTCGAAAAGGGTTCTAGGTTCTAGGTCCGGCTAACACTAGTAAACTACTGCCACTAACACAGTGGTGACAACCCAAACAGGGGGAAAACAAGACCTCCCGGGACCACCGTTTATCCCAAACGGTTCCCGGTACAGACAAGCGATCCACTACATCTACCAGACTCCACTCTGCTCCCAAGCACGAGTGCAAATGCATCCCACACTAAAAATAAGTCCCGACCGCTCGGCCCACTACCCGGGCGAGGATAACACTAAGTCCAGGAATGAAACATAAAGTGTGGATGTCTAAACATAAAGAACCCTAGCCCAAGTGAGGGTTTTCTACTGGTCTGGTTACACATGCAACATATGGCGGGGGTGCTAGGTCAGGTTCCAAGATAATAATAATCAACAGTTGCAGGAGAGAAATAAACACATAATCACCTAACAACAACAGGAACATCAATTCCTATATTCTAGCACGCTATACAAAATACATTACAACATGCATGCACCTATGCAGATAGAATTAATGCACAGTCCATTGGTCATGAAGACAAGGCCACCCACCTGAAGGTGCTAACTGTCCGGGGTCACACAGCTAAGAAAACCAGAAAAATAGCAACTCTTATGTCCAACAGGTCCAGTACAGTCCACAATCCCTCCTGGGTACAACATAAGGCTACAGTTACACTTAAATCCCAAAATCTGCCAATAAATACTACACTGTAAATTCAGCCACAAAGATGCGATTATTTCACCTGCTAAATGTGCTCAAGAAATTCCAAATAAAATATCCCTGCGTTCTACGCGTCGATAGCTTCGAAACAAGTACCTGCACGCCCAAATCGGAGCCCCGTAGGTCAAGTTATAAATTCCACAATACGGGCGCGCGAAAACATACAACCACACAACTGTAAAATCTTGCACAGATAAAGAGGAAGATGTATACCTTCGGGAAGGCCTCAAGAAATTCCAAAAAAAATACCACGATAATCCTCGCGTCGAGTAGATGAAAAAAGTCTATAAGAGCGTCTCAATCCGATGCCCGGTTGCGGAGATAAAATTCCATCAATCTGCTGCCCTCAAAAATCCACACAGCAAACAAGGTCCTCAGAGAGCAAGGTAGAACTCCTCGAAAAAAGCGAAACCAGAAAATGTGCAAGAAACCAAAATCGTAGCCTCACCTGTTGCGAATCCAACGGCGAAGAAATCGCTCAAAAAAGATGGTCGGAGTAGGCCGGGGGAGCTCGTGCACCGAAGAGCGACGGAAGAAGCACTAAAGAAAGAGCGTCGCGCAGCGCCAAGAAAATGAGAATCTCGAAAAGCGTGCCCCCAAAAATCCCCAAACTCTGCAGATAGAAGCTACACTGCGAGAGGAACAACTTTGCTGAAGACCTCCCGTCGGTTTGAAGCTCGAAAGTGGCGGAAAAGAGAAGGAAGAAGCAGCTCGGATCGTTTAAATAGGCCGAGAAAACAAATCAAGAAATGACGGTTGAGTCCCAAAATTCGGGCGCCCGAAAGATTCGGGCTGCTACAGTGTTGGGCCCGGCCCAACACTGTGCAGGCCCGAATCCCCCACGGGCCTCCACGTTGCCCGCCAAATAGCGTACAGCCGCGCGGCCCATCCACCGCGCGACACGTGGACCAACGCGGCGTCGACACCTGGCAGGCCCGTGCGTGGGAAAAATCCGTCAACGCGCCCATGTGGCGCCTGCGCCCGCTGTAAGACCCGCTTAGTTTTTCTAATGGGGCATCCAGCGGAACCAAAACATTGTAAATTGATTTATTTAATTTTTAATTATTTTTGAAGTGATCCGTCATGGGCTGCGGGAATTTTAGTGAGTAGAGCTCGCGGAGCCGAGAACGGCGGTGCGATCGGATCCGAATTCCGACTCCGGGAGCTCCCAGATTTAAATTCCGAAGTTTGGACCTCCCGTCTAATGTTCCGGGATCCGTGCGAGACCGTTTGCACGCTTTTCCATGCAATCTTTAAACAGCGAGACTTATTATTTATAATTAATTAATAAGTATTATTGGTATACGTAAATTATTTTATTTTATTTTATTTTATTTTTATTTTTGTGGGGGGTTATAAATACGGGGTTAGGGTTTTTGGGAACCCCGTAACCCTTTTCCCTTCTTTTCTTTCTCTCCTCCCCTCAACCGTGCGGCGGCTAGGCCTAGGAAACGATCAGAGCGAACGAACGAAAGGCTCCTCCTTCGCACGAGTCCCCACCCGACCAAGAACCCCGGTCCTCTCCCTTCTCGCCGTCAAGGTAATTTTTATTATTTTAGTTTATTTTTTTCGGGTGGGGCAACGAGATCGCCGGGCGGCCGAACCGCCGCCACCGGAGGGGAGGCGGACGCCGTCGGCGACGGACGCCACTGCCGCGAGCGGCGCGCCGCTGCGCGGGGCCCGGCCGCACGCGGGGCGCCCGCGCGGCCGGCGCCGCGGGGGGCCGCCCGAGGGCGGGGCACCCGCGGGCGAGGCGCCCGCGGGCGGGGCGCCCGCGCGGCGCGCAGCCGCGAGAGGGCCCGCCCGCGCGCGGGGCGCCCGCGCGGCGCAACGCCGCGCGGGGCCCGCCCGCGCGCCGGGCGCCCGCGCGGCCGCCGCCGTGCGGGGGTCGCCCGCTGGCGGGGCGCCCGCACGGCACGCAGCCGCGCAGGGCTCGCCCGCGCGCGCGGGCGCCCGCGCAGGGCTCGCCCGCGCGCGCGGGCGCCCGCGCGGCCGGCGCCGTGCGGGGGTCGCCCGCGGGCGGGGCGCCCGCGCGGCACGCGGCCGCGCGGGGCTCATCCGCGCGCGGGGCTCGTCCGCGCGCGGGGCGCCCGCGCGGCCGACGCGCGCGGGGCCGCCGCGAGCGGGGCGCCGCGCGACGCGCAGCCACGCGGGGTCGCCCACGCACGGGGTCGCCGCGCCGTGGAAAGCACGGCGGCGCGGCATAGGGGTGGGAGGCCGCGCAGGACGACCCTGGGACTATGCGCGCTACGCACGGGTCGGTGCCGTGCGAAAATGGACGCCGCACAGGGTCCGGGAAGCGCGTCGGGCTCCCCCGCCTTTCAGCATCTTTAGTCAATTTTACTTCTAGTCCTGGTCTGAGCTTTCTGTTATTTCCCCCAGGAGTGCGGGACGTTCTAAGCTCGACGAGCGAACCAGACGGGACGAATCTTCCATCAAACTTCCCTTCAGGTGGGTAAAATTTCCAAAGGGGTATAGGAAAAGGTGTAAGTCATACAGTATGCATGTTCGGGCAAGTACGGAGCTTAAATAACTACGGTTTATGATACTAACCCCATTTATATACTGTATACATATTCGCGATATACTTAATCAATATGAGGCTCTTGTTGCTACACGCACACCGGCGGTTTGGCCACCGCAAGGGTGTGCTTTTCCGGAAAAGTGGTAAGGGTGACCCGTGTACCCCACGCAGAGGTGGCGTTAGGAATGGGGGCCCACGCGGGTGGGGGGTGTGAGCGGTGATGCCGGGGCGGGTGCCCGGCGGCCGAGGCAGGGGCTCGGCAGGGGACACCGGGGTAGGCGCCCGGTGTGGGGGTCGGGGAAGGTGCCCGGTTTTGTTCGATTCAGGGTAGGTCAACCATGGCGTCGACCGTACGTGCGAGTCAAAGAGGGGTTGCTCCGGATGTTGTGGTTTGAGTTATTTTGCCCTTATTGCATTCTGTACTTTTCATAGTCACTGACTTCCCACTCTGTGACAGGTCCGTCAGGGGGTGAGCGTAGGGACGCTAGTGAGGCCGCACGCGCGACGTTCAGAGGACCTTGAGTAGCACAAACATGGTGGACTCATCTTTCCCTTTTACTTTATTAGTTATGCTAGCTAGTTGTGGTGTGCGATACCCCTATGGGATCGACGTGGATGTTGCCCTTTTTCTTTTATGACTGATGCATGAGTGTGGACTTCCTTTCTCTCTTTACTTTTGGCCAATTTAAAATAAAAGCTTAAATCGTTTGCGAAAACTGCTTTCAAGAAATATGGGCGTCGGGTGGACGCCGCTTCCAAAACCCTGTGATGTTTTACCCTTTACAAACAGTTGGCCTCTTTTCAAATAGACCAGTATATGGGCGGTGTGATTGTATGATGAATGCGCTCGTGCCTTGTACTATTGTGGTTAATGTTATACGTGTTGAAATATGTAATCGGGACGCCGTGCATATGCAAAGGAGACTCCGCCCGTCAGCGGGGTGAATTTGCGTATGTGGCGGGTCTGTGCGCACACCGGGGCGGATTCTCAAACTAAAGAAAAACAGGAAAAAAAATACACCATTTTGGGAGCATAGGTGGCTCAAAACTTCCGCGCGTTAGAACCCCCGGGGCGTGACAGATTAAGATGGTATCAGAGCCGAGAATGAACCTTAACCATAGTACTTAGGGCCCAGCATCCACGGGGCGCAAGCACTCTAGCTAATGAACAATAAAGTAAGCGTCGCGTGAGTAGTATAGAACGTGAGTGTTCGTGGGGAAGGGGTAGCTAGTGATCTATGTACGTCTGAATCAAAGTGTTACTATAGGCCAGCCTAGAAGTAACTGGATCTATGTATGTGTCAGATCATGGCTAGAACTAGATCTACCACGGAGGAAGCAGGGGCGGACGCAGCGTCGACGGCGGCCGCAGAGAACCAGCTCCTGAGACAACAATTACGGGAAATGGCAGAACAGATGGCAGCCCTCACAAGCCAAGTATGACAGCTGACCGAACAACAGCAGCAGCCAGCCGCGACAGTGGTGGTGACCCAGGGCCCCTCTCCAGGGCAACCAGCTGCGGCAATAAAGCCGCCAAGGCCAGAGGCAGAGACGGGGGCCGCCCCAGGCCGGGGCGAGGAGCCCGCGGCACCACCCCAGCCGACGGTGCCAGAAATAGGCCCTACGCCGACGGTGGTGGGGACGACACCGGGGACCTCGACCGGAGGTGCAGCGGGAGAGACCTTGGTCACACCCCCTCCTGCCATGGCCGTCGCGTTCGCGGGGGAAAGGACCACCCAGCCGACTGAGCGGGAGCGGGTTCGAGCCAACCTGGCTGATTTCAAGAAGTATGAACCGCCTGTGTTCGAAGGGGAATCGACGGACCCCTGGGTCGTAGAGAAGTGGGTCGACACGATGGAAAAATTATTCGAAGACCTGCTGATGGAAGATCACGAGCGAGTACCCCTAGCCGTCCACTTCCTGGAGGGGAATGCCCGCATTTGGTGGAAGACAGTGCGGCCCGACTCCGCGAAGGGTGCCGCCCTCCCCTCTTGGGCCACCTTCAAACGAGAACTGTTCGGGGCATTCTTCACTAATAGTGTCAAGAAGCAACTAGAGGATAATTTAAACCACATCCAGCAAGGCAACCGAACGGTCATGGAGTACCAAAGAGAGTTTGTGAGACTGGCCAACTAGGTCCCCTTCGTCATACGGGATGAGTCTCACAAGGCACAGTTGTTCGTGGACGGATTACGGAGCGACATTTTCCAAGTCGTTGACACAGCTGATTTACACACCTTTCAGAAGGTGGTCGACCGGGCCACCATCGTGGAGCGCGGCTTCGCCGTCACGCGCGCGCAAAAGGAGGGCCCCACCCAGCAGGAGGACAGGAAGCGATCCCAGCCGCCTTCTGGAGGCGGTTCGTCCGGTGGGAGCCGACCCTCCAAGCGGTGGAGGCCCCAACAGAGGGGCCGGAGCGCGCCCACAGGAGGACAGAGAGCAGACGATCGGCCCTGCGTCATCTGCGGCGGGGCGCATCGTGTGACGGATTGTGCCAAGCGTCAAGACCACTGCTTCCGATGCAGCCAACGGGGGCACTTTCGTTACAACTGCCCCCTGAACCAGGGCGCCGCATCCTCTGCAGCATCCGCGCCAGCACCTCAGCCCGCAGGACGAGGCAAGGCCCCGGTGTCACCGGCCCCCAGGCCACCAGCGCCACGGCCGGCGGGGGATCGACCACCCCAATCAGGAGGACGAGTCTACACGATGAACCCCCAGGAGGCGTACCCATCGGAGCACATTGTCGCAGATATCACTCGCGCCTCTCTTTACCGTGCTAGAACCCTTTTCGATACCGGAGCAACCCTCTCGTTTATATCGCGTGATTTTGCCTTGACTCATGGTATCGAGGGGAGACCCCTCCCTAGTGTGTTGTCTGTCCAAACCGCGGGGGGATCTTTAGAGGCTTGCACCTTCATACCCTCCTGCCCAATAAAGATAGGGAGGCTGTCCTGCCCCTGGGACTTAGTGGTTATCCCTCTGAAGGAGTACGATGTCGTCCTAGGGATGGACTGGCTCACGTGGTACCAGGCAGTGATAGACTGTGAAAAATGCCTGGTACGACTAATGTACCCCGAGTTCCCGGAAAACGTGTACCTGGCGTGCAAAAGTGTCACCTTCTCCCCCGTCATTTCCGCGTCGCGTGCACGGAAGCTAATCGAGGGAGGGTGCGTGGCCTTTTTGGCGTTGGTAGACTTGACAACGAAACCCTCTGAGGCACTTTCCGACATTCCGGTGGTGAGGGACTTTCCTGACGTTTTCCCCACCGAGTTACCCGGGATGCCTCCCGAGCGGGAGGTCACGTTCCCGATCGAGCTCCAACCTGACACTCGGCCGATCACGAAAGCGCCGTACAGGATGGCCTTCGTAGAACTAAAGGAACTAAAGGCACAACTTGAGGACCTCCTAGACAAAGGATTTATCAGGCCGAGTGCGTCGTCTTGGGGCGCGCCGGTGCTCTTTGTGCGTAAGAAGGACGGAAGCCTGCGACTGTGCATCGACTACCGAGAGATTAACAAGGTCACGGTGAAGAACAAGTACCCTTTGCCAAGAATAGATGACCTCTTCGACCAGCTGAGGGGAGCGACCGTCTTTTCGAAGATCGACTTACAGTCTGGCTATCACCAGCTCAGAGTGCGGGATGAGGACATCCCGAAGACGGCCTTCCGGACCCGGTACGGCCACTACGAATTCACGGTTATGCCGTTCGGGCTCACCAACGCCCCAGCGGTGTTTATGGATATGATGAACCGAATCTTCCGGCCCTACCTGGATCGGTTTGTAGTGGTGTTCATTGACGACATCTTAATTTATTCACCAACTGATGGAGAGCACGAGGAGCATTTGCGAATTGTACTACAGACGCTCAGAGAACAGAAGTTATTCGCCAAACTCAAAAAGTGTGAGTTTTGGCTACGCGAAATGGGATTTTTGTGTCACGCCCAGGGTGTAAACCAGAACCCGGGCTCGTCCACAGATCCGCCGTGCACACGGTATTTCCCGTGTACACGAAGCGCTGGTAACCTGCTCAGATATAACAGTAATAATACAAGAGCCTAAAACAGAGCTAAACTGAAACTAGTACATCTCAGACAAATGCTGGAAATAAAAGTACAACAATCTCTCATGAATATACAAGTGTCTCTCCCAGCTCACGAAATAAATACAACCAGCTGGCCGCAGCCAGACCCAAAAATAAAAGAAAATACAACCGTCTGAGTGTACAGGGGATACAACAAAACTACTAAACTCGAGCCCGGGGTAGCAGCTATCTAGTCAGCGATCCTCTTACCTCGATCCTGGGAGGAGGGTCCCGCAACTCCAACAGATGACTCTGCAAAACAAAGGGGACAAGAAAAGGGAAAACAGTGGGAGTCAGAACTACGATAAAGACAGTAGCCTCCCCTAGTGGGTAAACCTCAACTCCGACCTGCCCACTAGGACTACCAGAGGCTAAAAGAATAAATGTGGTAAACTATAAGTATGACTACTGATAAAAGCTACCACTAATATGCCTCTACCTGCCCAGCTAAAAGATAGCTAAATGAATGCATCAGAATATCGAAGCCTGTCACATCGGGTATGCCAGCCTACGCATAACACCGATATAGGGTAGGAGTCTCAATGTCTGCCAAATCGGGTATGCCAGCCTACGCATAACACCGATATGGGACAGGAGTCTCAAGGTCTGCCAAGTCGGGTATGCCAGCCTACGCATAACACCGATCTGGGATAGGGGTCTCAATGTCTGACAAATCGGGTATGCCAGCCTACGCATAACACCGATATGGGACAGGAGTCTCAAGGTCTGCCAAGTCGCGCACTCTGATCTATAAGGAAAAGCACCATCCGCCAAAGGAAGCCCAAACCCTCTCCCCGATCTGATGCAATAACAACTGTCCGGTCAACCGCCCAAAATCCGCGGTTGCCGCATTACCCTGCCATCACAGCCTACCCGTTCCGAATCCCTAGTATCTGACTACACTATCCCAGCCCCTGCTCTAACCCGAGCATACTATCCCCTATGTCTAAGTGACTGAAGAAAGAATGAAACATGGTTTCTCCTAAGTCAATTCCAACATGATAGTGTAGCAGAAAAAGGTGGCCTAGCTAGATGACCATACAAGCATGCAAAATCCTTTACTTGTTAAAACCCCTTTTCAATTACTCTAACATATGCAACATTAAGTGTTTGGAACCCCCGATGTACATGTGGCAGGATATATGATACATGATACCATTAGATGCATAATCTACTAATAAGTACACTTTTAACAACATGAATTCTAACCACATGCCCAAACCTTCCCTTAGACATATGACATGATATGGTTTCCATATTATTTCCAGGTGATTAAACTACATATCTAAGCATGGTAACCCAACTTACTAACTCGTAGTTTGCTAACAATGCAAAAATTGACAAAGAAACCATAATCTCATACAAGCATGCTAGATCCATTCACAGTTTAATAACACAAGACCAAGAGCCTTGTAATAGGCCTAGTGACATTCACAAGTAGGAGGTTCACAACATCACCCACCTCGAGCGCTAATCCAAGTTCCCAAAAGCGAATCCCCACGCTCAGTCCAAAAACTCACCACTAATCTGTACAAAATACCCCAAAGAAATGCACATAAGCTAATCATTCATAAATTCCAAAATCTGTCCCTTAATATCACAGTCCAGAATTCTCCAATTTTTACCTGCGAAAAATTCCCAGAAAAATCCAAGAAAAATACTATCGCGATCCTCGCGACGAACCCGTCGAAACGAGTACCTGCACGCCCAAATCGGAGTTTCCTAGGCTGAGATAAAAATCCGGCAAGGCGAACACCCCATTCCAAACTGTACCAAATTTCTGCAACAAAGAATCACAGAAAAAGGAGATTCTCACCCTCGAGCAAAATCCACAAAAATCTGAGAAAAATCCAGGAGACTCCTTGCGAAGTGTAGATGAAAATTGCCTTTTGAATCGCCTCGATCCGATGTCTGAGCGAAAAGATATGGCAAGAACACCGTGGTGCTGTCCAAAAATCCGCGAAGATAAATGGGTCAAATGGGTGCTCGGAAAACTCCAAGGTCAGCACGGAAAACGAGGAACCTCAAAACACGGAAGTTGAAGTCCTACCTGTCGTGAGTCCAACGGCGCAAGAATCGGCGAATTCCGATGTCGGGGTGAGTCGGGGGAGCCCAAACACTGAGAAGGGGCGAAGCGGGTCGCCGTAGAACAAGCGTCGCGCCGCGCCGTAAAATGGTGAACCTCGGGAAGCGTGCCTCCAAAAATCTTCAAAATCCTCCAATGGATTGTGCACGGTGTGAGGCAAAACTCCTCTGAAGAACTCACTGCGAAAAGGGGTCCAAAAAGACCCAAAAAGGAAACAAGGAGCCTATTTATAGGCCCAGCCCAAAGCACTAACGGGCCGGGTTTTCGGGCGCAAGTTTCGGGCGCACTGCGCCCGGAAACCCGGTTGCACACCTCCCGTCCGACGCGCCCGGAAAGCCCTGGTGAGGCCACGTCACCCCAGAACAGGGGACAGCGGTGCAAGGGGCCTGCAGCGCGCCACGTCGCCCCCCCGCGGTCAGCGGGGTAGGTACGGCCCGCCTATCGCGTGCCGACACGCGTCGCACTCGAGTGCGGCCGACCGCCCGCCTGGCGCCACTGTGCGCGTGCTGTCCCGAGGCGCCCCTCTGCGCACACCGTGGACCGCGCCCTCGTGAGCCAGCAAATCCAAAGCCGCCACGTGCCCTGCGTCCGGTCCACCGCAACCCCGCAGGGTCCCTGCGCCGTGCCGCGTGCGCCGGCCATTCCGGGCACGCCACGCGTCCCCCGTCCGCGGTCCATGCACCGCCGCGCCTCCCCGTGGACCGAGCTGCGTGAGCCGGCCAATAATAGGCCGCCACGTGGCTCAGGCCGGTCCACGAGCCTCCCCCATGCTCCGAAAATTCCCGAAAACTTCCGGAAGCCCGTTTTTGGTCATCCGGACTCCAAATCTAACAAGCAAATAGCCGTTTTCAAGCGTTTTTCCGCGCTGAATCCAAATCCAACCTCAGATTGGTCCCAAACCTTTTCTAAAATTCGGCAAATGCAGCCGAAGGCCAAATCAGCTATCAAAGTCTCACAAGGTCCATCTGTGGCACCCCTTTTGTGCACCATGGGCCAGGCACACCAATACCAGGTGTCCTATACCGTGGATTCATCGGAAAGTTGCATGGGAAAAACAGAACACTACATCCTTCCCCACAAGAAAAAGTTTCGTCCTCGAAACGAAAAAAAAAATCATACCTCAAGTAGGGGCCTCGAACAAGTGGGGGTAAGCATCCATCATCGCTGACTCCAGCTCCCAGGTAGCCTCGCGCTCATCATGACTGCTCCAGAGGATCTTCACATAAGGGATGGCCCGACTGCGCAACTCCCTAACCTCACGGTCCAAGATCCTCAACGGCCGCTCAACATAGCTCAGGTTCTCAGCAACCTCCAATGGGGTGAAATCGATGATGTGGGACGGGTCATGAACATACCTCCTCAGAGTCGACACATGAAAAACATTGTGAACACCTGAAAGCCTGGGAGGAAGCGCAAGCCTGTAGGCAACTGGCCCTAAGCGCTCCAACACCTCAAAAGGTCCAATATAACGAGGGCTCAGTTTTCCTCGAATACCAAATCTCCGAATCCCCTTCGAAGGCGAGACTTTCAGAAAAACATGGTCACCCACCTGAAACTCCAAGTCTCGCCGTCGTGTATCAGCATAACTCCTCTGTCGACTCTGGGCGGTCTCGAGATGTCGTCGTACCAATCTGACCTTTTCCTCTGCCTCTAAAAGTAGATCAGGACCCAAAGTCTTCTTCTCACCCACGTCACTCCAATATAGGGGTGACCGACACTTGCGTCCATACAACGCTTCAAACGGAGCCATCTGAATGCTCGCTTGATAGCTGTTGTTGTACGCAAACTCAACTAATCCCAAGTGCCGGTACCACCCTCCTCCAAAGTCCAGAACGCATGCTCTCAACATATCCTCAAGGGTCTGAATAGTGCGCTCTGACTGCCCATCGGTCTGTGGGTGGAATGCTGTACTAAATCGGAGCTGCGTCCCCAAGGCTGTCTGTAAACTCCTCCAAAAATGCGAAACAAACCTCGGGTCTCTATCTGATACGATGGAAACGGGTACCCCGTGCAATCTAACCACCTCAGCCAAGTACACCTGCGCTAGACGATCCATCGGCCAAGTCATCTGAACCGGTAAAAAGTGAGCGGACTTGGTAAGCCTGTCCACGACTACCCAGATAGCATCCGCTCCCGTCTGTGCTCTCGGCAAACTAGTGACAAAATCCATCGTAACATGTTCCCATTTCCATTCAGGGATTGGGAGACTCTGCAACTTGCCAGCAGGTACACGATGCTCAGCCTTTACTTGCTGACAAGTTAGACAGTGTGCAACAAATCTCCCAATGTCTCTTTTCATCCCATTCCACCAAAACTGTGCCTTAAGGTCCCTATACATCTTAGTCCCACCAGGATGGATGGTATAAGGTGTATAGTGGGCCTCCCTCAAGATCTGCTCTCGGATCTCTGCATCCATAGGCACACAAGCTCGGTCCCTGTACCGCAGTACTCCCGCAGCATCAACTGAAAAGTCCCCTATCAAACCAGTCTGCATCTGCTCTCGAATCCTCGTCAAGTGGGGGTCCTCACTCTGCCTCTCCCGAATCCTGTCCAACAGAGTGGGCTGCACGACTAGAGACATAAGTCTAGCAGAGACCCCAGGGGACACAACCTCGAGCTCTAACCGCCTCATCTGCTCAAGTAAAGGCGCCTGATCGGTGATCATCAAAGATAGACCCTGTACTGCTCTCCTGCTCAGGGCATCAGCAACCACGTTGGCCTTGCCAGGATGGTATAATATATCAACATCATAGTCTTTCAACAATTCCAACCATCTGCGCTGCCTCAAGTTGAGCTCCTTCTGTGTGAACAGGTATTTCAAGCTCTTGTGGTCGGTGTAAATCTCGCAGTGCTCCCCATACAGGTAGTGGCGCCACAACTTTAGTGCAAAAATCACTGCAGCTAGCTCCAAATCATGGGTAGGGTAATTCTTTTCATAATCCTTCAGTTGCCGAGAGGCATAAGCGATTACCCTTCCCTCCTGCATCAGCACGCAACCAAGTCCACTGTGCGATGCATCACTGTATATCACGTATCCTTTCCCCATAACGGGGAGGGAAAGGATAGGAGCCGACATCAATCTATTCTTTAATTCCTCAAAGCTCCTCTGACAATCCTCACTCCAAGTAAACTTAATCCCTTTTCGCGTCAAACGAGTGAGGGGTGTGGAAAGTTTCGCAAAACCTTCCACAAACCGACGGTAATATCCAGCTAAGCCCATAAAACTGCGGACCTCTGATACCGTCGTCGGTCGGGGCCAATCCCGGACTGCCTCAATCTTCGCCGGGTCTACTGCCACTCCTGCGGCTGAAATCACGTGGCCCAAAAAGACAACCTCCCGAAGCCAGAATTCGCACTTAGATAACTTGGCATACAACTTCCTTTCTCTCAGAAGTTGCAGCACAATCCTCAAGTGCTCCTCGTGCTCCACATCGCTCCGGGAGTAAACCAGGATATCATCAATAAAAACCACGACGAACCGATCCAGGTATGGTCGGAAAATCCTGTTCATTAAATCCATAAAAGCAGCAGGGGCATTTGTCAATCCAAAAGGCATGACGGTGAACTCATAATGCCCGTACCGTGACCTGAATGCCGTCTTAGGGATGTCCTCGGCCTTCACCTTCAATTGGTGGTAACCAGACTGTAAGTCAATCTTGGAGAAGACACAAGACCCTTGCAGCTGATCAAACAAGTCATCAATGCGCGGCAAAGGGTACTTGTTCTTGATGGTCACTTTATTCAACTCCCGATAATCAACACATAGTCGAAGTGATCCATCCTTCTTCTTCACAAATAGCACCGGCGCTCCCCAAGGCGATACACTTGGTCTGACAAAACCTTTGTCCATTAAATCCTGGAGTTGCGCCTTTAACTCTCGCAGCTCAGCCGGTGCCATTCGGTAAGGAGCCTTAGAGATTGGCGCAGTTCCTGGGACTACGTCAATCAAAAACTCAACCTCCCTATCCGGCGGCATACTAGACAGCTCTGGAGGGAATACATCCGGGAACTCGTGGACAATAGGGATATCCGCGAGTCCCGGGGCCGCCGTAGGCTCCTTAACCACAGATGCCAAAAAGGCCACGCATCCGCTGCGCATCATCTGCCTCGCACGGGAAGTCGAAACTACCGAGGCGAAGAAAGCACTCTGGCACCCTCTGTAAACAAACACCTCCTGGCCTGGCTCGCTAAAAGTAACAGTCCTCGCAGCACAGTCAATCGTCGCGAAATAGCGAGCCAGCCAATCCATCCCCAGTATAACGTCGAAATCTCGCAGCTCACTAAGGACCATCAGGTCCGCTGGCAAAATCCAAGACTCAATCTGTACCGGGCAAGACCAACAACTCTCCTCTACATGCAATGTATGCTCGGGAATCCGTACCTCTAATGCATGTGGCAACCGACCTAACTCTAGTCCATGAGATGATGCAAATGCTCTACTGATAAAAGAATGTGATGCACCGGTATCAAATAAAGTGCGAGCTCTAATACCGAAAAGTAAAATGATACCTGCCACCACGTGGTCGGCTGCCGCGGAGTCCCCCACCTGGGCGACGTAAACTCGCCCGCTCTGAGCTGGTGGTCGGTAGTCTGTAGGGTGGGAGGAAGGAGCCCTGCTCGCTGGAGCATAAGGCCGCTGCTGGGGCACCGAAGGAACTGATGCTGAAGATGGAGCCTGCGGTGTCAAGAGAGGGCAAGTGGCTCGAATGTGGCCGGACTGTCCACACCGATAACAGCGGCCATACCTCTGGTCACAAGTATCCGCCGAGTGCTGTCCCCTACAAAAGATGCATCTAACCGAAGACTGGGGCTGCCTCGACTGCTGCTGCTGCTGCCTCTGCCGCTGTGACCCCTGCTGTCGCGACTGCGACCTCTGCTGCTGCGAGTGCTGCTGCTGTCGCTGGGGCTGCTGCTGCTGTGGGGGCCTCTGGGATCCCCCAGGCCCTCGCCGCTCCGAACGCCCACGGCCCGTAAACTGAGGCGGTGGCGGTCGGGGCGGCCTCCAGGAACTGGCCTGTCCCCCATCATCAGTCGCTGGTCGCTTCCTCTCAGAACTCTGAGCGACCAGACCTCCACGTCTAGAGACAACGCGGTCTCCCATCTCGACCCACTGGGCATGATCTACTGCCTCTGATAAAGTCTGGGGCCTCTGGGCGTGCACCAAGGTATAGATCTCAGGGCGCAGTCCTGTCTCAAAAAGCTCCACCTGGTGCAGCCCATCCCTGGCGACATAAGGCACGCAGTTGAGCAACTGCGTAAACTCCTGATAATAGTCCCACACTGGCCGATCCCCCTGCTGGAGATTCTTCAAGTCATCTTCTATCTTCCTCTTCACGCTCGTGGAGAAATAAGTGTCGAGGATCAACCGCCTGAACTCCGACCACGGTAGCTGCCGGGTAATCTGGAACTCCAACGGCTCGACCCGGCGCCACCAAACATCTGCGTCCCCCTCCAAACAATGCACGGCCAAATGTACTCTGTATTTCGGGTCAATGAAGAAGTCTCTGAATAACTTCTCCATTGATGCCAACCACGATCCAATCTCCCAAGGGTGAGTGCTCCGCCCCGAGAACCTAGGTGGTTCTCGCTTACAGAACCGGGCGAGTTTGTCAGCAAACTCCTGCTCCTCTGCTGGGGTCAAAGGCCTGGTCACTCCCTGAGCCCCACTGCTAGACGACGGCGCCGTAGGGACTAGGGGAATAGCCTGCGGTACAACTGGTGGTACAGGGGCCTCTACAGTAGTAGGGGGAGGGGCCCCAACCTGGGCAAGTAACCGCTCGAACCTCTGCTCCTGTCGGCGGTGGCTCTCTGCCAACTGGGCCACCATGGCCCTCAGCTCACTGATCTCAGAAGGCCCGGACTGCTCCGGCTCCTCCGGGGGTATAGGAGTCCCCCGGGTAGGAATCTGCCGCCTAGGAGGCATCCTGCCACACAAGAAACCACGGGTCAGTAAACAAAACCACACACGACCCAATCCAGCGAAAGTCATGGACATCCCCCTATTCCTGTAACCTTATGTTGTCTGCAGCCAACATAACAGTCCACCAGAAATAGGCTATGCCGGTCCCTCTCCACTCACAGGAAGAGTTTAATAACAAATCGCCGACTTTCGCAAAATATCGCGTCACTCACGCCCTGCCTTCCTAGGGTCTGCCAACAAGCCTAGGGTTTCCTAAGTCCCAACTGACCTATCCCTAAGCTCTGATACCAAACTAATCTGTCACGCCCCGGGTGTAAACCAGAACCCGGGCTCGTCCACAGATCCGCCGTGCACACGGTATTTCCCGTGTACACGAAGCGCTGGTAACCTGCTCAGATATAACAGTAATAATACAAGAGCATAAAACAGAGCTAAACTGAAACTAGTACATCTCAGACAAATGCTGGAAATAAAAGTACAACAATCTCTCATGAATATACAAGTGTCTCTCCCAGCTCACGAAATAAATACAACCAGCTGGCCGCAGCCAGACCCAAAAATAAAAGAAAATACAACCGTCTGAGTGTACAGGGGATACAACAAAACTACTAAACTCGAGCCCGGGGTAGCAGCTATCTAGTCAGCGATCCTCTTACCTCGATCCTGGGAGGAGGGTCCCGCAACTCCAACAGATGACTCTGCAAAACAAAGGGGACAAGAAAAGGGAAAACAGTGGGAGTCAGAACTACGATAAAGACAGTAGCCTCCCCTAGTGGGTAAACCTCAACTCCGACCTGCCCACTAGGACTACCAGAGGCTAAAAGAATAAATGTGGTAAACTATAAGTATGACTACTGATAAAAGCTACCACTAATATGCCTCTACCTGCCCAGCTAAAAGATAGCTAAATGAATGCATCAGAATATCGAAGCCTGTCACATCGGGTATGCCAGCCTACGCATAACACCGATATAGGGTAGGAGTCTCAATGTCTGCCAAATCGGGTATGCCAGCCTACGCATAACACCGATATGGGACAGGAGTCTCAAGGTCTGCCAAGTCGGGTATGCCAGCCTACGCATAACACCGATCTGGGATAGGGGTCTCAATGTCTGACAAATCGGGTATGCCAGCCTACGCATAACACCGATATGGGACAGGAGTCTCAAGGTCTGCCAAGTCGCGCACTCTGATCTATAAGGAAAAGCACCATCCGCCAAAGGAAGCCCAAACCCTCTCCCCGATCTGATGCAATAACAACTGTCCGGTCAACCGCCCAAAATCCGCGGTTGCCGCATTACCCTGCCATCACAGCCTACCCGTTCCGAATCCCTAGTATCTGACTACACTATCCCAGCCCCTGCTCTAACCCGAGCATACTATCCCCTATGTCTAAGTGACTGAAGAAAGAATGAAACATGGTTTCTCCTAAGTCAATTCCAACATGATAGTGTAGCAGAAAAAGGTGGCCTAGCTAGATGACCATACAAGCATGCAAAATCCTTTACTTGTTAAAACCCCTTTTCAATTACTCTAACATATGCAACATTAAGTGTTTGGAACCCCCGATGTACATGTGGCAGGATATATGATACATGATACCATTAGATGCATAATCTACTAATAAGTACACTTTTAACAACATGAATTCTAACCACATGCCCAAACCTTCCCTTAGACATATGACATGATATGGTTTCCATATTATTTCCAGGTGATTAAACTGCATATCTAAGCATGGTAACCCAACTTACTAACTCGTAGTTTGCTAACAATGCAAAAATTAACAAGGAAACCATAATCTCATACAAGCATGCTAGATCCATTCACAGTTTAATAACACATGACCAAGAGCCTTGTAATAGGCCTAGTGACATTCACAAGTAGGAGGTTCACAACATCACCCACCTCGAGCGCTAATCCAAGTTCCCAAAAGCGAATCCCCACGCTCAGTCCAAAAACTCACCACTAATCTGTACAAAATACCCCAAAGAAATGCACATAAGCTAATCATTCATAAATTCCAAAATCTGTCCCTTAATATCACAGTCCAGAATTCTCCAATTTTTACCTGCGAAAAATTCCCAGAAAAATCCAAGAAAAATACTATCGCGATCCTCGCGACGAACCCGTCGAAACGAGTACCTGCACGCCCAAATCGGAGTTTCCTAGGCTGAGATAAAAATCCGGCAAGGCGAACACCCCATTCCAAACTGTACCAAATTTCTGCAACAAAGAATCACAGAAAAAGGAGATTCTCACCCTCGAGCAAAATCCACAAAAATCTGAGAAAAATCCAGGAGACTCCTTGCGAAGTGTAGATGAAAATTGCCTTTTGAATCGCCTCGATCCGATGTCTGAGCGAAAAGATATGGCAAGAACACCGTGGTGCTGTCCAAAAATCCGCGAAGATAAATGGGTCAAATGGGTGCTCGGAAAACTCCAAGGTCAGCACGGAAAACGAGGAACCTCAAAACACGGAAGTTGAAGTCCTACCTGTCGTGAGTCCAACGGCGCAAGAATCGGCGAATTCCGATGTCGGGGTGAGTCGGGGGAGCCCAAACACTGAGAAGGGGCGAAGCGGGTCGCCGGAGAACAAGCGTCGCGCCGCGCCGTAAAATGGTGAACCTCGGGAAGCGTGCCTCCAAAAATCTTCAAAATCCTCCAATGGATTGTGCACGGTGTGAGGCAAAACTCCTCTGAAGAACTCACTGCGAAAAGGGGTCCAAAAAGACCCAAAAAGGAAACAAGGAGCCTATTTATAGGCCCAGCCCAAAGCACTAACGGGCCGGGTTTTCGGGCGCAAGTTTCGGGCGCACTGCGCCCGGAAACCCGGTTGCACACCTCCCGTCCGACGCGCCCGGAAAGCCCTGGTGAGGCCACGTCACCCCAGAACAGGGGACAGCGGTGCAAGGGGCCTGCAGCGCGCCACGTCGCCCCCCCGCGGTCAGCGGGGTAGGTACGGCCCGCCTATCGCGTGCCGACACGCGTCGCACTCGAGTGCGGCCGACCGCCCGCCTGGCGCCACTGTGCGCGTGCTGTCCCGAGGCGCCCCTCTGCGCACACCGTGGACCGCGCCCTCGTGAGCCAGCAAATCCAAAGCCGCCACGTGCCCTGCGTCCGGTCCACCGCAACCCCGCAGGGTCCCTGCGCCGTGCCGCGTGCGCCGGCCATTCCGGGCACGCCACGCGTCCCCCGTCCGCGGTCCATGCACCGCCGCGCCTCCCCGTGGACCGAGCTGCGTGAGCCGGCCAATAATAGGCCGCCACGTGGCTCAGGCCGGTCCACGAGCCTCCCCCATGCTCCGAAAATTCCCGAAAACTTCCGGAAGCCCGTTTTTGGTCATCCGGACTCCAAATCTAACAAGCAAATAGCCGTTTTCAAGCGTTTTTCCGCGCTGAATCCAAATCCAACCTCAGATTGGTCCCAAACCTTTTCTAAAATTCGGCAAATGCAGCCGAAGGCCAAATCAGCTATCAAAGTCTCACAAGGTCCATCTGTGGCACCCCTTTTGTGCACCATGGGCCAGGCACACCAATACCAGGTGTCCTATACCGTGGATTCATCGGAAAGTTGCATGGGAAAAACAGAACACTACATTTTGGGACATATTATCTCTGCCGCCGGGCTCGCAGTGGACCCGAGGAAGGTGGAATCAGTAACCGATTGGCCCCAGCCGACCTTGGTGACGGAGGTCCGTAGCTTCCTAGGCCTGGCAGGGTATTACAGACGCTTCGTCGAAGGCTTCTCGAAGATTGCGACCCCCCTGAACCGCCTGACCCGCAAGGGGGAGAAATTCGTATGGACGGCCCAGTGCCAAGAGAGCTTTGAAGAGCTCAAAAGGAGACTGACAAGAGCACCGATACTGGCGCTTTGCGACGCCTCACGAATCGGATTGGGAGGCGTGCTGATGCAACAGGGGAAAGTGATAGCCTATGCCTCTCGGCAGCTCAAAGAATATGAACGAAATTACCCGATACACGACCTCGAGCTCGCCGCGGTCGTTTTCGTTCTAAAACTTTAGAGGCACTACCTCTATGGCGTCCACTGCAACGTATTCTCGGATCACCAAAGCCTCAAGTACCTCTTCACCCAAAAGGAATTAAACTTACGGCAGAGGCGCTGGTTGGAGCTGTTGAAAGACTACGACCTTTCAATCCAGTACCATCCGGGAAAGGCAAACGTGGTCGCGGATGCCCTGAGTAGGAAGTGACGAGCGGAAGGAACAACGGCAAGGAAGATTACCCAGCAGGAGGATATGATCGCTGAATTCTCACGATTACAGTTGGAAGTGGTACCGGCAGGGACGGTCGAGCAATTGATGGCCCTGGTGGTCGCGCCCACACTGGTCGAAAGAATCCGAGAAGGGCAAAGGACCGACCCGCAACTACAACTGGAACGAACGAGAATCTCCTCTGAACCGGAGGGGGACTTTTCAGAAGGGACGAACGGAATACTCCGATTCCGAGGGCGGGTATGCGTGCCCGATCTGCCAGATCTGAAGAAAGAAATCTTGACCGAAGCACATGGCGCCCCGTATGCGGTACACCCTGGGGGCACCAAAATGTACAGGGATCTCAGGCAGACCTTTTGGTGGCCAAAGATGAAGAGGGACGTGACACATTTCGTGGCACACTGTTTGGTCTGCCAGCAAGTAAAGGCGGAGCACCAACGGCCGGCGGGAATGCTGCAGCCCTTACAAGTACCGGAGTGGAAGTGGGAACAAATTACTATGGACTTCGTCACTGGGCTCCCACGGTCGCAACAAGGGCATGACGCCATCTGGGTCATTGTAGATCGGCTAACCAAGTCGGCTCATTTCTTGCCCGTCCACACGACCTGGACGCGCGATCGACTGGCCCAGGCCTACATCAGCGAGATTGTGAGACTACACGGGGTGCCAGCATCGATCACCTCGGACAGGGACACGAGGTTTGTCTCAAATTTTTGGCAGAGCTTGCAGCGGGCCTTGGGAACTAAATTGCACTTCAGCACCGCCTTCCACCCGCAGACGGACGGACAGTCCGAGCGGGTAATTCAGATCCTGGAGGACATGCTCCGAGCCTGCGTACTTGACTTTGGAGACGGATGGACGCGCCACCTACCCCTAGTGGAGTTCGCCTACAACAACAGCTACCAGGCTAGCATCCGCATGGCACCGTACAAAGCTCTGTACGGCAGACGCTGTAGGTCTCCGATCTGTTGGGACGATCTGGGGGAGCGGAAATTGTTAGGGCCGGATCTGGTGGCGGAAACCGAGGAAAAGGTGCGCCTCATCAGGCAGTGGCTGGTGACCGCCCAAAGTCGACAAAAGAGCTACGCGGATCAGAGGCACCGCGACTTGGAATTCCAAGTGGGGGAGCACGTGTTGTTGCAGGTCTCACCGTCCAAAGGGGTGAGACGGTTCGGGCTGAGAGGCAAGTTGACCCCGCGCTACGTAGGGCCCTTCGAAATCCTAGAGCGCGTTGGACCAGTGGCCTATCGCCTCGCCCTACCGCCCCACCTCGACCGGGTGCACAATGTTTTCCACGTATCCATGCTCCGGAAGTACCTCCCCGACCCGTCACGGGTGCTCGACGTCACCGCTGTCGAACTCAAAGATGACCTAAGCTACGAGGAAGTACCCGTGAGAATCCTAGCGCGGGAGGACAAAAAGTTGAGGAATCGGACCATTCCCTATGTGAAGGTGTTGTGGAGCAACCAAGAGGAACGCGAGGCGACCTGGGAACCCGAATCGAAGATGAGGGAATACTACCCGGACCTGTTCACCGCGGACGGGAGTTAAGTTTCGAGGACGAAACTTGTTTTTAGTGGTGAGTGATGTAAGACCTGCTTAGTTTTTCTAATGGGGCATCCAGCGGAACCAAAATATTGTAAATTGATTCATTTAATTTTTAATTATTTTTGGAGTGATCCGTCATGGGCTGCGGGAATTTTAGTGAGTAGAGCTCGCGGAGCCGAGAACGGCGGTGCGATCGGATCCGAATTCCGACTCCGGGAGCTCCCAGATTTAAATTCCGAAGTTTGGACCTCCCGTCTAATGTTCCGGGATCCGTGCGAGACCGTTTGCACGCTTTTCCATGCAATCTTTAAACAGCGAGACTTATTATTTATAATTAATTAATAAGTATTATTGGTATACGTATATTATTTTATTTTATTTTATTTTATTTTATTTTTATTTTTGTGGGGGGGGTTATAAATACGGGGTTAGGGTTTTTGGGAACCCCGTAACCCTTTTCCCTTCTTTTCTTTCTCTCCTCCCCTCAACCGTGCGGCGGCTAGGTCTGGGAAATGATCAGAGCGAACGAACGAAAGGCTCCTCCTTCGCACGAGTCAGCACCCGGCCAAGAACCCCGGTCCTCTCCCTTCTCGCCGTCAAGGTAATTTTTATTATTTTAGTTTATTTTTTTCGGGTGGGGCAACGAGATCGCCGGGCGGCCGAACCGCCGCCACCGGAGGGGAGGCGGACGCCGTCGGCGACGGACGCCACCGCCGAGCAGCCGCGCGGGGCCTGCCCGCGGCGCCCCGCGCGGCCGACGCGCGCGGGGCCGCCGCGGGCGGGGCGCCGCGCGACGCGCAGCCACGCGGGGTCGCCCGCACACGGGGTCGCCGCGCCGTGGAAAGCACGGCGGCGCGGCATAGGGGTGGGAGGCCGCGCAGGACGACCCTCGGACTATGCGCGCTACGCACGGGTCGGTGCCGTGCGAAAGTGGACGCCGCACAGGGTCCGGGAAGCGCGTCGGGCTCCCCCGCCTTTCAGCATCTTTAGTCAATTTTACTTATAGTCCTGGTCTGAGCTTTCTGTTATTTCCCCCAGGAGTGCAGGACGTTCTAAGCTCGACGAGCGAACCAGACGGGACGAATCTACCATCAAACTTCCCTTCAGGTGGGTAAAATTTCCAAAGGGGTATAGGAAAAGGTGTAAGTCATACATTATGCATGTTCGGGCAAGTACGGAGCTTAAATAACTGCGGTTCATGATACTAACCCCAATTATATACTGTATACATATTCGCGATATACTTAATCAAAATGAGGCTCTTGTTGCTACACGCACACCAGCGGTTTGGCCACCGCAAGGGTGTGCTTTTTCGGAAAAGTGGTAAGGGTGACCCGTGTACCCAACGCAGAGGTGGCGTTAGGAATGGGGGCCCCCGCGGGTGGGGGGTGTGAGCGGTGATGCCGGGGCGGGTGCCCGACGGCCGAGGCAGGGGCTCGGCAGGGGACACCGGGGTAGGCGCCCGGTGTGGGGGTCGGGGAAGGTGCCCGGTTTTGTTCGATTCAGGGTAGGTCAACCATGGCGTCGACCGTACGTGCGAGTCAAAGAGGGGTTGCTCCGGATGTTGTGGTTTGAGTTATTTTGCCCTTATTGCATTCTGTACTTTTCATAGTCACTGACTTCCCACTCTGTGACAGGTCCGTCAGGGGGCGAGCGTAGGGACGCTAGTGAGGCCGCACGCGCGACGTTCAGAGGACCTTGAGTAGCACAAACTTGGTGGACTCATCTTTCCCTTTTACTTTATTAGTTATGCTAGCTAGTTGTGGTGTGCAATACCCCTGTGGGATCGACGTGGATGTTGCCCTTTTTCCTTTATGACTGATGCATGAGTGTGGACTTCCTTTCTCTCTTTACTTTTGGCCAATTTAAAATAAAAGCTTAAATCGTTTGCGAAAACTGCTTTCAAGAAATATGGGCGTCGGGTGGACGCCGCTTCCAAAACCCTGCGATGTTTTATCCTTTGCAAATAGTTGGCCTCTTTTCAAATAGACCAGTATATGGGCGGTGTGATTGTATGATGAATGCGCTCGTGCCTTGTACTGTTGTGGTTAATGTTATACGTGTTGAAATATGTAATCGGGACACCGTGCATATTCAAAGGAGACTCCGCCCGTCAGCGGGGTGAATTTGCGTATGTGGCGGGTCTGTGGGCGCACCGGGGCGGATTCTCAAACTAAAGAAAGACAGGAAAAAAAATACACCATTTTGGGAGCATAGGTGGCTCAAAACTTCCGCGCGTTAGAACCCCCGGGGCGTGACACCCGCCGCCTGCGCCGCCTGACAGGCGCGAATCCCGAGGCCGCCCCTCCAGTTACGTGGACCGCGCGCATGTGGACCGCCCAACCAGCCACCGCCACGTGTCCACCTCGGTCCATACACCGGCCGCACCACTCCGTGAACCGCGTCCACTGAACCGACCCTATCATAAGATGCCACGTGTCCCACGTGCTCCCGTGCACCGCGCGCCTGCCCGTGCGCCCGCGCGCCTGCCCGCGCGCTGCCCGCGCCCGCGTGCTGCCCGCGCCCGCGCCGCCTCCTGCCCGAGCCCATCCGCCGCGCTCCGTCGCTGCCCGCCGCCGACCGCCGGTTGCCGGAATCACTGTTCCGGCATGAACAGTAATCGGTTGCGCAAGACATCAAGTAGGTAGTCCATTTTGACCGTTTTCGCGCGCTGAATCCGAATTTGATGTCCGTTTTGCCAAATTCCAACTCTAAAAATTGCCAAATGCTCCCGGAAAGGTGTTCTTAGCCCAAATTTCGCGCTGAGTCAAATTTTAATATCCATTTCACGCGAGAACACTTCTAAACACTCAATGGGTCCTCCAAATACTCCCGTGATCCATAATTAAGCCCGAAGTCCACCACTTGTGTCCAAATTGCGCACAAACACCTCCAACACACCACGCAGGCCTTCGAAAGCTGCCAAACAACCAGAAAACTCCCCCGCGGGGAACCAGGTCCTCACATCCTCCCCCACTAAAAGGAAGTTTCGTCCCCGAAACTAAAACAACCCACAACAAAACTAAAACAATCAAATCAACCAAAGACGCAAACACTAAACTAGCAAGAAAGGTACGGCTCCACCAGCAGGAAAGTCATCAACCCCAACCCTCGATTGAGAAAACAGCTGAAATTAGCAAAAAGTCCGAAAATTTCGAAAGATCAGTGCCTTCGCCCCAATCAAACAAGAACAGGTTCGGGCACTGTCTCCATTTCTAGAGCAATCTTTCGAAGTTGTCGTCCTGTTCGTAAATTTCAGTACAAAGGCGAGAAAAGGGAGGGAAGTGTTGGTGCCGTTCCTGCTGTGGCTACAAATGAATGTTACCACTAACGAGACTCCTAAGGACGCAACCCCTAGTCCTAAACGTCACAACTGCTCCTGAGGTGGCGTCTGTCCAAAGCCGCTGAAGCCAATGCTGCTGGAAGGATACGCCGGCAATCCGAGAAAATGAACTCCTCCAGTCCAACTCGCAGAAGGGTAACTGCTCTCATTCCATTATCAGTCGTAGCACGGCTCCGCACCAACCAGTCCAACCTGTGTGCTCAATCCAAGTTCTGGAGCTGTCCTTGAATCATCACATCAGCAGGTAAAGTCCCAAGTCTCAACTGCACTGATCATACACCGCGATCCTCCTCTACTCGTAGGATACAGGGAAGAATCCAATCGCTAAAACAGGTAGCAAAATTCCTAACCCATACCCATGCAAAGATGCTGATGGAGATGCTCTACTAATAATGCAGAAGGATGCAGCAGTGATGAAATACACAACTCAGCTAAAAGAAATAAAATCATACCTGCCGCGACACGATCTGCTGCCGGGGTGTCCTCCACCAGGGCTGCATAAACCAGTCCACTGGGTGCTGCATATCGTCGTCCCATCTGTCCCGACGTCGTGGCCCACTCTGTCTGACGGTGTGCCGGAGGGGCTTCCGCTGCAAGAATAGGCAAGGGAGGTGCTGTCGCAATCGGCCGCACTGACAAAATGGCATGGGGGCAAGCTGCACGGAAATGTCCCAACTCTCCATAGAGGAAACACCGCCCCTGTCTCTGATCACACTGCGACGGTGGATGAGGCCCGCCACAGATGACACACCGCTCATGTCGCTGCTGCCGATACTGCTGCTGCTGCGGCGGCCCACCTGATCTCTCACGCCTACGAAACCCACGACCCTCAGGATGAGATCGTGGAGGTCTCAGAGGTCCCTGCCGGCTCGTCTGACCCTCATCATTCAGTGCTGGGCGCTTCGCCCCCGAAATCTCTACGGGAGCTGGGGCCACCCCGACCATAACCGCCTCTCCGTGCTCCACATAGAGGGCCTGCTCCATAGAGGCATCCAGAGTCTGCAATCTCTGCGAGCGGACAAACTGGTAGATATCACGGCGCAGTCCTCACTCAAACATGTAGATCCGGTGCGCCTCATCCCTAGCCGCGTGGGTACACAAGCCAACAACTGGTTGAACTCTGCGATGTACTCATGCACGGGCCGATCTCCCTGTCGGAGATTCCTCAGCCGCTCCTCCAACCTCTGCCTGACGCTCTCCGGGAAAAATGCTCTAAGAAGTAGACCGCGGAACTCCGTCCAAGTAAGCAGCTGGGTCCCAGGTGGACCAACTGGCCGAACACGACGCCACCAGGCCTCGGCGTTGCGCTCCAAAAAGTGAGTCGCCAATAGGACCTGAAACCGCTCCTCGATAAATAAGCTCTCGAAATGGCGCTCCATAGCCGTGATCCACGACTCTGCCTCCCACGGCTCCGAACTCTGCCCCAAAAAATGAGGTGGGTTAAACTGACGGAATCTCAACAACAAATCCACCACCTCTCCCTGCTCTGCTCGGGTCAACTGCCCTGCCGTCCCAAACGGCTGTCTACCGGTCTCTGGTGCAATAGGGGCTGCCTGCACTGCTGGTACAACTGGGGGTGCCACAGCTGGCGACGAAGGTGCGGGAAAACTCCCTGGGGGTGCTACAACTGGCTGTACCCTCTGCTCCAACATAAGCATCATTCGACCCATGGCCTCCTCCTGGCGCCGTGTAGCCTCCTCCTGGCACCGTACAGCCTCTGACAACTGAGCCATCTGAGCCCGAAGCTCCGGTACCTCACTCTGCTGACCCTGTGCTGGCTCCTCCTGCCCAGGCTCATCGGCGGGGGAAGGCTGAGAACGCGTCTGTACCCTGCGTCGGGGAGGCATCGTGCCCACCTGCACACACAAGCAAACATCAGGACAGTACCAAACAACACTCGACCCAATTCAGCGAAAGTCAAAGGCATGTCCCCCTTCCCGTAGTACTATGTTGTCTGCAACCAACATAGTTGCCACCGAAGGAAGACATGTCGGTCACTCATCCCATCCCCTAGGAGAGTTTGGAACCCAATCTGGACTCTCGCTAACAGTCACGACTCTCACGAAGTCATCCTAATGTCCAACCACAAGCCTAGGGTTTCTAAGTCCATAATGACCTACAACCTAGGCTCTGATACCACCTAATCTGTCACGCCCCGGTGTTGAAACTGCGACCCGGGCACGCCAACAGATCTGCCGCCCATACGGGAAGCCCCGTATAGACGAAGCGACTAACCTACAAAAGATCAACTATACTATACAGATATCAGGGCTGAAAGTAAAACTGCTAGAAATAAAAACTAAGTGAACAACTACAACTCTCAAATAATACAATCCAACCTCACCAAAATACAAAAATCTCTCGAGCAGTAAAATAAATACAACTCTATACCTCACTACAAAGTTCTCTCAACATGAATTCTCAAAAGTATTAAGGGTACATCTACTCTCAGGATGACGACTGGTAGGGATCTAGCTCGCGACTCCCTTACCTCGATCAGAAGAAGCAGCAACAGGAGCAACTGGAACAGGAGTAGAGGTCCCTGTGGGAAAAGACACCACGACGGGTGTGAGAACTACGTCCCAAGTAGTTCTCAGTGGGTGCCGCCAACAAGCCCGACGGTCTGCCCACTAAGTCTACTAGAGGCAAAAAGTAACAAATGCAGTGCTGAAGGAAAAGCAGGTAAAGTAAACTCTACAGCTACTATGCCTCTATCTAGATGCTCAAAAGTGGAATAGAAAGAACATGATGCTACAACTAGCCCTCGACTCAAATCACCCAATCTAAACTGACTGCCTCAACGGGTCCAGTCAAACCTGCGCCTACCTACTGCCGTTACATCCCGGAGGACCGGACTTATGTAGGGCGTCCGTGACTGCCACTAACTGGCCCAGCCAGAGGGACTGCGTCCGTAACTGCCACTAACTAGCCCAGTCAGAGGGACGGCGTCGACAAGTCGCGATACAAAAGTAACAAATCCACCCCGGGCGTGGCTCTCGAGGGGAGCGACCCCATCGAGGAAAAAGGTATCCGCGCACTCTGTCGAGCTCAAAGTGGCACTCCAGGCTATAGTCAAAATCCACGCTCACGCACTGAACGGAAAGACTCAATCCTCAAACATCTCGCACAACAGTCGGAGCACTCTCGACGACTCAGCTGATCAGCTCACGCGAAACACGAGACACAAGCCTCTCCAATAACTCACAGCACAAAACACACTGGCTGGAGATACTCCACAGCCAGGATCGACCCACAACAGAACACTAAACTCACAGGAAAGACCGACACCATAAGGGTTCGAAAACCCGGTAGGCCGGTGCTTAGAACCCTATCAAACAAGAACAGACTCTAGGCTCCGCCTATCGAAGTTCCCGACCCCTTATAGTTCGGGGACACAACAACCTCGGTACAACACGCAGAAGACACCAACTAGGGCCCGAAAGTCCCTGGAGACCTACACCTACAACCCTATCAAACAAGAACAGGTTCCAGGCTCGGCCCCCGCGGCTTCCGTCCCGACAAAGGAACGGCCCCTAGAACCCAGACCACTCGAATCCTTTCGAGTGGGGAGATTACAGGAAACAGGTGACATTTGTTATTGAAAACCATTTTGATCTGAAAGAAATCCATATTTAATGATTTTAGTTCTTTTTAGAAAAACAGTTAGAAAATAAGTGTTTTTCCTAAACCCCGAAGGGCTGATGCCTTTGTCCAATCAAACAAGAACAGACTCCAGCGGCCCTTCGATGCTTGGAAGAAAGCATTGGTAGACTAAAATCATGAGTATGTCGAAAAGGGTTCTAGGTTCTAGGTCCGGCTAACACTAGTAAACTACTGCCACTAACACAGTGGCGACAACCCAAACAGGGGGAAAACAAGACCTCCCGGGACCACCGTTTACCCCAAACGGTTCCCGGTACAGACAAGCGATCCACTACATCTACCAGACTCCACTCTGCTCCCAAGCACGAGTGCAAATGCATCCCACACTAAAAATAAGTCCCGACCGCTCGGCCCACTACCCGGGCGAGGATAACACTAAGTCCAGGAATGAAACATAAAGTGTGGATGTCTAAACATAAAGAACCCTAGCCCAAGTGATGGTTTTCTACTGGTCTGGTTACACATGCAACATATGGCGGGGGTGCTAGGTCAGGTTCCAAGATAATAATAATCAACAGTTGCAGGAGAGAAATAAACACATAATCACCTAACAACAACAGGAACATCAATTCCTATATTCTAGCACGCTATACAAAATACATTACAACATGCATGCACCTATGCAGATAGAATTAATGCACAGTCCATTGGTCATGAAGACAAGGCCACCCACCTGAAGGTGCTAACTGTCCGGGGTCACACAGCATAGAAAACCAGAAAAACAGCAACTCTTATGTCCAACAGGTCCAGTACAGTCCACAATCCCTCCTGGGTACAACATAAGGCTACAGTTACACTTAAATCCCAAAATCTGCCAAGAAATACTACACTGTAAATTCAGCCGCAAAGATGCAATTATTTCACCTGCTGAATGTGCTCAAAAAATACCAAATAAAATATCCCTGCGTTCTACGCGTCGATAGCTTCGAAACAAGTACCTGCACGCCCAAATCGGAGCCTCGTAGGTCAAGTTATAAATTCCACAATACGGGCGCGCGAAAACATACAACCACACAACTGTAAAATCTTGCACAGATAAAGAGGAAGATGTATACCTTCGGGAAGGCCTCAAGAAATTCCAAAAAAAATACCACGATGATCCTCGCGTCGAGTAGATGAAAAAAGTCTACAAGAGCGTCTCAATCCGATGCCCGGTTGCGGAGATAAAATTCCATCAATCTGCTGCCCTCAAAAATCCACACAGCAAACAAGGTCCTCAGAGAGCAAGGTAGAACTCCTCGAAAAACGCGAAACCAGAAAATGTGCGAGCAACCAAAATCGTAGCCTCACATGTTGCGAATCCAACGGCGAAGAAATCGCTCAAAAAGATAGTCGGAGTAGGCCGGGGGAGCTCGTTCACCGAAGAGCGACGGAAGAAGCACCGAAGAAAGAGCATCGCGCCACGCCAAGAAAATGAGAATCTCGAAAAGCGTGCCCCCAAAAATCCTCAAACTCTGCAGATGGAAACTACACTGCGAGAGGAACAACTTTGCTGAAGACCTCCCGTCGGTTTGAAGCTCGGAAGTGGCGGAAAAGAGGAGGAAGAAGCAGCTCGGATCGTTTAAATAGGCCCAGAAAACAAATCAAGAAATGACGGTTGAGTCCCGAAATTCGGGCGCCCGGAAGATTCGGGCTGCTACAGTGTTGGGCCCGGCCCAACACTGTGCAGGCCCGAATCCCCCACGGGCCTCCACGTCGCCCGCCAAACAGCGTACAGCCGCGCGGCCCATCCACCGCGCGACACGTGGACCAACGCGGCGTCGACACCTGGCGGGCCCGTGCGCGGGAAAAATCCGTCAACGCGCCCATGTGCCGCCTGCGCCGCCTGACAGGCGCGAATCCCGAGGCCGCCCCTCCAGTTCCGTGGACCGCCCAACCAGCCACCGCCACGTGTCCACCCCGGTCCATACACCGGCCGCACCACTCCGTGAACCGCGTCCACTGAACCGACCCTATCATAAGATGCCACGTGTCCCACGTGCTCTTGTGCGCCACGCGCCTGCCCGTGCGCCCGCGCGCCTGCCCGCGCGCTGCCCGCGCCCGCACGCTGCCCGCGACCGCTCCGCCTCCTGCCCCAGCCCATCCGCCGCGCTCAGCCGCTGCCCGCGGCGCTCCGCCGCTGCCCGCCGCCGCCGCCGCCGGCCGCCGGTTGCCGGAATCACTGTTCCAGCATGAACAGTAATCGGTTGTGCAAGACATCAAGTAGGTAGTCCATTTTGACCGTTTTCGCGCGCTGAATCCGAATTTGATGCCCGTTTTGCCAAATTCCAACTCTAAAAATTGCCAAATGCTCCCGGAAAGGTGTTCCTAGCCCAAATTTCGCGCTGAGCCCAATTTTAATATCCATTTCGCGCGAGAACACTTCTAAACACTCAACGGGTCCTCCAAATACTCCCGTGATCCATAATTAAGCCCGAAGTCCACCACTTGTGTCCAAATTGCGCACAAACACCTCCAACACACCACGCAGGCCTTCGAAAGCTGCCAAACAACCAGAAAACTCCCCCGTGGGGAACCAGGTCCTCACACCTTCGTCTCTTCACTTTCCGGGCGGACGGCACGGGAATATTGCTCCATGTTGAAGAGGAAGTTCTCAAGTTCCTTCGCATCACGAGCTCCCAGGAAGGAGCGCGGTTCTGGCACGCGAACCCGCCCCGTAGGCCCCTCGCCATGGGTTGCGGTTGGAGCGTTGCCCACTGCCCTTGTCAGCACGCTGACCCGTGCGAACAATTCGGTGGATTGCTCCTTTAGGTGCATGACCGCGTCCTTCGTGTTCTCCTGCAGTTGGTCTAATTGCTCGACAACTTGGGACAGCGTCTTCTCGATCGCGACGATTCGATCCTCGTGCGCGAACGTTCTCGCCACTCATTCGTCGATCCGAGCAACCTGCAGTTCCAAGTCGGCTAGTCGCTCCCGGTTACTCCGATGCCTTTCGGATTCACCTTGGTCTTCGTTGTCCACTGCCGCGGTTCGCTCCACCGTCGCGGCACGTTCCACCGTCGCTGTTTGTTGAGTTGCCGTGCTTGTCTCCGCAGCATGGGATTTGCCTCACGCCATGCCGTCTCGGTCGAATCCCGGGCTCTGATACCACTTGTCACGGGGTTAGAATCGCTTGACAAAACCCGTGCGGCGCTCGTCCGTCACCTGCACGAACGAGCCAGCCAAAACCGTCCAGAAGCACAACTCCGCGAGTTGAATCGAGCGAGAATCGAGAGAAAAGGCAACCAATGATCCTGTAAGTAAGCACAAACAACCGATATTTTATTGATTAGCGAAAATAGATTACAACGAAGAGGGACACGACTCGACTTGGTCGGGCACCGGCCGTTGAGGCAAAATGTCACGCCCCGGGGGTTTGTTTTAGCGGAAACGGTCCATAAAAAGGTATGTATTTGGCGCGTTCAAATTTTTTTTTTTTGAAAACCTTCTTCCCCGGCGCGTGTCCAGATCCGCCGCATACACAAGGTCACTCTGTAAACGGACAGAGTCTCCCCTGTATATGCACGGCGTCGTGGCTAGTACAAGTCCAAACACGGATATCCATTCAATCACAACAGATTTTCAACACACACACATTCACAATTGCTGAATAAATCTCACGGCCGGTCAGTTTGAAAGGATAAATCCACAATTGTTTAAACGATGCCCGCCCGGCATCCAGATTTTGAAAGCTCGTTTTAAAAACAGCATAAACTCAGAGGTTTTGGAAAACGGTGCCCACACGGCACCTAGGTTTTGAAATCCACATTTCGCAATCCATAAATCCACAAGGTTTTGAAAACGGTGCCCACACGACACCCAAATTTTTGAAAAATAGTTTTCGCAATCCTTTCTTTCGTTTTTCTTTTTTTTTTTCGTAAAGCGGCCAAACGGAGATGTAAGGAAAATAAATAACTCATCAAATAATATACCGACATCCACACCGACCCCACGATGGTATCGAGAACCACACCACAGTCTACAATGTAAATGAAATGTGCAAGGAAAATAGAAAGTACTGTTCGGGGTCTCCAGGGACCCAGGAACTCCTGCCGTGACCTCACCGTCGCCTATCTCTCCCCCCTGTAGGACCCTGTCGCAAAGTGGGTAGTCAGCGACTATACAATAATAATAAAAGTAATGCAGGGTAAAGAAATACATCCAACCGTAACTATCCGGAGCAACCACACCCCCGAGAGGGAAAAGATGACACGAACACCTGTAAACCTGCAATACCCGACCACGTCGGACAACTAAACCGACGGATCGCACCGCTCCCGCGTCGGACAACTAAACCGACGGGTCGCACCGCTCGCACCTTGGCGCATCCAAACCCCACAACTACAGGGGCCCCACTACGTCACCTCGTGGGTATACACGGGTCATGGACCACTTTTTCGAAAAAGCGCACCCTTCGCGGTGGCCAAACCGCGGGTGCGCGTGCTGCTGCCTCGAGCATAATAATCAAGAATGCCGTACAAAATCAAGAAATGAGAACCACAGAGACTATCATCTACATATAGTCAAGTAACAAGAACCCTAGAGACTATCATCTACTTATAGTCAAGTAACAAAAACCCTAGAGACTATCCATAATACCTCAGTTAAATGCACAGATAGTGTTAGTTACAAATGTCGGAAAAATACCATACTAAGGCTCCAAATAAAACCCACCTCAACCACGAAGGAAAAGACGTGCGGGAGCTGCAACAAAAAAATATCCTCGCTTTGAGCCCGCAAGCTGCAATAAGAGTTATCATTAGATACGATTCGTCGTCGTGGTCAAAAACACTCAAAAACGGGGCGAAACGGGCCAAAAACGGAGTTTCTGGGTTCTTTTCTGAACCCTGGTGCACGAAACCAGGCGTGGACCGGGTCCACGGCAGCAGGCGCCCGCGGCGCGGGCCGGGAGCACGCCCAGGCGGTGGACCGCCCCGGCTTGGGCTGGGCCGCGCACGGGGGAAGGCGCGCACCGGGTTCATCGCCTCCCCCGCGCGCGACGAGCACCGGGTGCACGACCAAGGCGTGCACCGCGCGGTCTGGCGCACGGCCCTGTGCGCCGGGTCTGCGCCCCTGGGCCGCGAAGGCGTGCGCCGGGTGCACGCCGGCCCGGTGGACCGCGCGGCCTGGCGCACGGCCTTGTGCGCCGGGTCTGCGCCTCCAAGCCGTGGAGCGTGTGCCGGGTGCACGGCGGCGTGTGGACCGCGGCCAGAACCCCCCCCCCCCCCCCCCCCCCCCCCCAATGTGTACAGTGCGGCTCGTTTTCGGCTCCGGTTGCGACCTCGCGATCACGGCGGCTCCGGCGATGACCCCGTGAACACGGTGACGGCGGCGGCGGCCTCCCGTTTAACCACGGCGGCGGCGGCCTCCCGTTTGGTCCCCAAACTCGCCTCGCACGCGACACGACACGAAAGAAACCCACACCGAAAAAAAAACGGAAAGACCCGAATCGCTCACCTCGTTTTCGCCGGTAAGGGAGGAAGGAGGAGGATCGTCCCGCTCTCGTTCGCCGGATTCCGCAGGATCTTCCTTCTCCCCGTCTCGTCGCCTCGGTTCTTCACGCCAACCGATGGAGGGGGAAACTAGGGTTCGGGTTTTCTCGCTCGAGAACTAACGCACAAGGGAAAACTAGGAGTGGGAAAAAAAACCTAAGTCCCAACTCGAAATTAATTAATTAGTCGTTTGGGCGCAAACCAGGGTCCGACTTACCTCGAAAAGCGTGCCAATTGCCCGACCACCTATTTGAAGCACCCGAAACTGCTAGAATCCTTCAGAAATTAATTCTGGGAGATTCCGGAGTCGGAATTCAAATCCGATCGCGCCGCCGTTCTTCGTTTCGCGAGCTCTAGTGCCTAAAAATACCCGCGAGCCCCGACGGTCTATCCAGGAAAAGTGAATACCTAATCCAACCGCCGGACCGTTAATAGGGGTACGCAATAAATAAATAAAATAAATAAATAAATAATAAAACCAAAATACACTTTGAAAGCGGTTACTACACCACTCACCTCTTAAAAACAAGTTTCGTCCTCAAAACTTAATTCTGGGTTGCGGTGAAAAGGTCGGGGTAACATTCCCTCATTTTTGACTCCAGCTCCCACGTCGCTTCTCGCTCCTCATGATTGCTCCAGAGCACCTTCACGTAGAGGATGGCTCGGTTCCGCAGCGATTTGCTTTCCCTTGCTAGGATTCTCACAGGGGTTTCCTCGAAGCTTAGGTCTTTCTTAAGTTCGAGTGCAGAGACGTCCAGAACGTGTGATGGATCAGAAAGGTACTTCCGGAGCATCGAAACGTGGAACACGTCGTGGACTCGATCGAGGTTTGGTGGTAGGGCAAGGCGGTAAGCCACTGGGCCAATGCGCTCTAGGATTTCGAATGGCCCCACAAACCGTGGGCTCAGATTGCCTTTCAGCCCGAAACGCTTGATTCCTCTGGACGGCGAGACCCGCAAAAACACATGCTCCCCCACTTGGAATTCCAAGTCGCGGCGCCTCTGGTCTGCATAGCTCTTCTGTCGACTCTGGGCGGTCAGCAAGCACTGTCTGATGAGGCGTACCTTCTCTTCAGTTTCTTCCACTAAGTCGGGTCCCAAGAATTTCCGTTCTCCCAAGTCGTCCCAACAGATCGGGGATCGACAGCGTCTTCCATATAAGGCTTCGTAGGGCGCCATCTGGATGCTGGCCTGGTAGCTGTTATTGTAGGCGAATTCCACGAGGGGTAGGTAGCGTGACCAACAGATCCCCCAGTCAAGTACACAGGCGCGAAGCAGGTCTTCGAGGGTCTGTATCACTCGCTCCGACTGTCCGTCCGTCTGAGGGTGGAAGGCTGTGCTGAACTGTAGTTTGGTCCCCATGGCCCGCTGAAGACTCTGCCAAAACTTCGAGACAAAGCGCGTGTCACGCCCCGAAACTGCTACCAATTTGGCATAGTTCGGGCGCGCTGAACAGACGCCGAACGGACAGAACCTCCCCTGTCCGCCCAAGGCTAAGCAACAAGATCATGTACAAGAATCACCCAGGAATTAATTCTAGATATACACAATCACAACGAGAGCACAACCAGTGCTAACAAGAACATAAGAGCAAGGTACGAGTATATAACAGTAAACATACAAGCAACAAAGAGAGAAACTCTATCTATTACAACCATTGCATTCGAGCATATGAATAATACATAGATCACATCCAAAACATCCTCACCCTATACAACATCTACTCTCAAAATGTAAAGACAAGGTGACAAGAGCTATAGATGTAGGGAGGCTGCTACCAACGTCTCTAGGGCGCCAAGCCCTTACCGCGATCCTCGCCGGGAGTACCTGTACTCGTCCCTGTAATAATAGTGGGATGAGAACTATGGTCCATAGTTCCCAGTGGGTTCGGCCACCGACTCCACCGGTCTTCCCACTAGGTCCAAGAGGGCAAAGCAGATAGATAGATAGATAGATAGATAGATAGATATATCTGAAAACTGTAAATGCAGTAAATAACTACACTACTATGCCCAACACGGAAAAACATGTATGCATGCTCAGGGGAGAGATATCCAAATATATCACTATGTCCAAGAAGTACTATTTCATACTTGTTCTCTAACTCATTTTCAAGAAGTGTGGTTTTTAACACTTCATCTCAAATCTCACGGCACACCCGAAGGTTGCCCACGGCTCACTATCACGACGAGGGAGACTATGTCTCAACCTACCAATCGAACGCGTCTGCGGGACCTGACTGTCCCTCGGGGTGGCGTGCCCCGTGACCAACTCCGGAGTAGGCGGCCGTAGAGGAGCGACCTCCACCAGCCTAAAACAGACTATGAGCATGATCCAATCCTCTCCACACGAGGATACCCTATCTATAAGGCTAATGGCAACTGAGATCCCTATAGATAATACACAATCTATGTCTCACAGGTGTCATGATAGGTTTACCTACACTACTTTTCATATGCCACTCGTTCATTTATTGTGTGGTGTTCACAATTTCTACATATATGCCACTCGTTCATTTATTGTCGACTCACAAGTCCAACACCCAATCCGCACTATAGGATTCCTCGGTATCGACCCAATCTTTCCCAATCCACATATTAGCATAACATTTGCTAAATATCTATATCAACCGGAAAGTATAAAGATGGCAATACATACTATCCTACAATGCAATGGTGCAATATGCAATAGTGTAAGTGGCTAAGACATAGAGAGAAGCCCAACGGCTTCGGTAAAAGCACCACCCACCTCGGGTCCTTGGCTCGGCTCGGCTCTCCAAAAAAATCTACGAGAGCACCGGTCTCGATCACAAGGGTCGCCTCAAGTCGGATGTCCTAAACAAGTCCAAAACGGCCTATTAATAACCTCCAAGCACTATGCTTAGTGCTTTCACGTGCGCGCAAAAGCGCCGACGAAAGACGACGAACTTCCACGATTTGTGGCCTGGATCGTCAAGGGTTTACCCAAAACCCCTCCATGATGGAAGGATTCCATTTAAATCCCCCACCAAAATTACTAATGTAATTATTTCTCTTTTTGCCTCAAAAGTCCTAGAGCGCGTATTTCGGCTCTAACTTCTCGACCGTTTGACGGAATGTCGATCCGTCTTCGCCAACACGTTTCTTTATATAGTAATTGAGTTTCGAAGGTTTCAAATGAGATCAATCCCATGAAAATCCAAAAACTCCTCTTTTAACCCTAGGTTTCATATACACATTTATTATGATTTTTCCACGATTTTCGCCGATTTCTTCGACAAGAATTCTTCTAAGATCATATAGATTTTAGATCTAAAAACATTACGGCAAAACCAAATTTATTTTTTACAAAACTCACCTCAAAGAGCTAGGATTCCAAGCTTTTCTTGGTTCAAAAGCTCGCCCTCGCTCGCCTTAGTCTCCTCGCAAATCGCTCCGCGATTTCGTGCGCGTTAGAGTGAGTAATTTTAGAGAGAGAAGGTGAGGTGAGAAGGAACGAGAGAGCCTTCCATGGAGGTGTGCTCTGTATGTGTGCGTGCGTGGGGTGCGTGAGTGGAGAAGAAGAAGAAAAGGGTAAAGTTGTTTTATGCATAAAGGAACCCCCCACAATAGTACTAATTTACTATTTAGTCCAATTTTATCTGATACTTGCCTGCGGAACCCTTCTGGATGTCCGTTTGTGCTCAAATTTAACAGGCAGGCTCATCTCAACTTAATTTATCACGAGATATTTTAAATTTTCAGTTTGGGCTATTTTTGGGTCACCAAAAGTCTCGCTGTACTTAAAATCGCTGTCAGGTACCTTTCTCACTGCTCGGGTATCCGATTGATGCGAAACTTTTATTGTAACCTTAAAACATAATTACGAAGCTCCCGTAATTTTCTCAGAATTTTTTGACACTGTTGGCGGAGCCCGTTCTCACTATCTGGCATCCGATCAACACGAAACTTTTTCTGTGGCCTTAAAATAATATTACGGAGCTCCCCGAATTTTTTTGGAATTTTCCGACACTGTGAATTTTCTGCTAATTTATCTGCCCCGTCTCTCACAGAAAATATTAAATCTTCTGTTTTCGCTCCGATTTCGGCGCAGGTCATTTTCAACCTATATTATGCTTCTATGAGTCCAATAAAAATAGTATCTTACACTATTTTTATTTTTATTTAGATAATAATTTTTCCGACTTACTATATCCCACCGTAACTTCTATATTGTATTCTTTTAAAAGTTGGACTTGCACATTTTACCTATGGTTAATTAGGATTTCTTTGAATTAATTGGGCATATTCTACTTAATGTCTAACTTCTACTTTTAGAAGTTCGGTATCCTACAGCGCGTGTCTCTATCCGAGGTGATCGATGCCGACACTCCATGTAGCCTCACGATCTCGCTGATGTAGACTTGAGCTGTGACGCCCTACTTCCCAGGGGGTCACCCATCCTAGAACTACTCTAGCTCTAGCACGCTTAACTCTCATGTTCCTCTTGGATCTTGCTACCATCCAAAATGCTATAGCCGGGTTAGAGATTTAGTCCTATTATATCATTTATATAGAGGACTAATCCAAATTCCGGGGGTGTCACATTCTTCCCCCCTTTAAGCCCTGACGTCCACGTCAGGCTCAAGCACACTCACAAGCACCAGGCGATGTGAGACTCGTCTCGCTAGCCTTAGCCGACCTTGTGAGGAGCTGCACTCCACTCACAACGGTCATTAGCCGGGGAGCCTCGCTCTACCCGCTATATAATCCTGGCTCAGCCGAGACTCATCTCACATTTCCGGCTGGTGAATGGCTCTGATACCAACTGTGACGCCCTACTTCCCAGGGGGTCACCCATCCTAGAACTACTCTAGCTCTAGCACGCTTAACTCTCATGTTCCTCTTGGATCTTGCTACCATCCAAAATGCTATAGCCGGGTTAGAGATTTAGTCCTATTATATCATTTATATAGAGGACTAATCCAAATTCCGGGGGTGTCACATGAGCTAACCGTTCTCGGGTCCAGGTCATATGAATGGGCAGGAAGTGTGCTGACTTGGTTAACCGGTCGACTATGACCCAAATCGCGTCGTGCCCCTGTTGTGAGCGTGGAAATCCAGTGACAAAATCCATGGTGATCTGATCCCACTTCCACTCTGGCACCGGTAAAGGCTGTAACTTTTCTGCTGGTCGCTGATGCTCGGCCTTTATCTGTTGGCATACTAGGCAATGAGCTACATGTCGAGTCACGTCCCCCTTCAATTTAGGCCACCAGAAAGTCTGTTTGAGGTCCCTGTACATCTTCGTGCCCCCTGGATGCGCCGCATAAGGGGCTCGGTGTGCCTCTGCTAAGATTTCCTCCTTCAACTCCGACGAATCCGGCACGCAGATCCGACCGCGGAACCGTAGGGTGACGTCGCCTTCCACTGTAAAATCGCTCTCTTGGTCCAGGGAGATCTTGTCTCGTACGCGCTGTAAGTGTGAGTCGGTCTGTTGTCCTTTCCGGATCTTCTCAAATAGCGTCGGCTTGACCACCAAGGCTAGAAGTTGCATAACCGTGCCTGCTGGTACCACCTCCAACTGCAATCGTGCGAACTCCGCGATCAAGCTGCTCTGTTCAGTTATCGCGCCCCCAGACGCCCCTTCTTGTTGCCCTTTCCTGCTCAAAGCGTCTGCCACCACGTTTGCCTTCTCGGGGTGGTATTGAATCGTCAAGTCGTAATCCTTCAGTAACTCTAGCCACCGCCTCTGCCGCAGGTTTAATTCCTTTTGGGTAAAAATGTACTTAAGACTTTGGTGATCCGAGAAGACGTTACAGTGGACTCCAAAGAGGTAGTGCCTCCATAATTTTAAAACGAAGACCACTGCGGCCAGTTCTAAGTCGTGTATCGGGTAGTTCTTTTCGTAATCCTTCAATTGCCTGGAAGCGTAGGCTATTACTTTCCCCTATTGCATCAGAACACCCCCAAGGCCGATCCTTGATGCGTCGCAGTACACTTCATAATACTCTCCGGGTGTCGGTAGCACAAGTATTGGTGCCCTGGTTAGCCTTCTTTTGAGTTCCTCGAAACTCTCCTGGCATTTGGCTGTCCATATGAACTTCTCCCCTTTTCTGGTCAACCAATTTAAAGGGGCAGCAATCTTCGCGAAACCTTCGACGAAGCGTCTGTAATATCCTGCCAGGCCTATGAAACTACGGACCTCTGTCACCGTCGTCGGCGGCTGCCAGTCGACCACTGATTCCACTTTCTTGGGGTCCACGGCGATTCCCTTCGCCGAGATCACATGCCCTAGGAAACCCACTTCGCGTAGCCAGAATTCACACTTCTTGAGTTTAGCGAACAGCTTCTGCTCTCTGAGAGTCTGGAGAATCATTCGCAAATGGTCCTCGTGCTCCTCGTCGGTGGGTGAATAGATCAGGATGTTGTCAATGAAGACCACTACGAACCGGTCAAGGAAGGGTCTGAAGATCCGGTTCATCATATCCATGAAGACTGCGGGGGCGTTCGTAAGCCCGAACGGCATAACCGTGAACTCGTAGTGGCCATATCGGGTCCGGAAAGCAGTCTTCGGGATGTCCCCGTCCCGAACCCAGAGTTGGTGGTAGCCCGATTGCAGATCAATTTTTGAGAAGACCGTCGCCCCCCGCAGCTGGTCGAAGAGATCATCTATTCTGGGCAGGGGGTACTTATTCTTCACTGTAACTTTGTTTATCCCTCTGTAATCAATGCAGAGACGCAGGCTTCCGTCTTTCTTCCGCACAAAGAGCACCGGCGCGCCCCTGGGCGACACACTCGGCCTGATAAACCCTTTGTCCAAGAGGTCCTCCAGTTGCGCCTTAAGCTCCTTCAACTCCACGAAGGCCATTCGGTAAGGCGCCTTCGAAATAGGCTGCGTGCCCGGTAGTAGTTCGATAGGAAACACCACCTCCCGTTCAGGGGGCATCCCGGGCAGTTCCGTTGGGAAGACGTCGGGGAAGTCCCTCACCACTGGGATGTCCGAAGGTGTCGTCGAGGGTCTGGTAACTAGATCCACCGATGCTAAGTAGGCCACACACCCACCCTCTACCAACCTTCTGGCCCGTGCCGCTGAGATGACCGCCGGGAAGGAGATGCTCTTGCCTGCCATATACACATGCTCAGGGAAGCCCGGTTCCTGTAGTCGCACCTGTCGCTTCTCACAGTCAATAAGTGCCTGGTACCTCGTGAGCCAGTCCATGCCCAACACTGCGTCGTACTCCTTCAGGGGAATTACCCCAAATCCCAAGGGCAAGCCAATCGCCCTAGCTTAATCGGGCAGGCGGCCACAAAGCTGACCGCCTCCAAAGCCCCTCCTGCCTTTTGGACCGTCAAACGATTTTGGAGGGGTATCTCCCCAACACCATGCATAAACACGAAGTCACGTGAAATAAAAGAGTGTGTTGCTCCGGTATCGAAAAGAGTCCTAACACGGGAATTTGAAACAGAAGTAATACCTGCAAGTGCATCCTCCGGCGGATCTGTCTCTTGGCGGGTCATCGAGAAAACTCGCCCGCCAGGTTGTGGCTGCCTGTCCTCCTCTCGCCGTGGTGCAGGGGGTCTAGAAGTCGACCCAACAGGGGCTTTCCCCCGCCACGAATGCTGTGGCGAGGGCGTGGAAGCCGCAGAGGGCGCAGATCCCCAGGCTAAGGGGCAGTTGCGGCGGAAGTGCCCCTGTTTGCCGCATCGGAAGCAATGGTCGCCCCTTTGGGGGCAGTCTCCTACTTGGTGCCCTCCTCCACATATAACACAGGGCCTGTCACCCGTCCTCGGCCCTCCTGTAGGTGCGCTCCGAGATCCTGTTTGAGGCCTCCACTGTTGGGTTATACTAATATGGATCTAAATAGGGGAAAAAACACCTAGAGGGGGGTGAATAGGTGTAAACAATAAACACTCAAAAAATCATTGCGCAATAAAACCCAATGCGGAAATAAAAATAACACGCAAGATTTTTACGTGGAAAAACTCCAAACCGGAGTAAAAAACCACGGGACCGATAACACGGCGAAATCCACTAGAATTAACACACGTACAAGGTGATATAACGTACTCACAGACGACTCAACCTTTTACCATACGCTCCTAGTAGATCTTCTCCGCTCGCTCCACAACGCGTCTCGAATCCACGATCTGCGTCCAACGCTGAATCCACAGCGTCCAACGTCGAGTCCACGACGTCCGACCGAATCCACGGTCTTCACCCAGTAGCACGCTTCGAATCCACGAACGTACCTCGCTTCGAATCCACGAAAGCGGTTGCACCTTGAATCCACAAGGCCACGCGAGTCCACGCGCCGATTTGGGGTAAATCGTTGTTTTTGGGTGGTGATGATCCGCCGAATACTTAGATTAGAAATAGATCGGAAATACCATCTAAGTATTCATTGATTTGATTCTACTCAAAATCTGAGTTTGGAAAACCTAGAATCAAATCAATCAATATAGATGAAGAAACATAGAATTAAATCTATTGATTTCCTTTCTTCTCTATATGTGGATCTTTTTCCTTTCGGCTATATTTTTCTATTAAGTCCCATGCCCTAAAAATGAATCATAGGGTCTATTTATAGGTTAGAAACCATTGGAAGAAGATAAGGATCAAAAACAGCCTTTTCTGGAAATTTTACGGACGGCGATCCGGATTGGAATTGGGCGATCCGGATTGCAGTAGCAAGAAAGACGGTTTCCAGAAAAACACTAGTTCGGGATCCGGATCGAAGTCCCCGATCCGGATCGTTCATACAGTTTCACCAAACATCAACGTTCGGGATCCGGATTGCAAATCCTGATCCGGATCGTGCAAGTAAAAAGGTAAAACTAGTGTTCGGGATCCGGATCATGAGATGCTGCGATCCGGATTGAACCAGTGTATGAACGAACACCCTTCGGGATCCGGATTGCAAGGCCCGATCCGGATCCTGAACATGTCCCATGTCCAGTTTTTGATTTTTATGCAATTAAACATTCTTCCAGGTGTTTCTACACTACAAGAAGTATTCGGATCACCAAAATTAATTAGTTAAACATACCTGATCCTTTTGAATTCTTCTTTCTTGAGATTGAGGTATATGATCCAAAGTTCTTTCATCTTCAATCTTCAAGACTTAACACTTTCACGAAATACGCCAACTCAAATTCCGTAACAATCTCCCCCTTTGGCGGTTTCGTGACAAAACACAAATCCACTAAAGAAAATTCAAAAAGATATTTTTGTTGCTATCACCATACAACAAAAATTTACAATGGAGATCCAAAAATTAAAAACATGAGATAAACTCCTAAAACAGACTCTAGACTTAGACATCTGTACTCTCTGCACAAAGAAATCATTCTTGACAAAAGAAATCGTTAGATACCTCAAGAATTGAAACATACAAAACCAAATACAGAGATAGAGTTTATATCTCATCATGACATTTGAGAATTCAGATATGTAAGAGAATCATAGACAAAAACCAACATATCTTCTAAGCATTCAAAAACCAAATGTCACAAAATGTTAGTCCAACATCAACTTGTTAGTCATATTACATGCCCAAATAGTTAGTCGAATAGTTAGTAGGGACATGCAACAAATCACAAGATAAAAGCAAAGTTGAAGTTGATGAAGTCATACTTACCTTAATGTTCACACATTCACACAGTTTTCACATCATCATTGTTCATGTCATTGTATCATCATTGTTCATGTCATTGTTCAAGTTCTCTCTAAACTCTCTCCCCCTTTTTGTCACAAACAAAGCCAAAGCGTAGTCAAAACTACAAAATGTAAGGAGAGTTAAAAGTTCCATTAACATGAAAAACCTGAGAACTAAAACTAACGCAAAGTAAGAATAAAACTAAATCCTAAAAAGTAAAATCCTGCACAAAAAGATTAAAAAGAAAGTAGTCAATCATCAGATTCAGAATCTTCAGAGCTCGTGCAGCCCATCTTGTAGAACATCTTTTTCACCAGCTTGTTCATTGAATTGACCCTTTTAGTTATGGTAATGTGAGCTGCCGTGATGAGCTCAAGCTCGTTGGAAATTCTCTTCTGTTCCTTCGAAATCTGTTCTTGCTCAAGGGATAATCGTTGTTGTTCTTTGTAGATGGATGAGACTGATGCTTCATCCGCTGGTGCGGGTGCTGGTTGTGATGGTGATGCGGAAGTTCCGGCACAAGGTTTCTTTCCAGTGGAGGGTGTCGGAGTAACATGTGGTAGTTTGTGAAGTGACTTCACAATAGTTGACTCATCTATCATCCCCCAACAGTGTTGATATGATGTCGCGCTTATATCAATTTCAAATTTTTGCAAGATCCTCATTATGATTAAAGGAAATGGAAGTCGCTCAGACGGATGAGGATGCACAATATAACGTGACATTCTTTTCCAAATAATGGAGGGGATGTTCATGTTCAACCCTACAGCCTCAGAGGGATGACCTATGAGATATAAGAACAGCAGTCTATCCCATCTTACTACCTTGGTCTGCATGTTAGGTAGAATGTTGTAACACGTGATGAAATTAAGAAATCGGTACTCCAGTCGAAGATGTTTGGATTTCACACTTTTACCATCAACTGATTCAGTTCCTTCCAAACAAATTCCTCTTATCACGGTTTGCCACAAGTCATTCGTCAAACTTCTTCCGGCCAAATAATTGATCCCCGATGTGTTGGATTCCATTCCAAGTACCTCGCCAATTAACTGCGGAGTGATCTTAATCTTCATTCCTTGGATGTTTGTATAGAAATGCATAGACCCAGGTTCATCTTCTTGAAGATGTCTTGCATTCGTGTAAAAAGTTCTTACACGATACAAACAATACCCAAGAAGTTCGGGGAATCGACAGACTTGGATGAGATTAGCTTGCTCAATTAAACTCCCAAACTCTGGTGAGTGATTCCGGAGAGCTTCAATGTTGACATGTCGTTCACTGATGCATTTACGACGTTCAAAAGCTCGAAGACGATCAATGCTGACAAACACTCCTTCCACACAAGGCGGGGAGTCAGGAACCATTGGCTTGACATTATCAGCATCTCGTCGTAGACCAAAGCGTTTAGTTATTCGTTTTCTTTTCACAGAGATGGTTGGTGCAGCCATAGGTGCTTTTCCTGTGTCCATGGGTGCTTTTCCTTTTGAACCATCAGAAGCTTTTCCTTTTGAACCATCAGAAGCTTTTTGTTTAGGCAAAGAGTCATCATCATCTGTCAATTTAGTCCAATCTACCTCATGATAATCTGCTTCCACTTCGGTGTCACTGATCTGAACAAACTCACCTTTTCGTTGTGTTTTCTTAGCTCTCTTCAGTTTGTTGGTTGCACGAGTGTGCACCATTGTGACCAAGAGAAGGATTAACCATGAGAAACCCATTGATCCAAGTGCCTTAAGAAAATTGAAGTTCCTGTGAAGAACCAACTCAAGAACACATGAAAAATCGTCAATTTTCAAAAATTTGAAAAATTGTACCCAAACAATCATAATCATGTAGAGAAGCTAAGAATCAAATTAGTTTTGCAAAAAGAATTTTAAAAATGGATCAATCGCATGATTTTCGAAAATTCCTCTTTTATGCCCTAAAATAGAATTTTCAGAAATCGAAGCCCAAAAATTCGTTAATCTTGAGAAAACCAAGCATATAATCAAAACTAATCTACCCAGAGTTCTTATTTCAAAAGAAATTTGACCAAAAACCATTCACAAACGAAAAAGATAGAAAAATTTCATCACGTTTGAAGAAAATAGAGAAAACTTGTGAAAAACGAGATTTTGATCAACAAAACTCACTTGGATTCGAAGAACTTGAGTTAGGAAAGCTCCAAGATGCAAGAATTCTAGAGAGAGAAGCTCTAGAGACTTGAGAACAAAAGATTAGGGTAAAAGAAATCAAAGCCCTTTCGTTCTATTAAAAACCCTAGCCGTGATCCGGATCGGATCGAGATTTCGATCCGGATCGGCTACCCGCAGGAAGAAGCCTGCGTTCGGGATCCGGATCATCTTGCCCGATCCGGATCGGCTTCACCTTTTTCTTCAGAAAATTTTAGAAAAATTCCATAAAATCCAGAAAAAGTATGTAAGCACTTTACCATATCAACTTTAAACAAAAATCATCGTTTCATACAACAAGAAATAGATTATACTAAATCTATCAAAAATACTCAAAAATGAAACGAAAATTTATGAAAATTAAAACACTTAAAGTTGAACAACTTCAATCACATCTATCCTGATCTTATGCGTAATGCCTTTATCAAATCATCAATTTTGGTAAAGAAAATGAAATACAAAGATCAATAGATGTTTGAAATCCCAGATAAGTTAGATAATATATCTAGACAATCTGTTGAAGGAGTGGCTCTTTGAGCATCTTTTATCAAAAATCCCACCTTATACCAACCATGAAATATGACTGAGTCAAGTATTTCAATATGCATTTCATCAACAATTTTTAAAACAAAAATTTGCTTTGCATACATGGGGTATCTTTTTCTTTTTTTTTTCTCCATGTGGTGGTAGTTTTCACACTCCTCATTGGGATGTAACTCTTTCCACATCTTTTGAGCATTTTACATTTCTTCGACTCCCCCTCAATTGGCTATCAATTATTTAATATATAAGGTATTCAACCAAAAATTGATCTCGCATTCATACTCGACTAAGCAATCAAATAAGATAATGACTATACCAAGAGATCATTGAGAGAGAAATTGACTTTGATCACTTAAAAGATGACTTAATTAACATAAATGATCATTGCAACATTGAAATATTATGATATCAAAAGCATAATAAATTTCTAAATGCATGAAAGGATGCAATTAAAGTCAATTATGATTTATGCTCAATTAATGTCCTATGTACAAACATAGATAAAGAACAAAACAAAAACAAAAACAAAAACAAAACCTAACCTAAGCAAAGGTTTCAAAAAGTGGTTATTTCAAGGAAAGCATTCCAATTGCTTTACGCAAATGAATAAAACGTTTTTGATCCAAAGGTTTTGTTAAAATATCAGCTAATTGATCCTCAGTTGAAATATATGACAGTTGAAGAATATTTGATTCAACTAGCTCTCTAAGAAAATGATATCTAAGTTCAATATGTTTTGTTCTAGAGTGCAACACAGGGTTTTTTGAAATGTTAATAGCACTAGTGTTGTCACATAAAATGGTTACCGAAGTTGCTGAAATCCGGAAATCGCTCAACACGCTTTTCATCCAAATCAATTGGGTTGAACAACTTCCTGCAGAAATGTACTCCGCTTCGGCAGTCGAGAGTGCTATGCAATTCTGCTTTTTACTGTGCCATGCAACAAGGCAATGGCCAAGATAGAAGCATGCACCACTCGTGCTTTTCCGATCATCCACCGATCCAGCCCAATCGGCATCTGAGTATCCAACAATATCCAAACTTGTTCCCATAGGATACCAAATTCCGAAACTTATTGTACCTTTGATATACCGGATGATCCGTTTCACCGCTTTCAGGTGAACCTCCTTCGGTGCTGATTGATATCTCGCGCAAATCCCAACACTGAAGGATATATCCGGGCGACTAGCCGTGAGATATAGTAGACTTCCAATCATACTGCGATACAGTTTCTCGTCTACATTCTCACTATGTGATTCACTTCCAAGTCCCTTATGGCTAGTTCCCATTGGAGTTGGAAAATCCTTAGAATTTTCTAGATCAAACTTTTTGACCAACTCCATTGCATACTTGGATTGACACAAGTGAATTCCTTCATCGTTTTGTTTAACTTGTAATCCAAGAAAATAAGTCAATTCGCCCATCATGGACATCTCAAATTCGCTTTCCATGGTGCGAATTTAAAGCAGTATTTTTCAGGTGCGAATGTGGGCGAGGAAACAAATTTAACCTTAGTGGGGTGGTACCGGTGTACGGTTGGCACAGTTGCCGAAGCACAAGTTCCGCCTTTCCGATCCGAGTCTGATCTCGAAAATCTGAGGTCGCCAGTGCGACCGTCTCGTCGAATCGAGTGGAAATGGTATAGACCGTTTGCTGATCCGACGGTCGGATCGTCCGGAAATCAGCAAGAAAACTAGTGGGAACCCACGACTTAAGTGAATAGTAACCCCTGTTTCGGTCCCCCCTCGATCGGTCGTTGGCCTTTTCACTGTCCAAAATTCAAACCTAGCAGTATGAGTAGACGATTCTAGCTAAGTTTGATGCTCTGAGCGCAATGGCGCTGACGGAATTTCCGTTTGACGACCTAGAGTCTCGAAAAGCGTGATAAACTGTATTTCTGTACAGTGTTTATGGACCGGGAATTTATCCGGGCATTTTCTCGAAAAACAAAAATCGCTACCTCATAGGTTTCGTCGAGCCGGACGTCATGGCGAAGTCCGTTTCGCGTTTCGACGAATAAAATGCCT